>CP092866.1:33742817-33766628 GCA_030710605.1 Cordylochernes scorpioides | reverse complement strand
GGATTAAAGAGAGAGAACAAGAACTCAGGTAGGATAAGAAACCTGTTGAATTTAGGAATGTTCACATGATCAGAAGTGGTAGGAATCAGCTATATTTGCGCATGGGACTAGTGTTATTTTCAAGTAACATTGCACACGTACAATATAGAGAGAAAAGAAAAAAATAAGGGCTTTTAAAAAAAGTATTGTAATAGATGGGCTACAATGGCGCAGAATAAGAGGAGGTGTTACAGGAGTGTACCAAAGTTGGAGTAGGCTGCTATTGATCAATACAATATACACTCCCCCAACTTATTTAATTCTATACAGAGTATCAGTATCCTCAGTTGAGTTATAGTTGGTTATAAATAGGCCAATTAGGAATTAAAGTCAGTATGTTGAACTAAAGTAGGTGTTAAAGAGGATAAACAGTAGTAGTTTACCACTGTAGTTAAGGCAGTTACAAAGAGTCATAGAGGGGTGGGGAGACTTACATATGGGGGAGAAGGGAGGGTCCATGTTGGTGAGGGGGGGATGTTCTGGCAGTTGGGGTCTACGAGGGTCCCTTAGGTAGTTGTTGAAGAATTGGGCCTGGAACATTCACATGTCACATACCAGATGGGCTAACACTTTGCTCTAACACTCCTGTGTGTAGCATTGGTTTTTCTCAAGTTCCAAATTACCTTTCTAGATTCCACATCTATAACGCTATCCTGATTATAGTGCTGCCCCCTTCTTGGCAGAGTCCCCAGAAGAGGATGGTTATCACAACCAAGTTGTGCTGTAGAAGATAATTACAAAACTTCCCATAGATTGAACTCAATATTGAACTTAAATGTTTTATCCAAAGAGCCCACCCACTAAACAACACCTCCATTGAGAGACATGCTATATAGAACCACTTCACTCTAACCAACAGTACTTCCTAGAATTCAACCTGTGTGCCATGGTCTCTCATAGGAGGCTGGCTCTACTCTAGGTGGAACCACTACATAGATCACAACCAAAGTCTGTCCCAGAGACTCACCATGGTGACCACATCACCCATCTCCTTCTTGTGCTTGTTCTCCACATGCTTCACAACAAATATCTTGGCCTTGAACTTCTTCTTGGAGAGGAGGCACAGCCACTTCTCTCCGTCCACCTGCCGGATGTTGGACTCCACAAACTTCTCCTTCTCCCTGACACACATCCATCCATCAGTACAGTAGTCAGTAGTAGGAGGTACCCCAATACAACATAGAGTTACCTATTCACAATGCACATTCTAAAACTACAAGTACAATGCTCCAATGGCCCCTGATTCTTGCAAAAGTCCAACCCCACAAGCGAGTGCAAGTAACCAAACGGGGCTCTGGCACATTTGTAAGTGTAAAGTCAAACTGCTTTTCACATGTGTAGACATGTGGTGCGCTTACAGTAAAAGCAGTCGCTAACTACCCACCATGATTATCATGGCCTGTACCACAGGTACTAGGGATAAGCAAAAAAAAAAAACAAGTACAAAGCACACCTAATGGTGCCACACACATTGTACACATGGGGCAGCAGAACATGTTGCTACCAGTACACATCAGTGTCTTCTCAGTACAATCCAACAGACAATGCCAAGTTGTGAGCAAGTGTGGAGTACACATACTGGGAAGGCATCAAGACAATCAACAGATAACACTACACAGAAGGCAGATATAAGAAAATGCACGTCCATGTTGACATGTAAAGATTGTGTAAATATCTAGAAAGACATTGATCATAATGGCCTATTCATGTTGAGGTATTCCTACGTTTCAATCAAGGATAAACATAGGATGTTAATCCCTTGTGTGGATGACAAGAGATAATTCAATGGTACAGGCCATGATAATCATGGTGAGTTAGCAACTGCTTTTACTGCAAGTGCACCACATAACTACACATGAAGATACCAGTTTGACCCTGGCACTAACAAAAGTGCACCAGAGCCCAGTTTGATTACTTGCATTCATGGGTGAGATTGGATTTTGGCAAAAATTGAGGGCCATTGAAACAATTTTTTTCTTCAGAAAAAAAAAGCCCAATATGGTATTCATATCCTGGGTCATGGCTGTAGAAAACCAACAGTTATACCACTCCTCTACTACCTCCTACTTTTTTTTTTGCTTATTCCTAGTACACGTGGTACAGGTCATGATAATCATGGTGGGTAGAAGTAGACGACTGCTTTTACTGTAAGTGCACCACATTTCTAAACATATGAAAAGCAGTTCTACTAATCCCCTACATACATACATGGATCTAAAATAGAGTATTTTCAATATTGAGGGATGTTTTTTAACAAATATTCAGCACATTTTAGTGATAGATTTGTATTTTATGAGGCATTATTTTAAGTAGGCAATTTATTGATCATATTTTAACCCAAAGATATTGAAATCCTTCAATCACAACAAAGGCCACATTAGCAGCCAAGTTTGATTCCATTTGAACTCACTAACCTCCATCCAATTGTAATGGGTGATTCTACAAAGTATCCCCTAGGACTGAAATAATTGAAGCTTTGAAATATGGACATGGAGAGTCAGTGGGCTATGGACAGATAAAAGGACACATATTCAATCTTACACCAAATTAATCTTGGTAGATTCCTAAAAGCCCAAATAGGTAAATAAAGAAAATACGTATAAAACCAGTAGCTAACTACCCACCATGATTGTGATCTGAGGGAGAAAACTGAAGCTATAGGGATTCTTGAAAAAAAAATTTTCATCTGCAATTCTAAAAAATTGCTATTGTTTAAAATTCTGATGATGGGTGCTTCTTTTCAAAAAAATTTTGAGGAGAAAAAAAAGTAGGGAAGTTAGTAGCGTATTCGAGGAACTACTCACTTCTCAATGTCCTTCTTCCCCAGCTTGACAAGTTCCTCCTCAGAGAGTGGGGTGAGGAGACGGACAAACTCCTGGTGCTTCTTCTGGAACTCCTCCAGGTGGGACGACGGCACTACAACATCTCTCTCTGTTATCTACATAGTCTTTGATCTACCAGGCTTGGACACTAAGGACATGATGCTCCATCTGTTATAAGAAATTAAAACTATTCTTGACATGTATATTTCTTTTTTAAATACGTCAATTTTATACTGTCCTTGTTGTAAATGATAAAATAATGGGAGGGCCTGGCTCATCAATGGTGAAACATAGGCATCAAAAATAATTTCAATTTCTTATAAAGGCATTATTTTGATGGGTTTTTGAAAATGGGAAAGACATTTTTGTATTTTGCTTGTAGATCTATGATGCCATAAGTGTATCTCATAGATTCCAGTGTTGTGTAGCACCATTAGCTGCTATCTCTCCCATATTTATTTTTTTTGCTTATCCCTAGTACATGTGGTACAGGCCATGATAATCATGGTGGGTAGAAGTAGGCGACTGCTTTTACTGTAAGTGCACCACATGTCTACACATGTGAAAAGCAGTTCGACTTTGCACTTACAAATGTGCCAGAGCCCTGTTTGGTTACTTGCACTTGCTGGTGGGGTTGGACTTTTGCAAGAATCGGGGGCCATTGAAGCATTTTTTTTTTAAACATAAAGAAGTGCCCAACAACATAGGCAACAGTATAGCAAGATTAGTCGGGGGTAAAAAAAAAACCTCTTAATTGTTGTCTCAGACATGATTCCATAGAAAAGACCTAGATGCCTCTTCATATATTAGAAGGAACTCTTATAAATGATCCATTCAATTAGCATCAACAACTTAGCATCACTCAAATCTTTAGATATTTCTACAGTCCTAGAAACATATGTCCATAATTCTCTTAAAAACCCATTTATTGCATTCTATAACAAATCCAGAGAGTATATGAGAAAAATCAGTCTAATTCAATAGTAGAGCGGCTGACCTGGAGATTGAACTAACGAAACTACTGGTTCACTGGTCACTACACCACTGATGCCCCTCCCCCCCCCCCCTTTTTTTTTTTTTTTAAGTTTGAATGAAAAGGATAACTTATCAAGGATTTTTGAAATTGTCTATTTTCCACAAGAAATGTTACTACAAGCACCACAGTCTAACAGGCAATTATGGTATACGTCCTCTTATTGCAAGTAATGTGTGTTCACCAAATGGTCAACTCTACCTTCTCTATTTCCCTCAAGTCCAAGGTTGACAAATACCAGAAGCCAGTCTATATGAAATGAATAGAATATGAATGTGTGATATGTAATCATATCAAATAAATAATATGTATTATATAAATAGAAATGAATCTTTTTAAACATCAATTGTACACTCATGGACAAACTTAAGGAAGTGGTGGAAAGTCTTTGATGTCGCCAATTGTTTATTTCTTTGAAGAAGACAAAGGCAATTTTGTTCACAATCGGTTATCTCATGTCTTCAATAAAGGTCACACTGTGTATCAAATATCTTTCAGAGTTATTGTCTGAATTTCGATATGCAGGCAAAAAGGTACAAGTTCCTTAAGTTTTGTCCATGAGTGTATTTTTGTTATACATCCACCCAAGGCCACTTAACAAATCTCTACATATGAGGAGGCCTTTGGAATGAAATGGTGAAGCCTGAATATTTTAAAAATCCAATGTCTTTCCTGCAAGTTGTCTGAAAAAAAATAAATACATTATAGAGTAATATCAGATTTCTTTATTCGAGATATGTTAATTATTTTTTATTCCTTAACCCTAGAGCTTATTGAAAAGTACAAATAGAAAAATATGGTTAGGAAACCTATATCCAAAAGGAGGTAAAAAACAAAGGTATCATTGAAATGTTCAATATATTAAGGGTAGTGCTTATAACACAAGCACACCATAAGTATGAAGCATTAGTGCACTATCTATACATGAGAAATGTAACTATCCAGAAATATGGGAAAGCCATCAGTAATGAAGTGGTTTGTTTCCCCAGTTGAATTTACCAGTCTCACTCCAAAATTGTATTTGGCTTTTTTTAAATATTATATCCAGTACTGACGATAAATGAACTATATGGATAGAAGCACTTTAAAGACATAGATATACTATGTAGAAATACTGGAATTGAGCACATTTGACAAAAATAAATCAAAAATTGCTCTGCTACATACAGGTGAGAATCCTTCTCATAGAATGGAACAGTGGTTCTCTCAATTTGGATTGTAATTTAGGAAACCACACATCATCCAAATTATGGTTGATTATATAATTGATGGTAACACAAAGCTGTCACACAAATTATCAATTTGTATCCTGTAACCTTATGTTACTGGGTCTATAGGTGTGTGATGGGATAACACAAGGAATTGCTTTAACCCCACTTCTCACCATTCTTGGAGTCTTCAGGGCTGATGTCTCTGACGTGAATAATCCCCAGTCTGGAGGGCATCTCATCTTCCTTCTGATAGTCTGTGTGTTTGTAGAAGTCCACAGAGTGGACAATCCGCAGGTAGAGCAGCAGTAAGTCCAGGGCCTGTACCAACCATAGTCAGCACAGGAGAGGCACTACTGGCTACTATTCTACCATGCAGCAGAGACATGCCTACACCAACTTACCCTAGCTGGAGCCAGGCCACATCATTAGAGAGAGAGACAGAACGTGTCATCCAGGGGCCACGCTAATCTTCTCTGTATTGTTCCAGTATATGTACTGCTGTACAAGTATGTATGATAGAGAGACAATATTCTATGTCTAGAAACCAAAGGGTCATAATAAAGCTGTAGATTGGCATACCAGATACCTTCCCTAAATGTATAAAAGCCCCAAATGAGAAATAAACAGAAAATATTAGCATTAGAGTACAAAATGAGCATATTTGCAACCTAGTCTAATACTTCGACCCAATCCCTTCATTGTTTTGTCGTAACGACCCTTTGATGTGTCCACACATGTGAAAGGAAAAAGAACAGGAAAAATCACACGGGGTCAGCCACCACCAGAGAGCAGCTGGAAAGAGACAGCAAAGTCTCTCTCATTGGTTGAACTGAACAGGGTGAATTTAAGATGAGGTGGGTGGGGAATATAGAAATACATTATAAAGGACTGCGGCGTGTGATTATAAACAATACTTAAAAAGTTACTTTAAGTATTATTTACGAACAGAGAAATAACGTCCAGGGTAGCCTTGTGGACATGGCACCTGCCCGGTAAGCAGAAGGTTGTGGGTTCGATTCCCGCCCCTGGACACTTTTATTTTTCCTGTTCGCCATTACTCTTCATATTTTCACCCTCTCATACTTCATTCAAAAAAAGTTAGAAATAGTAAATATTTATCTTTAAAATAAATATTGATTTTTCATAGAAAAGAAACTTATGTGGTATAATTTTAAGTATTGTTTATAGAAATAAATGTTTAAAATAGGAAGGAGAAGGGAGATTGAGTGCCATTACTGTAAATATACCTACCACATCGGATGTATATCCCATAAATTACAATCATAGTTTAGAGTTTCTGTCATGCCATAATTTAATAGAACCCCCATAGCCAACATAGAAGCAATTAGTGGTGAGGGAAGTACCTGGGGAAGGGGAGCGTCCTCCAGCTCCTCCAGGAGACAGTGGGAGAGACCTCTGAGCTGGTCCAATAGCTGAACAAGGGACTTGGCCAGGGAAAGATGGGCCTCCAGTGCCCCACTCAGTGCACCACTCACAGTGCGTACACGGCGAGCAAGTTCCCTGTTCACTATGGCTCCCAGGTCCATCTCTCTCAGTCTGACATAGGACAGGTCCATGCAGGCTTTCTTGATGTCTGTGGAGTCACGGAAAGTCACCCAGCCTCGCCGGATGAAGTTCTTGTCAGGCTGGGGGTCTGTGAGGGAGACTCTGAGGAACCCAGGCATCTCCTTGCACAGCTGCACAAGCAGGAGTTTGGCCTCACTTCCATCATAACAATGCTGAAGTTCAAAATGAATCTCTTTGATCATCCAAAACATGACCAACACACACTTCTTCTATTCATATATTAAAATACAGACACAATGTATTAGCACAAACTCAAAACAGTAAAATCTCCCATTGGCAATTCATTTAATGAATGACTTTTGTAAAATTGGAAATAATCTAATCACCTCCAAGCAGGAAGTTAAGATAAATAAAGCACAATTTAAGACATACTAAAGGTAAATTTGATATTGAAAGCCTATATGAGAAAATGAAGGATAAAATATTTCAAGAGATTACTCCCCCTTTCTTAGTTTAATAATGGAAAAAAAATGCTTACAAACTACATGCCTCTTGGAAACCATTTTTAACAATGGGTAAAAAGCTTTCCCCAACTATTCAAGAACTTACTGTCAATCTTTGAAATGGAAGGACTAGTTTCCAAACAATCTGCAATTTTTGGAGAGTAAAAAAAAAGAGAAGCACAAATTGATTACAACATACAGTAGGAACCTCTATGTAAAGTAGGATACTTAGTTGTAGAGTCAAAGTGTCCTTTAGGGAGAGGTGTCCTCTTACCAGAGAGCAGCTAATTGATAAAAATGGGAATTCTGGTAGTGGAAACTGTCTTTTTCAGAGAGGTGCCTCCTAATAAGAGTGTCCTCTCATAGAGGTTCTACTGTGTACAATTTGTATTGTAAAATATTATAAAGAGCACCATTATTTAGGAACTTCAACACTAATTGACTTGCTGCGACTTAGTCTGAGACATTAATACAGGATCACATTGTTTGTTACCCAAGCACACATTGTACAGGTCACATGGCGGGGACTGCCTTTTACTGCAAGAGTACACCACATATGTGCTGTCAGAGAAAGTGAATATAGACTTTACTAGCCCTGTTAGGATGTACTCACTAATAGGGGACAGGTTGATACAAGAATGAGGATGTTCGCAGGGTTATTTACTAAACTTACAACAGGTGTTCAAAGTCTCTGTGTTTATACAATAATAAAACTACTACTATTATCGTGGATAAACAACCCATAATAGAATCCCTATAAAAATAAGGATAACCAACCCTGGTCTTTCCTGGAGGTGTTGGTCTCTCATTGGAGGTTGGTCAGGTTATGTCATTTTTGATATCTAAAGGTGGGCATCAGCTGAGTTCCACATAGGAGGTCATATACTGCCCTAGTCATATCTATTTAATTAGTACCAGCAGCCCCACGAACCAAGTTTAATATCAGCATTGAAACACTTACTATAATTGGTAGTGCAAACACCTTACCTAACATCTAAGTTAACTTATTGGTGTGGTGTGGCTAAATTTAATGGCTGAAATATAACGAAAGATGAAAAAAAGTGACATTTCTGGCTTATTTTGGTGAAAGTTTCAACAGGTTGATCACCAGCCACAACCCAGTTTATTGGACACACCATGTAGTTAACACTGGCCAGTGACAGAACTGTTGGTTGTTCCACTTACATCTTCAACCTCCTTCTTGGTCACATTGAGAGGGACAGTGCGGAAGAAGAGAGACTGTGTCCTGTGGAGGATTTCCTTCTTCTTGGGGGCTTCTGAACACACCAGTGCAGTGATGACAACAAGACATCCAAAGCAAGGTCTCAGTCCTTCCATCTGTTCAGTAGCTAAAATTGATTGTGCCAATAGAGTTATGTTTAAACTTAAGACAATAACTCACCATTCATTTATAAGAAATCAAACCATGAAGCACAAATGTTTCAACTAACTGAAAAACAAACTTTCTACACTCCTTACTGTGATGAAAAATATTAGGAGGGCTATGTTTGTTGAAATTTATAATTCTCTATCTTTAGCCTTTTTTTTTTTTTAGGGAAGAGAGATAAACAAAATAGATTCAAAGAGAGCTGAGCACAGGTCTTTTTTTGCTTATCGCTAGTACATGTGGTACAGGCCATGATAATCATGGTGGGTGGAATTTGGCGACTACTTTTACTGTAAGTGCACCACATGTCTACACATGTGAAAAGCAGTTCGACTTTTGCACTTACAAATATGCCAGAGTTCTGTTTGGTTACTTGCACTCGTTGGTGGGGTTGGACTTTTGCAAGAATCGGGGGGCCATTGGGGCATTATTTTTAAAATCATAAAAAAGTGTCCAATGCAGGATTCAATCCCGGGTCGTAGCGGTTGAAAACCAATGGTTTAGACCATCCTTCCACCGACCCCCGAGCACAGGTCTAACTTCCACAAGTAAAGTTCACCATCCTCCAAGGAAGTTGTTGCCAGCCCAACTGGCTTCACTGAGGTTCAACCATTCCTTGACATTTACCTGATTGTACTTCAGACTTGTGACTGTTCCCCTGGTGGTGTTGACTGTTGGATTCCTGGAGACACAAAGCCAAGTAAACAACTGATCCTACATTCACAACAACAGATTCCTTTGTCAAGGGCTGTGAGTGCTTTTGCATAGAATTTTGAATAAGGTGCATTACAGCAATACATGTAATTATAAACTTAAATTATTTTAATACAAATATTATCTATATACATATGTATATATTATGCAAATAATTTTTCAAATAAAACAAACTTTCTACTGTGCTTACTACAATGGTAAAAATATTGGGAGGGCCTGGCTCATCAGTGATGAACCCTCACAGTGGTTTCACCAATTTAATCCACCAAACTGCTCTAATATTGAATATTGGGTTGTTCTGTTTACATATCCAGTCCTTTAGAGGAATTCCTAGTAGAGGTATTTAAACAAACTATGAACAAAAGGACACAAGCCTTTGAATCTTTAAAATTTTCTAATTTTGAATAAAGAACACATTCTGCTTAGGAAATAATGTGGAGTGAGGACTTACCTTGGCAGGACTCTCCGGACTTTCCACCTCACTGCACACAACTTGGGTCAGCTCCTTACAGCCAAACAATTCTAGAAATGCACATTCATTATTGACTGGTATAATTTACAATCTTGAAGGGATTTATTGCTTCCTTTGAAGACATAGAGAATGGATCCCTTCGAAAATTGCTTCATTTTTTTTTTTGCTTATCCCTAGTACACGTGGTACAGGCCATGATATTCATGGTGGGTAGTTAGCGACTGCTTTTTACTGTAAGTGCACCACATGTCTACACATGTGAAAAGCAGTTCGACTTTGCACTTACAAATGTGCCAGAGCCCCGTTTGGTTACTTGCACTCGCTGGTAGGGTTGGACTTTTGCAAGAATCGGGGGCCATTGGAGCATTTTTTTTTTTAACAGAAAAAGTGTCCAATGCGGGAATCGAACCCGGGTCGTAGTGGTCAAAACCAAACGGTTTAACCAGCCTTCCACCGACCCCCATTGCTTCATTAAAAAGAAGAGATTTCTTCCAATCAAAACAATCTAGCAGAGTCAGGTTGGAGACAAGCCACCAGGAGGCTATGGCTTTCATTAGTCTAGGGTGGCTTTGATTTCATGTGTTTCATAGGAATTCATGGAATCTCCCAAAATGGATAGTGTTTAGTTGGCATAGTGGCAAATCTCTATATAAACTAAGTTTCATTTCTATAGATCTTTACCACAATTTAGTGAAATATTTACTATAATTGGTGGGCATTGTGGAGAAAACTTTTGGTAAATTGATAAAGCACAATTTGGATTATAGATTTAATAAAAGAAAATAAGACCTAATCCAAATAATTTATTAGTGTGTGACGTTTCGGCAACAACGTCACACACTAATAAATTATTTGGATTAGGTCTTATTTTCTTTTATTTTGTTAAATTATTAGGTTGCTATATATAGAGAGGGAAGGAAGGTTCCACAGACTCTGGGCAGCTCACTCACCTATTAGAGTATGGTGAAAATGTGCTCTCAAGTTTCAACTGTGTTGTCTCTTCAGGACTTGTAAAGGGTCTACAATTAAGTGAACTATCTCTTCATGTAGATAGCCTTCAATTAAATGGGGACACACTACTACTGAATGATTCTCTCAAGTGAGGAGCAGCAGTTTCAATTGAGGGGAGAGGGATAAAACTATCATTGAACTCATCCCTGCAGCCTATCTATGCCAGTCTGGGGGAGGAGGTAGTTGAAAAAAAATTGGAATTCACAAAACTACAAACATTTGGGAATATTTAAGGTCTATTATTTTCTCAACCTATATAAGAAATAAGAATAAAATTTGATAATGGCCCTGAAGACCCATGTGATTGCAAACTTTACAAGGAGATAAAAGAAAGGAACATATACTATATTGAGGCTTTTCTCCCTCTTTAATTGTGTTATACGCTATTGGGTAAATATTTCCAATCTGTACCATGTACTGGAGATTAATTTCATTGACGCATCTTGTGAGGTCAGAAAAAAAAACATTGATGCCAACTCCACCTTTGCCAGTCCCAAAGAAAAAGGAAGAGTGGGAGCGGTAACAAGCTCGCTGAAAAACCTGAGCTCAGCTGGCCCAGCTGATAGTACCCTGTAAGAGCTCCTGATCCAGGGATACAGGATGAACAGCGTCTGTACTCCATATTAGGAGCAGTTGCACATGGTGTCTGTTCCTCATGTCAGAGGCAGTCATTCCATATTGGAGCTAAGTCGGCCTGCTACTAAGTAGTGCTCCCAGTCTTAATGACAAAGGCAGACACATTCTATTTCACCCAATCATGATGGCTGTCTCCATTGATGAGCTCTACTCATCCCCAGCATACACCATCTCAAGCTATACAGGTTTGATACCCTGATATGATTGAATGGAGATAAGAAAGAAGTAGAACAATGATACCTGTCATCTTGGGAAGAAATATCAAGGCCTTGGGAATTTGAAGGAGTCTCAGGTTCTTGTTTGATAGTCTGGGTGTCCATAGGTTGGTCCACCAAGGCTTCTTGGTCCATAGAGCGGAGATCTTCATCTGTTCCTCCCTCTAGCTTCACCACCACTGCACACACTCAGTTCTTTGGCAAGGTACGTTACATACACACCACTCTCTGTAAGGGAGAAAACCCATCTTTTAGAAGGAAGAACAAATATTTTTTTTTTTTGCTTATCCCTAGTACACATGGTACAGGCCATGATAATCATAGTGGGTAGAAATAGGTGACTGCTTCTACTATAAATGCACCCATGTCTACACATGTGAAAAGCAGTTAGACTTTGCACTTACAAATGTGCCAGAGCCCCATTTGGTTACTTGCATTCGCTGGTGGGATTGGACTTTTGCAAGAATCGGGGGCCATTGAATCAATTTTTGAAATTAAATCAGAAAAAAAAGTGCCCAATGCGGAAATCGAACCCGGGTCGTAGCGGTCGAAAACCAACGGTTTAGACCATCCTTCCACCGACTCCCAATCTACATATACCTCCAATTGATGGCTACAAGACAGTAGAACCTCTCTGTAAAGAATACCTAGTTACCGGGCTAAAGTGTACTTTAGGGAGAAATGTCTTCTTATCAAAGAGTTGCTTATTAGAAAAAAAAAAGGCATATTTAAAGGCTACTTCTCTATAACAACAACACTCAGGACCCAGATTCCCATTGTTGCTATAACCACAGTTGAAAGAATCAGGATTTAAAACTAGGGACTTGTCATGTTTTTTAACCATGAGTGGCTGTTATAAAAGAGATTAGATTCACATTGTTGATAAAGATTGTTAGTCCAGGTTGTGATCAAATATTGTTTGGCAATTCTATTTAAACAAAATATATCAACTGATAGTTGTACAATTTTTCTTTTAATCAATTGATGGTTGATTTTCTTTCCTTTTTTTTTTTTTGCTTATCCCTAGTACACGTGGTACAGGTAGGGCCTCCAATCCCGGGATCCCGTTTCCCGGGATCCCAGAGCCAAATAATGATCCCGAAATCCCGGGATTCTGCTCGAAAAATCCCGGGATTACTGGTTTGTGCATGAAAACCAGCGCAAAAATATATTTTTCTGATCTAGCATTTTGGTAATCAAACAGATGATGAGATAGCACACTTTTGACATTTTGTTTATACAGCTGCATTTCGGGTCTTTTTTTCTGAGAGATTTGAAATTATTTTTATGCACTAATAACGAAGGGTTATTCTGCAAGATCTTTCCAAAATGGCAGCCTCTAGAATGAGAGTATGCAGCAGTATACATGGAGGGGGCCCCAGTTTTTGTTCTGACCTTTCCGAGGATGACAATGAGGACACTTCTCCATTTAACGTTAGCCTAGAGGTAGCACATCCCTCATTCCCTGAAGCAATTTATCCACAATCTCCAGTATTTTCAAAGAAAAATATAAATGAAGTGACGAAAAAAGCTCGTGTGGTTGTGAAATTGTTCAAACGATCGCCGCTGAAGAACGAGATCTTACTGAACTACATGCGGCAGGAAAATCGCATTTCCACCAGTATGTGTCTCATTCTCGACTGCAGAACGCGCTGGGATAGTTTATTGAACATGTTGGAGAGACTTCTCAGTGTGAAGTCAGCGATTCAGAAGGCGCTAATAGATGTGAATGCAAATGTCCGTCTAACTGATGAAGATTTTGCTATCATGACGCAAGTAATTTCCGCACTGAAACCATTTCGGGCAGCTGTGGCGGCTATCTGTAGACGCGACGCTACGCTTTTGACCGCAGAAGCAACAGTAAAGTTTCTTATAGAGGAGCTGCAAGCACAATCTCATTCTCTCAGCAAAGATCTGCAAAAATCTTTTCAAAAGAGAATTTTAGAAGAGCGATGCAATAAAACATCTTTAGTCCTCCAATATCTGCACAATCCGCAAGCACAGTTAGAAAAAAAGAAGATGGTCAAAGACTTTAGCGTGAAATTGCTTTTGCGTCTTAAACCGTTACAAGAACAAATGGCCGAAGTAAGAAAAATCAGGCTGATAATTCGCAACAATTGAGCGCCGATTGCAAGAAGCTATTGAGGCTGCCTCTCCGACTTCAATTGCAATACCTACACCAGACTCCGCATCCTACTCAATTATGATTAACCACGAACTTAATATTGCTGCTCAGTCAGGCAAACGAGGACCCCATTTAGAGAGTGTGTATCAATACTTGCTGACAATTCCTCCAACGTCTGTGGATTAGGAAAGAGTCTTCTCCTCCTCTGGATACCTATGCAATAAGATACGTTCTAGTTTGCATGATGACACTCTTGACAAATTATCTTTCCTACGCTCAAATCTTTCTCGGAATTGAATTTTTATCCTTAAAATAAAGTAATTCATGGTTTTTAAAACGGTGCCATCTTCTTTCTAAACATTAATACATAGTTGGGCAAAATGCAATAATGATTACATTTTCTATAATCACAATTGCAAATAATCATGATTACATTTTTTATAATTATAATTACAAGTAATTTTAATCACAATTGCTATCATTATATATAGAATTACGAGTAATTATGTTTACATTCTAATGCAATTATTATTTTTTTGCAAAGTAATGCATTGCAAAGTAATCGTAATTACAAGGTAATGTATTACTTTGGATGGATTACTGCCCAACACTGCATTAAGAGATGTGGTCTAAGAGTTTCAAGAACAGTAATTTTTTCCAGATGTGTGTACAGTAATTGACAGATAATTTCAAACTGTAACCCAAAAGCAATGATTTAGTACATAAGCAGGCGCAAAATATATGGCTTTCAGGTTGTTTTCATCGAAGTAAGTGCCACGTCATTGGCACTATATAAAAGAAAAAATTAAAAATATAACGAACGAAACGATATACCTCTTGGCGTAGAAAGACAAAAATGTTTTTTAATCCCGGGATATTGAGAAAAAAGCAATCCCGAATCCCGGGATTGAAAATATGTACCGGGATTGGAAGCCCTAGGTACAGGCCATGATAATCATGGTGGGTAGTTAGCGACTGCTTTTACTGTAAGTGCATCACATGTGAAAAGCAGTTCGACTTTGCACTTACAAATGTGCCAGAGCCTCGTTTGGTTACTTGCACTCGCTGGTGGGGTTGGACTTTTGCAAGAATCGGAGGCCATTGGAGCATTTTTTTTTTTTTAACAGAAAAAAGTGTCCAATGCGGAAATCGAACCCGGGTCATAGTGGTCGAAAACCAAATGATTTAACCAGCCTTCCACCGACCCCCCATTTTCTTTCCTGAAAGATGGTATTGGGTCATCAACAATACTCTATTGCACAACCAGGGGAGTTGTGCTACTACACCAGCTCTCTAGGTGTGAACCCAGTCCTGGTGGTGGAATGGTGGAGAAACTAAACTTACCTCCATCAAGCAGATGGGTAATCTCCTTGGAATGGGCAACGTCCAGAGCCACATTATCCATCCACCCTTCTGCTCTTAGCTCCTGGAAGACTTCAAGTCTTTTCTTGAGTAGCTGTGTTTGTTCAGCCTTGAGCTCTTCAACTCTGTCTGGGTGGTACTTCTGGGTGAACCTGCCAGCACCATCCATCACATGGATCCTTTCACTCTATAGTGAGAAACCTGATCTGTATAAATATAATTGCTCACAAGTCATATAAAGGTAAGTTATATCTTAAAATAGAGGATTCCTGGCTGGCACACTCACACCTTTATATTTTCAAAAGGTGGATTATATTAATGGAAAGGGTAGATAGAGTACAAAACCAAATACAGTAGAACCTCCCTGTAAAGGACACCTAATTGCAGAGCCAAAGTGTCCTTTAGGGAGAGATGTCCTCTTACCAGTGAGTTGCTAAATTGTAAAAATGGTAATTTTGCAAATGAAAACTCTCCTTTGTGGAGAGGTGTCAGCTAGCGGGGTGTCCGCTAAAGAGAGGTTCTACTGTATAAAACAAGATACATTATGCTCGTCTAGTTTCAATATGGGTATAGTTTTACCAATAATCAAACTATAGTATGTAACCATAATTTCCACATCCATGTCTAGACAGTATCAGATACTGTCTGGACCAATATCAGGGAACAATTCCCCACTAAAGCCAAGCAGCTAGGAGTCATTCCTGCTCTCCCCACCATTGATGGTAGGCCGAATGATCCTTTTTTTTTAATAAAAAGCCTTATCAGGTCATGGCTTCCTCCATAAGATTTAGTGCTTTAAAAGGAAACTAATGAGGAATTTCATTAGATTTTTATTTTAGCAAATTTTTTGTCAATTTTTTTCTTTCTATGTTCAAATTGAGTGAATTTTTTTTTAGATATTTTTGTTCAGTTCCATGTTTATATTCAAAAAATAAATAAAAATACACTTAAATCCTAAAATGTGTATTTTTGAAGTTATAATGATTTAAGATCGTCTTGGATTGCATCTATAAATAGGCTTAGTTCTTTCTGGAATTCTCATATTTGGACTTAGTCCTGTACCTATACTCGGGGTTAATATAAACTTTAAAAGAAAGAAAGTGAAGAGAGTTGTAGGTAGTTACCAATGGTCATTCATGTGGGCCACAAAGAAGTTGCTGAGCTGCTGCCTCTGGAACTCCTCCTTGTACTCGCTGTACTTGAGGGCAGCTTCCTTCTCATCAATGTTCTCATCCTGGGTGTTGAGGAACTGTTTGAAGGTGAGCCGGGGGGGCTGGGTCTGGCCTCTGGTGCTGCTGCTGCTCCCACACAACTCTGTCCTTAGCACTCTGTCCCTTCAATAAATAAGAAGGGATAAAAGCTAAGATAATATTCAACAAATTTGTACAATATCTCCACTTATGTAAATTAGGAGTATAGATAAACTCAGGTGTTTTTTTTTTAATTGAAGCTTTATTGTGAAAAATTGGTTAAACCTAATTCAATGTTCAAAGTATTGTTCATCGCTAACCACAACTTTTTTTTTTCATATTTCTGGCAATTGACGGATCCCATCACAGAAAAAGGCCGGCTCTTTTGCCGCTATCCATTCATCAATTTATTTTTTGACTTCCTTGTAATTGGAGAAGTGCTTGTCATAGCCAGGCCATGTTGCACTGCATCTACTGTACCAGGGTCACAAGACCTGTCTTATAATGAGCCTATTTGGACAATCACTACACTTGGAACAGCTATAAACAAATTTGAAATGTGCTCTGTTGAACTATCTCTGTGAAAACATAATTAAAAACGTTTTAGTGTGAGAAACACAAGGTAATAAGACCAAATCCAAATAAATAGTATGTGACGTTTCAGTAAAGGGTTGTTACGATCATTAGACATAAGTACTGAACGCTGCTAACAACGCTGTTACAGAAACGTCACACACTATTTATTAATTTGGATTTGGTCTTATTACCTTGTGCTTCTAATCTATAATCTAAATTATACCTTTTCATTGGTGTAATAAATGAAACTAGAAAGGAATTCTTCCTGAATCCTAAAGATGTCTTGAGAAAACTAAATCACCTCCAAGAACTGGTGCAAAGACTGGAACAAGTACCACCACCACCAAATTTTTCTTTTACCAACTAAATCAACTTCCTAATATCCTTACTGAAAATATTGGGAGGGTCCATCAGTGTGGTCACTTTCCCAGTGGTTTCACCACTTTAAACTTATCCAAACTCTGCTCTAATATTATATACTAGACGAAAGGCCCGGGCAACGCCCGGGGTTTACCCGAGTGCGAATATATTTCAAAAACGTTGTCTTGGGTGGCCGCTATAGACAGGGTGGTCTGTATAGACAGGTGGATGTCTCACACAGCTGATAATAGGGTTGCCTAGAGTGACCGCTATAGACAGGGTGGTCTGTATAGACAGGTGGATGTATCACACAGCTGTAGAGTGGTCGCTATAGACAGGGTGGTCTGTATAGACAGGTATATGTATCACACTGCTGATAACAGGGTTGCCTAAAGTGACCGCTATAGACAGGGTGGTCTGTATAGACAGGTAGATGTATCACACAGCTGATAACAGGGTTGTCTAGGGTGGTCGCTATAGACAGGGTGGTCTGTATAGACAGGTGAATGTAACACACTGATGATAACAGGGTTGCCTAAAGTGACCGCTATAGACAGGGTGGTCTGTATAGACAGGTGGGTGGTCGCTATAGACAGGGTGGTCTGTATAGACAGGTGAATGTAACACACTGATGATAACAGGGTTGCCTAAAGTGGCCGCTGTAGACAGGGTGGTCTGTATAGACAGGTGGATGTATCACACAGCTGATAACAGGGTTGTCTAGGGTGGTCTCTATAGACAGGGTGGTCTGTATAGACAGGTGTATTTATCACACTGATGATAACAGGGTTGTCTAGAGTGGCCGCTATAGACAGGGTGGTCTGTATAGACAGTTGGATGTATCACTCAGCTGATAACAGGGTTGCCTAGGGTGACCGCTATGAGGGGTGGTCTGTATAGACAGGTGGATGTATCACTCAGCTGATAACAGGGTTGCCTAGGGTGACCGCTATGACAGGGTGGTCTGTATAGACAGGTGGATGTATCACACAGCTGATAACAGGGTTGCCTAGGGTGACCGCTATGACAGGGTGGTCTGTATAGACAGGTGGATGTATCACACAGCAGATAACAGGGTTGCCTAGGGTGACCGCTATGACAGGGTGGTCTGTATAGACAGGTGGATGTATCACTCAGCTGATAACAGGGTCGCCTAGGGTGACCGCTAGGACAGGGTGGTCTGTATAGACAGGTGGATGTATCACACAGCTGATAACAGGGTTGCCTAGGGAGACCGCTATGACAGGGTGGTCTGTATAGACAGGTGGATGTATCACACAGCAGATAACAGGGTTGCCTAGGGCGACCGCTATGACAGGGTGGTCTGTATAGACAGGTGGATGTATCACTCAGCTGATAACAGGGTTGCCTAGGGTGACCGCTGTGGCAGGGTGGTCTGTATAGACAGGTGGATGTATCACTCAGCTGATAACAGGGTTGCCTAGCGTGACCGCTAAGACAGGGTGGTCTGTATAGACAGGTGGATGTATCACTCAGCTGTTAACAGGGTTGCCTAGGGTGACCGCTATGACAGGGTGGTCTGTATAGACAGGTGGATGTATCACACAGCTGATAACAGGGTTGCCTAGGGTGACCGCTATGACAGGGTGATCTGTATAGACAGGTGGATGTATCACACAGCTGATAACAGGGTTGCCTAGGGTGACCGCTATGACAGGGTGGTCTGTATAGACAGGTGGATGTATCACTCAGCTGATAACAGGGTTGCCTAGGGTGACCGCTATGACAGGGTGGTCTGTATAGACAGGTGGATGTATCACACAACTGATAACAGGGTTGCCTAGGGTGACCGCTATGACAGGGTGGTCTGTATAGACAGGTGGATGTATCACACAGCTGATAACAGGGTTGCCGAAGGTGACCGCTATAGACAGGGTGGTCTGTATAGACAGGTGGATGTATCACACTGATGATAACAGGGTTGCCGAAAGTGACCGCTATAGACAGGGTGATCTGTATAGACAGGTGGATGTATCACACAGCTGATAACAGGGTTGTCTAGAGTGGTCGCTATAGACAGGGTGGTCTGTTTAGACAGGTGGATGTATTTCACAGCTGATAACAGGGTTGTCTATAGTGGTCGCTATAGACAGGGTGGTCTGTATAGACAGGTGGATGTATCACACAGATGATAACAGGGTTGTCTAGGGTGGTCGCTATAGACAGGGTGGTCTGTATAGACAGGTGGATGTATCACACAGCTGATAACAGGGTTGTCTAGAGTGGTCGCTATAGACAGGGTGGTCTGTTTAGACAGGTGGATGTATCACACAGCTGATAACAGGGTTGTCTAGGGTGGTCGCTATAGACAGGGTGGTCTGTATAGACAGGTGGATGTATCACACAGCTGATAACAGGGTTGTCTAGAGTGGTCGCTATAGACAGGGTGGTCTGTTTAGACAGGTGGATGTAACACACAGCTGATAACAGGGTTGCCGGAAGTGACCGCTATAGACAGGGTGGTCTGTATAGACAGGTGGATGTATCACACTGATGATAACAGGGTTGCCGGAAGTGACCGCTATAGACAGGGTGGTCTGTATAGACAGGTGGATGTATCACACAGCTGATAACAGGGTTGTCTAGGGTGGTCGCTATAGACAGGGTGGTCTGTATAGACAGGTGGATGTATCACACAGCTGATAACAGGGTTGTCTAGGTGTGAACGCTATAGACAGGGTGGTCTGTATAGACAGGTGGATGTATCACACAGCTGATAACAGGGTTGTCTAGGGTGGTCGTTATAGACAGGGTGGTCTGTATAGACAGGTGGATGTATCACACAGCTGATAACAGGGTTGCCTAGGGTGACCGCTATAGACAGGGTGGTCTGTATAGACAGGTGGATGTTACACACAGCTGATAACAGGGTTGTCTAGAGGGGGGCGGGCAGGGAGGTCACGTGTTTGCTGGCGGCCAATGGGCGCGCATTCTATCCGTGAGCTTCAGACAGACAGACAGACAGACAGAATAAGGCAAATATATAAGTAGATTGAGCTGTTTGGCTTTATATCTGGCACTTTAGAGGTAATTCTTGGTGGAAATATTTATGGAAAATTATGTGCATAAGCTTTGAAAAACCAGTAGAAATCTATATATACTCAATAATGGTAGTGTGGAGGTGTTTATCTTCTTGATTATTAAACTGGCCAGTTCAACAAGTAGGCTCTCTTCTACTCACTTCCTTATCCTAGTGCAAATCAGAAGGTCCAACATTTTGATATTGTAATGTGAACCAATTTTTGTTTTATTGTTCAATTTGCACACTTTTTTTTTCCTCTAACATTCTTGAATTCTAAGTTATTGTCCTGATTTCATTGTCAAAGCAATTTATACAACATTTATTTAATTAATCAATGATACCTTTATTGATGTATATCATCTGTGTACAAAGAAGGGATCAAGAAAGCTACCAGAAGGTCGCTAGATGAGCTGCGCATGATAAGAACTAATGGATCAAATTGGAGACTATTTGTCCATATAATGAACAAAACTTGACACTTGGACACTAATTAACAACGATATATGTGTGATTCAGTTCTACTCAACCCTCTCTCTACAATCATTTCAACAAAAAACATCTTTGCTAAGGTAGTTATAACTCTTATAACAACACTATGTGTCAGAGGGTCAGTGGAAGGATGGTCTAAACCGTTGGTTTTCGACCGCTACGACCTAGGTTCGATTCCCGCATTGGGAACTTTTCACTGATTTAAAAAAAAAAATGCTCCAATGGCCCCCGATTCTTGCAAAAGTCCAATCCCACCAGGTAGTGCAAGTAACCAAACGGGGCTCTGGCACATTTGTAAGTGCAAAGTCTAACTGCTTTCCACATGTGTAGACGAGTGGTGAACTTACAGTAAAAGTAGTCGCCTACTTCTACCCACCATGATTATCATGGCCTGTACCACGTGTACTAGGGATAAGCAAAAAAAAAAACACTATGTGTCCACCAATAGAGCATAAGAGAGTAGTTACCTGGGC
Source organism: Cordylochernes scorpioides (assembly GCA_030710605.1). Taxonomy (NCBI): domain Eukaryota; kingdom Metazoa; phylum Arthropoda; class Arachnida; order Pseudoscorpiones; family Chernetidae; genus Cordylochernes; species Cordylochernes scorpioides. Next base: position 33,745,440 of record CP092866.1, on the reverse strand, counting down.
TGGGGAGGTGGGGGTATGAGGGGGGTGGATGGAGGTTGGTAGTAGGGATCAGCCTCGGCTACCTCAAACTCCTGGGGGGTGTCCCTGCACACACACATATATATACACTAGCCGAATGACCCGGGCAACGCCCTTGTTTTACCCGATTGAATGTTTTGATACTATTTGTTACAATTATAAATTGGCGCCTTAAATAAATGCATATGTTAGTTAATAACTATAGCCTATGTGCTTTATCTGTCTATGTACTGTTGGCTTCCGAAGGCGTCTCTTACTGGGAAAAAGAAAGGGAGGATTCCATTTGGTTATTAACTAATATATGCATTTATTTAAGGAGCGACCCGCTCCAACACAATAGTTACAAAAACGAAAAAGCGAGTGGGGGGGGACAAAGGTGGCGTGATTGTAGCCAACCAATAGGAGGGCGCCATTCCAAAAAAAAAGCAAACGGTGACAGAGATGAAAAAGAATTGATGACGCTCGTAACTGTATATAGAATACTGTAGGTACACTAGGAGAATGACTTGGCTTTGCCTGGGATGTGTTTGCCCATATGTAATATTAACAAGATGCTTTAGCAACCCCTCTGTTATCAGAAATATAAACTATTACTTAAGAGAAACATATGTGTCATGAATACATAGAATACAAATTTCAGATACATAACATTGTATAAATATGTAACATCTGCTTAAATACAGCCTGCTCCACGCTGATAAGGGCTAACAGTCCAAAACGCGTTCGTGGATGGCTTTTCTTGATATATCAAGAAAATGGGTTAACCAAATATCAGGGAACGGGCTAAGTCAGCATTTAGTTGATTTCTGTTCCACTAGATGGCACTCTGCCATTGAAAAAGCTCATGTGCTTATGGTCAGGATATGCCATTTTTGATTTTAATATTAGTAATAGTAGTAGTAACAATTTTTTTAAATGCAAAATATAACAGTTATGATAAACAAGCTTCTCTAAAAACATAATACATACAATAACAACAACTGTTATATAAGTGACAATATATCACTTTCATCAAAATTTGAAACTATTATAGATGTGTATGATTCTTTTTAAAAATAAACAATTTATACTGCCCTTACTGCAATGGAAAAATTAATGGGAGGGCCTGGCTCATCAGTGGTGAACCCTCCCAGTGGTTTCGGCAGTTTAATCTACCATACCGCTGTTATATTGCATTTTTTAATCTTCCTTTTATAGTGATACTGATGCTAGACTCTTGGAATGGGTATTTTAGATGAACTATGGACATAAGCTTTGAGGACAGTAGAAATTGTTTATTTTTAAAAATAATCATACACGTCTATAATAGAATTTTGATAACAGATGGCGCGCTAATGCATCATAATATCACTTTCATATAAGATTATATTGTACCATTTATTTTCCAATACACAAGGGTGAAGATAAGGAAGAAATACTTTAAAACATACTGCCAACTCTTTTTTTACTATAGTGTACAGGGTGGTGATTCTGCTGTCAATTATGAGACACAAAGAGCTTTGTCTTTTTTGTCTTTTTGTTGGAATAGAAAAATACAAATTTGCATTTTTTGATATCAAAACCATTGAGTGACTCCATGATCTATCTTTCTGACAAGTCAAAATTTGATCCAAATAGTTTGAATATTGTAACTAAACATTTATTTGTAGAGATCTAAGAGTTTGTCAAGTAACACAAGAATGTGTGCTGCTGCCACTATTAGCTATGAACTTAAGTCATATCCAGGTAAAATAATTTTTAAAAATGGCTCCCGAGGGTGAGTTTCTTACTTTATTTTATATTCTTTTAAAGCTTTAAAGTTTAACAAACCCTTCTATGGGAGTATATGCTCATCATATTTTCTGAATGGTATAATCCAATGTTTTATGCCACACACCAACTACATTCTAAAGTGCTTATACTTAAATATATTTCCATGTATCAAATAGAAAAAGATGAGCCAAGTAGGGGCATACAGGAAGTCCAGGGATGAGCATGTACCATGTTTCATACTATCAAACATAATATATAATCCAGTCCTGCCCTATCATGGGGAAGAGACACAAAGCACCATTTTTGGCACCTGTCATACATAATGATGCCGTATAGATTTCTTACCCATTCACTGGACAAAAATTGGGCTATAAAGTCAGGAATTGATGAGGACTTGCCAGATTTATGTCTTTATAGAATGGAAGCAGAGCTGTGAGTGTTACATTCACCCAGTGGTAGATATGGATGTTAGCTGAGATACAAGTCTGTGATGTTGATTGGTCACAATTCTGGAGAATAGCAATAGTATTATCAGGGTGTGATGTAGAGACAAGGAGTGGCAGAGCATCATTGATCCTATAGAATGTCTCCTAATGACAATCATACTGAGACAAGGCAAGTTTTGGCTGTCAAAAGCCAGAGAAGGTGAGGCTCTTTAGACACAACTGACAGTTCATGGACAAAACTTAACAAATTGGAAAGTTTTTGATATCACCACTCGTTTATTTTTTTTACGGTGACAGAGGTGATTTTGTTCATACTTGGTTATATCATTGTGTAACAAATATCTTTCAGAGTTATTGTTTGAATCCTGATATAAATGCTAAAAGGTACAACTTCCTTAAGTTTTGTC
>CP092866.1:33704802-33742717 GCA_030710605.1 Cordylochernes scorpioides | reverse complement strand
AATCTCCCAATTAAGTTCTAAAGTTTCATTCAGCCTACTTATTCATCTGACATGTCCCCTACCGATTTCCATTACTTCAAACAATCAAATAAATTTTCACGTGGCAATGTTGTATCATCCAGAGAGAGAGAGAGAGGTTGTAAACACCTTTTCTTTTATAAAGTTGTCCTAAAAGTTCGTGTTTTTCTTAAAACGTTGTTTTTCTTATGACTTGGCGAATAATATTATATTACGGCGAAAATACATAATAATACATAATACAATTACTTTATACTTAATACAAAGACATTATACATAACGGCGTATAATATTGGTATTTCAATTTTTGCAAGTGTTTACGAAATTTTGGGACAACCTTGTAGTTTTTGGCCTTCAGATCACCTTACTGTTATGTCTTCTTCTTTCTTATCTCCACTCAATCATATTAGGGTAAAGCTTGATAATTTTGATGGTGTCTGTCGGGGATGAGTAAAGTTCATCAATGGATGAGTCAATACAGTCAATAATGTGTTTTGGGGTTGCAGGTTGAGAATTGCACTTAGTACATAGTGGGAAAACCTCGCAACCATTCTGGAAAGTCATTGTCTGTAGATGACCAGACTTAAGACTGGAAATCAATGACTGTTGTTCCCTTGGGAGGATAGAACCGGTGCTTGTCCCTCCTGCTCTCTACCAGTCATGTGCAGCATTAGATTTCCATTCCTGCAAGCATTGGGTTTTGATGGTCATGACTTTTTTGTAAATTGCGTAAACAAGTTGCCATCACATTAACAGATGTAGTGGGATTCTAATGATGCCTATTCTGTATGTTTGAATGAACTATAATTAGGTTATAAATGTTTATTTAAACTATCCCTTCCAAAAGTCATTATTTATGGGATAAAGCTCAATGGAATATAAAAGAATATAAAAAGGTGGAGATAGATAAAGAAAAAATAAGATATAGAAAAAGAAAGATGACGAAGTTTCTAAAATAAAGACGTAAAAATGGAAAGTGCGTTTATTTTCTTTACATGAGGAAGTAAAAAGTTAAATTTAGTTTTTTTTTTCACACCACCATTGTCTAATTACATTGTGGTCACGTGACATTTCTCTCTTCCAAACAGGAAAGTTGTTTATATAAAATGGCGCCTAAGGTAGGTTGGTCTGTTCCTTAGAAGGTTGCTGAAGAAATGTTTATATTGTTTTAGAAAAAATATTTAAAGCACAAATAAGTTCATATAACTATTCCTTATGTATGTTTTTTTTCTTATTTACACTTTTGATAAATAAATAAACACTAATTTAGTTTACTTCATTAAGTTATTGTTTATCTTCAATAATTGGCTAATATCTCAGAAGGAATTATTTTTAATTAATTCTAAAAGATTATTTATAAGTAGAAATTTGTTTCTAGGTATCGGATGGATTGTCTATTTGATGGAAGAAGCTTTCATATAGTTTATTACAACAATATTCATATGACAATCAAATATATTTTACATATTAGCATTGTACATTGCTCCAAATTATATAGCAATATAGAATTTGACATATAGCACACATTTCATTTCAAAAACTCTAAAAAGCAATATATCTATAACTTTTTTTTTCTATTTTTCATAATCCATTGATGGGATATTTGATTCTACCTAGATATGTATTGTTTAAGGTCCTAAACCCATAGGTCCATCAAGCCCATTTTTCAATAAATAAATTCTGTAATGTACCTCCTCTCAATAATAAGATGGAAATGTAATAACATCGCTATTTTCCATAATCCAGGATTCAATGTCAATCTTAAATTGTGAGGCTACGATTCTTGGTGTACATTTTAGAATTTTAATTCTTCCCCCATTTTGTTCTGTAATTTCTTAGTTTTACTTTGAAATAAAAAGGTAAAATGTATCGTTTATATTGAGAATGCTTTGAGAATTACTCAAGAATGTCTGGAGCGATCGCTCATTCGCCCGTGGAGGCGATGTAAGCATGCTCCTGGAGCTTCTTGATGTCAGTCAAGATCATCTTTGTTCGTGGCAGCTTCCAAGTACTTGTACAGAGTCTCCTTAGTCCAGAAGATACTGGACTTCTTGTTGGCATCAGTGTAGCTGTAGCCGGGATCCTGGCTGGTTTTCTTGCCGATGATACCATAGAGGTTGGGACCTCTCTTGTAGCCCTTGTCAGCCACGATGGTGTGACAGTACTTTGTGGTGAAGAACTTGTTACCTTTTAGATCTTGCCTTTATGAATTATTACTTTTCTAAATCTGTATTAAATGTGAATTGTAAATCTATAAAAATCGACTAGTTCAGTATCGACTCAATTCCTTTGAGAATGTGGAGCCTAATATTAACCAACGATTACACAGTTTTACACTTTAAATAAGATTAGAAAGACTATGCATATGTTTATAATGAGAACTGACATGAACTGTATTAATGAGAACTGATCTGATTCATAATATAATAAAATAAATAAAGCTTCTAGGGCTAAGTTTCTTGTGAAATAACTTGATTTAAAAATAAATCATGATTCATGTTTAGAATATTCTTGAATCGCTCTTTGAATCAGCAAGATCCTCCAAATGTTGGTAATGTGTTACTAAAGAGCCACCGACCTTTCGAATTCCTTAACGTTCCCAAATCCTTCTGTTAACACATTAGTGTCGCTCTATTAAAAAAACTTCAGCTTTCATTTTGGGAATCACTGGTTTGAATCATAATTGTATGATACTGACCTACTGTGAGATTTCGAGACAAAGTATCCACAGACAGAATTAAGAGTCCATCACCCCTGAGTAACCTTTTTTACTCATACGTGTTACGTAATAATGAGAAGGATCTAACAATCAAAAATTCTTATTTGGTTTAACAAATGGTAAAATATATGACAAGGAGATAATGAAAGATTATTAACTATCTTTCCATTTCTCTCCTAGATAGACCATCTCCAGTCATTATCCAAATTTTAAACCTTAAAAACTTTTAAAAGGTTTTATATAACTTGCTTCCATATATGTCTGTCTGTCCACAAATCTTGCGATTAATTTCTAACATACTTACAGAGCAATTAAAAGTCTTAAATTTGGTTCACTCGATTAAACCTGATAACAATGAAAGTTAATAAAATGTTTGACTTCTGGGGGTTCGGGAATGGACTAATTTCTATTTTACTTTCAAATTGGTGATCAATTTTAATATACTTCCTGACCATATACGTAGAAGTTTAGCATTTCAATCCTACTAACATTACAAAGTTTCAGACTTCTAGGTGGCCGTGATGGTCAGGAATAGAAGAGAGAATAGAATGTATATATTTCCTTTTAAACCAACTAAAATAGACGTAACGCCGTTTCTCTCTGTAGTATTTAAGCGGCTGGCGTTCCTTAAAAAAATGTGATCGGGAATGGACAAATTTCTATATTTCTCCTTACAGACTAACAGACAGTATTTGACTACCACGAGATGGCGAAACGAGGATTTGATTCCCTGAAGACAAAACGTGTTCACCCCCACCCCGGCCCCCGATGAGAACCTCTTCTTTTCTCACTAATCCAAGAATAGATGTTAGTTTGACAGAGTATTTGATTTAGAACTCACACACACATGACAAAAAAATAAATTTCTCTCATAATTAATTAATTAAAATATTTGTATAAAGATTTTATTAAAATTTACTGTAAAGGAAAAATTAAATATTTCAGCTACCGCCATTTAACAATCTACTTATATATTTGCCTTATTCTGTCTGTTTGTCTGTTTGAAGCTCACGGATGGGATTTTTCATAACCATCGGTGGTTCAGTGGTAGAATGCTCGCCTGCCACGCGGGCGGCCCGGGTTCGATTCCCGGCCGATGCATTTTTTTTTTTTTTTTTTACAATTTTTAAAACTCATTTATATATTATACAAGAATGACATCCACGGCGCCAATTTATAATTGTAACGAATAGTATTTGAATAAAAGCATTTAATCGGGTAAAACCCGGGCGTTGCCCGGGTCATTCGTATATAATAATTGTATAAACGAATGCAAGACAAAATCACCGCGAATGTTTCTTTTTTTTAAGGCAATTTCTTTTTAAGGCAATTATCGTTATTTATCGTTAATTTTTGTTTCGATTTTATTGAAAAAAAAACGATATGGTACCTTTAAAAAATGATCTTTATTACTATGCCGTTTTCTATTTAGTCAATATACCTAAGTTCATGTTGCAAATGTAATTATCTCTATCGATTTAGTAGGTGAAATGCAAAAAAAAAAAGAAAAAATGAAATCTTTATGAAAATTCACATTTTTATTTTTATATTTTCAAGACACACACAGTTTGGGGCGGGACGTTTCACAAGAGAGACATCCACGGCGCCAATTTATAATTGTAACGAATAGTATTTTAATTAAAACATTTTAAAAACACACAGTTTGGAACGGGACGTTTCACAAGAGTGACATCCATGGCGCCAATTTATAATTGTAACGAATAGTATTTGAATTAAAACGTTTTTAAAATATATACGCACTCGGGTAAAACCCGGGCGTTGCCCGGGCCATTCGTCTAGTTAGATTTATATGAGTCTAAATAAAAGCAGCGGAGTGAAGAGTATATTGAGTGAAGAGATAAAATTTTAAGTGAAAAATAAAACTTGCTAATACATTTCTTATATTAAATTACATTAAGTTCGAGATTGATAATGATCGACACTCGCCGTTTTTATTTTGACTCATATAGATGTTTAATTTCAAAAAGAATCTTATGCGTTTAAAATAGTTTCGAATTTTGATAACAGATGGCGCGCTAGTGCATCATATCATATAGATCTAACTGTTCAATGGCAGTAGCGGAAATATTTATTTTCTACTCTTTAGTGCATTTAACACACACAAAAATCTTTATTAAGACCACCGGTCTTATACAGATTTACCACAGTAATAAATAATAGATGGAGCTTCTATACTCCAGGCAGCGCAGCACCCAACAACAGCCTCCTGGTCCGACGCATATCCAATGGCCACGCGTTCCTTTGTGCATACGTCATGGTTAGCGAGTCACTGAACAGGCTGTAAGAGTATTTAATAAAATCTTTATTAAATACTTTTTATGAATTTATTATTTATTTTAAATACGTAGTTATAGCAACCAGAGTTCTCTTGCATATGTTCATCAATATCTTCTTAGCTATACAATGACACAATTAAAATAATTTTATTGATATTTTGTCAATACTTGCTGCAAAAGTGCACAGTCTGCACTATTTAAATAAGATAATTACTATGTACAATGAATATGCCGCCTCTGCCACCGCTGCAGGGTTTGGTGGCTAGAAAACGATGAGACATGTATCTTCTGAAGCGCCAACATTTCTAACCATTCTGGGATGTGCCGCAGCTGGTATTGGCGACACTAACGGCCCTGGCCGCCGTGATCCTGACAATCCTGATGACAGTCCCCGGACAGTCCTGGCCAAGGATCAGAACACCAATATCACAGCCTGCTACGAATGCGACGATGCTGATTTGTTCACAGCTCGCAACTTCGTCTGCTGCCTCATCCAGAGCCGCTGCTGCGAGTGAGTCCATCTGGCGAGAACACCAGTCGTTCTCTAAACCTGGTCTTCCAGAGAACAGAAAAGACTTGAATAAGGCCAGAACTGTATTTAAATTTGACTCCATATCATTTAAGATGATACATTTATTTATTTACTTCATTTCAAAACGCTATGTCCCCCTAGGGACACTTGCGCTAAATGTACATACAAATATAACAAAGAAAATATTCAACATAGAAAGATACACAGAAAGTAACTTAGAAAGAGATTCAAAAATATTATTTAAATATAGAGATATTCTTTGAATTTTATTTACAGTTACATCATTAAATTTAAAAATATATACATATATACACACATATACACGCATACACCTATATATTGTTTACAACCATAAAATATGTCCAATACACCTATCCCCCGATTTACACGGTAGATACGTTCCTGAGATAAACGTGTAAATCGGGGGATAGGTGTACACAGAAATAAAAATAAAATGCATTGACAGGTTAAAATATGTAGTCAGCACATAAGCTCGGGATTCCTCGTGAGATGTGTACACAGCGTATGTGTTCAATCACAGTAGCATTTAGTATAGTGCGATAAAAACAAAAAAAAACTTATTTGGAAAACCGTGTAAAAGCGAAAACGTGTAAAACAAGTACCGTGTAAATCGGGGGATAGGTGTATTTCCTTGAGATGATACATAAACCTCTAAAATCAACTTTTAAAAGACAAACATTTAAAAATTCCATTTAGTGATGCTTAAATAGCTAAAATCATAATTTAATATACGAATTTCTTCGGCGAACCAGTAATCCACTAAACTAGGTCTTTCAGTAAACATAGAAAAGACTTGAATAAGGCCAGAAGCTCTATTCAAAGTTGACTCCATATCATTTAAGATGATACACAAAGCCTTTAAAATCAACTTTTAATAGACAATCATTTAAAAATTGCATTCAGTGATGCTCAAATTGCTAATAATTTGTATAAGATACACGAATTATTTTGCAATATTGTTTCTACCTAATTGATAACCGAAACCTTATCATCTCATTTCTAGATGAGATTTGTGTAGTACTTAGGTGTGGAGCACAAATCTCTTTAATATATATACTAATTGCCTTCAAATAAATAAAAAAATAAATCGTCAAATTTAATGAACAACAAAAATTGACCTGATATTATGGGTAGAATAATAGTATACTTTAATAACCTAGGTTCCTAGAGCGTTGCCAACTACCCGAGTTGTCCTTTGGACCGAAGTCTATGTGGATTGACAATTTGACAATTAAAATAATCTTATTGACATCTTGTCAATACATGCAAAGTACACAGTCTGCACTATTTAAAAAAAGATAATTATATGTATCATAACACTATGTACAAAGAATACGGCGCCTCTGCCACCGCTGCAGAGTTTGGTAGAGAATCACCAGCGGGTCTCCAGCGACACCACGCATTTCGCGATCTACGAAGAATACGTAGATCGCGTTTATGTGAATTGAACCGAAAATAAGTTTGATATAATTTTACAATATTGAAAAAGGTTTATGGAGATGAGTTTCTTTTCATTTTATCAGTGTATTCTTAAGCTTTCAGGAATTTCTACAGGAGTATAAAAACGAATAATGATAAACTTTCGTTTCTGTACTCCTGTAGAAGGGCAGGAAATTCTCGCAAGCTTGAGAATGCACCAATAAAATGAAAAGAAACTTATCTCCACAAACCTGTTGCATCATTTTACTTTATATCCAGGAGATTCACATCTATTCTATTGATATAATTTTGATGCACTAGCGCGCCATCTGTTATCAAAATTCGAAACTATTTTAAAGGCGTAAGATTCTTTTTGAAATTAAACAATTTCTACTGCCCTTACTGCAATGGAAAAATTTGCAATATAACAGCAGTATGGTAGATTAAACTGGCGAAACCGCTGGGAGGGTTCACCACTGATGTGTCAGGCCCTCCCATTAATTTTTCCATTGCAATAAGGGCAGTAGAAATTGTTTAATTTCAAAAATAATCTTACGCCTTTAAAATACGAGTTTCGAATTTTGATATAATTTTAACAAAATATCTATATGATTAAAGAAATATTGTTCTAGCTATCATCGAAAAATATCTAAGAAAATAAAGTTAACCGTGTTTGTGTTTGTTCCAGGATCGCTTGAAAGAACCTCTCAACCAGTAGAAAACTGTACATATAAGAATTAACCTTCCATTTCTCCAACTGTTTCCAGTGTATGAATGTTTATCATATGCGTGCTATTGTTTCTATATGTTCACATAAAGTGTACTATGTACCCCTAAGCCGATATTGAAAGAAAGAACATTTTTTTAGAAAGAATGTACATCGTTTCATTAGGTTACGAAAAGAGAAATAAAGTATTTTATAAACTGTAAACGTTGAACTACTTATTTGTATTTTGTCACAATCATATTTTTGGTCACAATATATTTTTGAGATAAGATTTGGTCTGATTATGAGTGAAATGCCGCATTTATTGTTTCGATCCCAATAACAACCTAAAAGATTAAGAGGAAAAAGGCATTTCCTGATCGTACAACTAAAAGTTGCTGATGGTTTGCGCCATCTATCGAATAAATATCCAGCTGACTCAACCTTCCTCGTTGTATGTTTCCCAACAGTGAGCTCAGGCGACCAGTTTGAGTTTTTTTTTTTTTTTTTTCTTAACGCTCGAAGCATTATTACAACCATCATTTTCACCATTTTATATTTATCCATTTTCATCCGAGCTCAATCATTATTGGCAACAGAGCAACTCTTGAGTCCACCATTTCTATTCCTCCACTCTCAGTTTACCTACCTCCCTCTCACCCGTCTGATCTAATGTTCCATTGCAGAAACCAATACAGACTTCCCCCCTTTTCACCACTGCGTCATTCTATAACCTCAGATATCCATTATACTTACATTATACATTGTTTCATTCAATTACCTTTGTTAATTTCGTTTTCTTTTCTCTCACCCTGTAATAAGTCTCTGAAATTGTAATTATATAAATAACCAAAATGGCATTTTAATTTCTTATCCTGTAAATAGTGATTCAAATCCTTACATTTATTAAAGTGTGATTCAATTTTCAAAATTTTATATTTATACCTGTGTGCCATCTCTCTCTTCTCTTTTATTTCATTGTTTTTTTTTTAAATCCCTCGTTCCATTTATATGTCAATACTATATTACTGTTGCCCTATTATCCCGATAACATTAACTAATTTGTGCCCCAAATTATTTGGTTGTAAAGCAAGTTCATTCGGTTTTATTTGACAATTTTTTTTAGACAAAAACCATAAATTATAACAATTATGTATTTTCCATTATTATTCACGACCTCCTCCCAACGTTCGACTAGTTTGTTGATGCCGTTCCACCAAAAATTGCCCGGTCTGGTGTCGAAGAAGTTGTTGAGCCAGGTTTTGAGGTCCTCTTTATCATCGAAGGTAGTGCCTCTCATATGGTTTGACATGGAAAGGAAAAGGTGGCAATCGGTTGGTTCAAAGTCCGGAGAGTACGGCGGGTGCTGTAGAACTTCCCATTCGAGCTCTTGACTTGTGCAACATGCGGCCTAGCGTTGTCGTGAAGGAGAATGATTTGTCCTTGTCGATCGGGTCTTTTCTGTTGAAATACTAGATTATAAACTAGGTTTGTTAGGTCGTAACTCATTTCATTCCATTACCCCAACCAAACCTTTTTCACTGGGGCACATTCTATCGTAATTTAAACATAGCACTATATAGGTTATGAGAACTTGTACCATATTAATTACTGCTGGACCGTGACGGCGGGCGGCTAGCTTCGGCAACACTGGAGCTGACGTCACTTCCTGTTTATGTCTCCTGCAAGCGGCGTTGCCGCGCTGACTTATATTCTCTTTCTCCATGATTACCATTTAATCAATATTTATAATCCTTTTACCTTGTTGTAGTTAATTAAAGAATAATTAACGTTAAGCGCTGTGTGTGTAATCAAATTGAAATACAACAAAGATTATGAGACTGAAGAAGCGCAAGGCCTAAAACGTGAGTAACCAAATTTCCTTTGATTACTTGGCGCATCCTTTTTTCTACTTACCAAATATTTTGTAAAATGGCAAACACGACGATTACAAAATTAAATGGTGCTAATTACTCCAGCTGGAGCTTCCAGATGAAACTCGTTCTAATCGAAAACGACTTGTGGAGTTTGATCAATCCAGGAGAGGCTAAGCCTGACCCTAGTGACCTTGTTGCAACAAAACTTTTTTTGTGGCGGGAGGGTAAGGCGTTTGCAAAAATTTGCCTCGGGATCTATGATGAACAACAATTGCATGTTCAACATTTGAATACTCCGAAAGAGGTCTGGAAGGAACTGGAAAAATTATCGCACCAAAGGATAGTAGATATCGAGCCGTACAACTAAGAAGGCAGTTATATGGCGAAAGGTTGACTCAGCACAGCAATATGGAAGGGTATATGGGGAAGATAAACCAAACTCTAAACGAACTGGCCCTAAATGGTGACAAAATTGATGATGGCGATTTGGCTATGGTTCTTTTGGGTGGATTACCAGAGGATTGGGACACCGTTGTCTCAACCATATGTAACTTGCCTGATTCAGACTTCACGACCGCCACAGTTAAAAGACAGCTGTTGGCAGAAGCAGAAAGACGTTCGTCAAATCTACCAAAAGATGTGGGTGCCATGGTCGTTAATGCCTCTTCGAAGCCCATTGAAACAGAAAAACAATTTAAAGCAAAGGTTATTTGTTTCAAATGTGGAGGTAAAGGCCACTATGCAAGAGAATGCAGGAAGAAAGGAAAGAATGAACAAAGACCAAAGAGGTTTGACCAAAACAAAGGCGTAAATATGTCGGCAATGTGCAACACTTTGTTTGGAGCTACCGCCGAGACCTGGATCATAGATTCTGGAGCGACGCACCATATGACTCCCAAGAGAGATTACTTCACATGTCTGAAAGAGTGCACAAGCAATATGAGTTCCATCACTGTTGCGAATGGCTCTTCTATAGAAGCATGGGGTATCGGTACTGTCAGTGCCAATATTGTTGGACACAAGGGAGATGCCAGCAATATGGTTGCCCAGAACACCTTGTACTTTCCAGATATGCGTCACAGTGTTCTGTCTGTACTCCAAATGATAGAAAACGGTAGAAAAGTTGTCTTCAACAAGAGTGGTTGCCACATTATGGACATGAAAGGTAAACTCTTGATAGAGGGAAAGAAGCTGGGTAGACTTTACTACGTCCAGACTACTCCATCCTCTCCGATAGATCAGAATGATCGTGTTTCTCTTGCATATGAATGCAAGGAAGAGCTTACACTGGAACTTTGGCACAAAAGGCTGATGCATGTAAATACATATACGATAGCAAAGATGGCCAAGAACCAAAGCGTAAAAGGACTTGATTGCAGCCCGGCAAAGCCAAAAAAGTGCGAAGACTGCTTGATCGGCAAGTCTTACCGTCTGCCATTCCTTCAGCACTCACACTAGGAGGAAAAAGAAATCATGCCGTTGGACTTGGTGCATGTGGACTTGATGGGTCCACTTGACGTATTGAGCTGGGGAGGAGCCAAGTACGTCTTAACCATCATTGATGAATCTACGAGATATGCAAGTGTATTTTTCCTGAAAAACAAAGGCGGAACCCTGGGTAAAGTCAAAGAGTGGATTCAAGAATCTGAGAAACAAACCAGCCAGAAGCTAAAACGAATATGTACGGATAATGGCTTGGAATTTTGTTCCAAGGAATGGGACACTTTCTGCACGAGCGTTGGAATAGTTCATGAACACACTATGACGTATATACCCCAACAGAATGGTGTGGCAGAAAGAATGAATAGGACACTCCTAGATCTTGTCAGGAGCACTATATCTGGAAGTGGTCTGCCAAAGGCTTCCTGGGCGGAGCTGACTTACACCGCAACCTATTTCAGAAACAGAGTTCTCAACAATCACAATGGTGAAAGCACGCCATATGAACTGTGGACAGGGAACAAGCCTAGCCTTAAACACATAAGAGCTATTGGCTGTCAAGTATTTGTCCATATTCCAAGACAAGTCCGTAAATCCAAACTCGAAAGGAGAGCTGTCAAAGGTAACCTTGTTGGATATGCACTCAGAGGACGTGGCTACAGAGTGTGGATTCCTGAGATGAAGAAAGTGGTGGAATCTCGGGACTGTGTCTTCAAAGAGAGTGATGTATCGAGGAACGACAGCAACCGGGAGGTGCTTCTATCAGTTGAACACTACAGCTATGGGACTCAACGGGAGATTGAAGAGTATTCAGTGTCTTTATTAGATCAAGAAGACGTGATACCTACAGCAGAGGACAGCCATAATGAAGATACTGTGAAGCCTTCTCCTACTCGATCTCATCCAATGATCCTAAGGAACCAGAGAAATGCTCAGAACTCAATTGAACTCCTCAGTACTGAAGTAAATAAGGGAGATCCTACTTCGTATAAAGAAGCTACCCAAGGCCCTGAAGCTGAGCATTGGCTTGAAGCAATCGAAGAAGAATTGGAATCCTTGAGAAAGCACAAAGTTTGGAAACTAACAGAACTACCAAAAGACTCTGCCCCAATTGCTTGTAAGTCGGTACTACACAAGAAGACCAACGCCGAGGGTCAAGTAGTTAGATACAAGGCCCGACTTGTGGCAAAGGGCTTCCCTCAACAAAAGGGAATCGATTATGATGAGATTTACTCACCTGTTACTAGTTTTGAAACGACAAGACTGCTCACAGCAATAGGTGTTGAAAATAACTGGTTCATAGACCAATATGACGTGAAAAGTGCTTATCTCTACGGCAAGCTTGACCGAGTGATCTACATGGAACAACCAGAAGGCTTTGTTAAACCTGGTGAGGAACATCTTTACTGCCAACTCAAAAGGTCTCTGTACGGACTGAAGCAAAGCGGCAGATGTTGGAACAAGTGCCTTGATGAGTGGTTGAAGAAAAAGGGATTTATGAGGAATTCAGTTGACCCTTGTGTCTACAAGCTCAAGCTGAACGAAGGAATGATAATCTTATCATTATACGTGGATGATATTCTTACTCTGACAGAGAATCAAGAAGTGAGAGAAAAGTTCATTGAACTGCTGAGAGGTCACTTCGAAACAAAGTACATCGGACCAGTATCCTACCTGCTTGGTGTCAACTTCACTCGATCAAAGGGTGGATGCGTAACTCTAACACAAAGAGCATATATAAAAGGTCTACTGGAACGGTTCAATCTTCAGGAAGGAAGAGAAGTCTCAACGCCAATGGAAACCAGACCAGAACTTCTTGAGGAAGAAGATGAGGAAAACTGTCAAGACCTTCCCTACTGTGAACTAATTGGTGGACTGCTCTACATTTCACAGCGGACAAGGCCAGACATTGCCTATGCAGTAAGTCAATTGGCTCGCTATTGTTCAAAGTACACTAGAAAACACTGGGTTGCTGCGAAACGAATTTTAAGATACTTAAAATCTTCAGAGCATCTAGGCATCACCTATAGACGGACTGGGGAACAACTGTGTGTCTATTCGGATGCAGATTGGGGAACCAACCTGGAAGACAGAGAGAGTACATCGGGTTACGTAGTGATGTTTGCAGGCGCTCCAATCCTATGGCGAAGTTCAAAGCAAACTGTCACCGCCCTCAGCACAATGGAGGCGGAATACATTTCCCTATCATCGTCAGTCAGGGAAGTGACATGGATCAGGGAGTTCCTGAACCATTTGGATTTACCACATAATATGGTTGAGCCAACTCCGGTGTGATGCGATAACCAAGCGGCTATAGCACACGCCAAGAGCTACATCGGCCGATCCAAGACCAGGCACATCGCTATTAGATATCACTTCGTCAGAGAAAAGGTGGATGACGGTGTGATTCAACTGGACTATGTTACAAGTGGAAGAAACCTAGCGGACATTTTGACCAAGCCACTGGGGAGAAACCTACACGAACTTCATCGTTCGAGACTCTTAAGCGGCGAAGTGATCCATGAATAAGAGATCACTTCGAGGGAGGAGATTGCTGGACCGTGACGGCGGGCGGCTAGCTTCGGCAACACTGGAGCTGACGTCACTTCCTGTTTATGTCTCTTGCAAGTGGCGTTGCCGCGCTGACTTATATTCTCTTTCTCCATGATTACAATTTAATCAATATATATAATCCTTTTACCTTGTTGTAGTTAATTAAAGAATAATTAACGTTAAGCGCTGTGTGTGTAATCAAATTGAAATTCAACAATTACCATTAACTATGTCTCTATCTGCTATCATCACATACTTCATGTAATTAATTATAACTTTATTAATATACAGGGTGTACCAGGTAAATTGGGAATTTCAACAATGGTATTTTAACTGAAATTTTTTGCAAGTAAAAATTAAAATATCCGAATGAAATTTGACACAGTAGTAGATAAAAGGATATAGTTTTTATTTATTCAATGTAGTTTCCATTATTAGCTACAACAGTCTCGAGGCGAGTGCGGAATGAAGCACAGGCCTTGGCGACGATGACCTTGTCCATTTGGGTCATCACCGTGTGAACTACTTTCTTGACAGACTGGATGGTGGTATGAGGAGCTTTGTTGACATCTCTCTCAACAACGCCCCATACATAGTAGTCGAGGGGATTGCAATCTGGAGAATTAGGGGGCCAAATATCAGGACCCCAGTGACTAGGGACGTTAAGTGTCAGCCACGATTGTGTCTTTTTTGCCTTATGGGCTGGAGCTGAGTCCTGTTGGAAGACATACTTCCTTCCTGCGGCCACCATGTCCATCCAAGGCTTCACAACGGTCTCCAGAACATTGATGTAGGTGTCAGCGTTCATCCTAAGGCCCTTCTCAAAGAAATGGGGAGGCATGACATCACCTTCACTGCTGATAACGCCAAGGACCATTACGGAGGCAGGAAATTTCGTGTGCATCACGACAGGTATCTCTGAGGGGTCTTTACAGATCCAGCGATCATTCCTGGGATTTACCTTTTGGTCCACGTCAAAGTTCTTTTCGTCAGAGAAGAACCTTAGCATGCCAAAAGAGTCGTGTTTCAGGTTGTTGAGGAGGGCAGCAGCCTTTCCTTTTCTGTTATTCTTCATATTCTCAGTCAGCAACTGACCTTTCCGAAGGGCATAAGACTTGAGACCAAGGTCCTCATGGATAGTTCTGACAATTGTCATAGAGCCAACGTCCATTTCCTTGGCTATGGCCCTCATGCTCTTCCCAGGGTTTCCATCAATCTTCTCCTTGACATTTTTGACAAATTCTTCGCCTCTTACCCTGTCCGATCGACGCGAGTGCTTTTTCCTTGTAGCTATCCCCTCTTTGTTACTGTCGGCCTCATCAAACTGCTTCTTGACACGATAAATAGTGGTTTTGGGCAACTTAAGAAAATCCACTATCTCTTTGGGGCTCCTTCCGGCGCGCAGAGCAACGATGATGGCAGCTCGATTTTCAAATTCTCGGTTACTCTTCATCACTACACTGCGCACACATGTACTGTTGCATTTTACATGAATATGGATACGTAATGAAAAAGAAACAAGTTTTTAATCTCAAGTAGTTTTTGTTTTATGGACTGTCAAAGTTAGTCCCAATTTACCTGGTATACACCCTGTAATTTAAATCTTTATTATTTTTGTACCCCATAGGAGAGAGAGACGGGCCATAGTTAAATTAGTATAAATCCATATAAATTATAACATTGTTTTTATATTTAACTACTCTATTGCTTTTTTTTCGCTTATACCTAGTACACGTGGTACAGGCCATGATAATCGTGGTGGGTAGAAGAAGGCGACTGTTTTTACTGTAAGTACACCACATGTCTACACATGTGAAAAGCAGTTCGACTCTCTATTGCTATAAAATATCACAATCTGGATTATGTAAGTAATAAAGTATGACGTCATCCCAGTCGTCTCAAGAAGGCGCCAGTTTGCAACTGGAGCTGCCGGGGAGAGGAGAATGACTTGCATAAGTCACTGACCAATCAGAATCAATCCCCAGGGATCCAGCAAGACGAAAGAGATGGTTTTGTTGTAAGATTTAGGTACTTACAGCTTGTATGGAAGCATGAGGCCGTTGATAATTATATGATAATAACCTTTATTATCTATTTAGCAAAAGAAAGTTATAATAGCGAACACATTTACAGTATATAGGTAAGTGAGAAGAGGTAAACAAACTGTAGTGGTGATGATAGGGCCAGTGTGGCGCTAGCTGTAGTCATAGCATTCAGTTTCCAACAGGTTTACAGTTTATATTTCTGACAGGCACGCTCAGTAATAGGTCAGTTGTCTGGGGTCATTTGAGTAAAAGATTAATAGAATTCTGAACGTTACACCCACAAAAACAGCTTGGATCTTCTACTGCACAAATTGGGTGTTGGAAGAAATTGGGAGGAAAATAATTTGGAATGCTTTGATTGAAATTGAAGAAACTTTTAAATGTTTCTCATTTCTATTATTCAATATGAATGACAGTATTGAGTCTATATAATATTTTATTATAACGGAATATTTAAATTATATTTTCGCTTATCCTCGAACGAGAAAGTAGTATGAAGTAGTAAAGTCGTATTATTCATTTTTTATTCAATATGATTCGCAATTAAAGAAGTTTTAGCAAAACTGTTTAAACTATTGTATGATGCACTAGCGCGCCATCTGTTATCAAAATTCGAAACTAAGGGCAGTAGAAATTGTTTAATTTCAAAAAGAATCTTACGCCTCTAAAATAGTTTCGAGTTTTGAAACTATTGTATAATGTCATTTGTAAGCCTAAAAATCCATAGTATATCTGATATTGTGTTGAAGTTTTTTTTTTTTTGTAGATTGAAAAAAGTTAAACCATATTTCCAATATGTTTGTTAAAATTGGTCTGAACAGAGGTTTATAAATGTGATAATTTTTAAGAGCTCAAACCACAAGATTTTCTGTAAAGTGAAAATAGAAAAAGTTGTAATTTTTAAATTCTGCTAACTATTTCCTTTATATGAAAAGCATTCGCCGCTAGGAGGCCAAACTTGAAGCAGCACGTGCGTTCGCTCCCGGTAAATATACTTTTAATAATCTACTTTAATATTTAATGAACCTAATTATAAAGATATAATTAACTTAGTAATACTATACCCTAAACATAATATTAACACTTACTGTTAAATCTTATGTTTTTCTATAATCAGACACCAAGAGAAAAAGATGAAATTTACATACATAGTACTTGCATTGTTGTTTATTGTTTGCATTAAAGAGCCTAAATTTCTTGTTGAGAAGTACGTTGAATTAAAAAACTATCTTACAATAACAAAATGTACCCATCCTGCTACCTTACGATAACTCAAAAGTATTCTTCTGCCTACTTGATAAGAGTGATTGCCATTCTACTAATCATTGGTGGTGTGGAACTCAACCCCAGTCCCCCTACAAAAAAAAGCAAACAACTCTGTCGACTGTACAAACTACTGAGACGAAGGAAGTTATTGAAGATGATCTCAAATCTCTTGTTAAACAAATCCATACAGAGCTAATGACTTTAGGAGCAAGACTAGAAACTAGATTACAAAACATTGAACAAAAGTTCGAGGAATGGGATCAAAGATTAACCGTTATCGAAACTTCACAGAAACATGCTTGGAATTAGCCACAAAAAAAAAACGATTTAAGAATAAAAAGTCTAGAGGATCATGTTGATATGTTGGACAGGAAAATAAGGGAAAATAACCTTATATTTTACGGTATAAAAGGGCCCGAACCCGAAAACTCAGATGAAACTTTATGCAAATTAGTTACGGCGATAAATGAAAAGATGCAAATACAAGTCGAATCGGAAATAACGCGTTGTCATCGACTTTCAAGGAAAGCTAACGCGCCAATTTTGGTTGAAATACCGAAACAAATCACAAGAACTGCACTACTTAGGAATTCCTACAAATTCAGAGATGATAAAAATTTTGTAAACAAAGATTACACTCTGAAGACCCGAGAACAACGCCGCATCCTGATTTCTAAGAAGAGAGAACTATCTGAAAAAGGAATACGCTCAAAATTAAGAGACAATAAGCTACTTGCAAATGGACAAAAATACGAAGTCGTTGACGGTAGAGTGGTTGGTGAAAAGAGCTCTACATCATAGCAGTTGACGCAGCCCCGAATTGATGTTGACAACTCAGAAACTTTACAGACACTTCAAAATAAAATACATACAAAAAAAGATTCACAAAAAGTTTTAAGACTATTAGCTTTAAAAAACCAAAAGTTACGGTAAACACAATAATAAGCTGGAATATAAATGGACTTTTTAGGATGCTCTCTGTTTTCCACTTCTCGAGTACATTAAAAATTACGAGATCTTCGCTTTACTTGAAACATGGTGTATAAATCTCACAAATATAACATTAAAGGATTTCCAAATTTTTGAACATCCGGCAACTAAGACCACAGAAAGGGGAAGGGGATCAGGAGGAATAATTGTGAGTGTCAAAAAAAGGGGACATTACAGGTTGCACAGTACAGAAAAGGATAACATTTGGATATCGATTTTCTTATCACAAAACATAGGAACCGGCAAACTATCACCTGCTTGATATTTGTATATCTCCCTCCAAACGAACTGTACCAGAATAACTTAGTTAGATTAACTAAATATATGGAAAAACATATAACTGACGGTAAAGAACTAATTCTAATTGGGGATTTAAATATTAGAACTGGAGGGCTCGGGGGACTGTATAATCCAACAGATCTTCGACTTTATTTAGTTTCCGAAAGAAAAGCAAGAGATATAATAATTTCACCACTGGCTGAAGGACTTCTCGAGTTTCTCGAGGACAATTCGCTGACAATAATCAACGGAAGATTATCGTTGCCTCGAATATATTTAAATAGAATGAGACAAATATCCTGTGCTACAGGTGCGCCCATCGGGTTTATAAAACAATTAAGCAATTTACTCAATAATAACGGATCCTCGTGGCTTACTTATTGTAATGATCCTGATTCACTAAGGAATGAGATCCCAGGAATATTAAGAACTGCGATAGAGCAAACAATACTAAATGACTTAACAATAATAACCCAATTAAAGTTATATTCCCACTATAGAGACGTACATACAACGTTTACCACCGAAGAATATTTCTTAAGTGAACTCCCTTTTCCTGTCATCAGATTAATCGCGCAATTTAGAACCCTTTCAATTTTTTTCAGAGAACACCATCTGATTTTAATGAAGGGTGAAGACCTGAAATGCACTTTCTGTGGATCAGGAATAACAATGGAGATGTTGCACTACTTATTTGTTTGTGCTGCTCTGTCTGAGGAAAGAAGAAAACTAAATGATAAAACGGGCAACTTTGACTTTCATTTCCAGCACTAATTAATGAAATATCAAAGAATAGGTATATAGCGGTGGCGATATTTGGATTCCACAGGACTATATCCCGGAAAAAGGCCACACAGTGTTCTCCCCATCCCTTGTGAACTGGCGAATCCAGTATAGGGCGAGAGGCCCTAAATAAAGGCTTGTATATGAAAAGCAAAATTCAATTTGTTTTTCTTTTATGATTTGTAAATGTTATTCCTATAATTTCACATTTTTTTTTACTGGTGAGACTATTTCGTTTTTCAAATCGTGTGACTGGGATATTATCTTTTTATGAAATATAAGATATTATTTAAAGAACAGATTTCCAACTTATTTTTGTTACACTATAGTATATTCAATAGTATTCAATTATATTTAAATTACTATTTCTAGTACTGTTAGATCTTTATTCCTGAATATTAATGATGTTTAATCCTCATGACAAATCAACTCACAATTAAGCACATTAAACGCGACCTGCTGCGTGCTTCATAACAAAATACTTCGTAAAAGATGGAAGATTGGTCCATCGAAATATTGGATTAATTAATAATCTTATTACCATCCAAAATAACCTTATTTTTAAAATATAATTGTTTTATATATATTCTAGTGGATTATTATTATTTAAAGCGTGCACGCAATAAGATTCACAACTCCAACCAAATTTTGATGAGTACTCACTTGCCCTTGAAGTTGGAAACAGCTTCTAAATGTGGTTGAACCTACTATTAGTTTGAAGACCTATGATTGCAAAAATGAAGAGAAACACGGCAATATTTTCTTACAAACATTTTCAATAAATGAACCAATTGGAGACAAAGGCATTTCTTACTACTAAGGTATGTTACACACGAATTATAATTTTTTTAAATAAAAATTCTGATTTTGTTTGGCTAAAATGAACATAAAACGAATAAAACAGTTCTTATCAAATAGCTTGCAAATTATTTTCTAAATATAAAGTTGCGGGAAGATGGTATTAATATATTAAAAGGGAGCGGTAACATTTTGGTACATAAATACAATTTAAAAATAGGAAAATAAAGGGTAAAAGTACCAACCAATTTTAAAGGAGTAAATTAAAAAGCATTTCAATTAAAATTTATAAAACAATTCTCTCTCTCTCTCTCTTATTTTACAAATATTAATATTTTTTGCAAACTGTATTTATAGATGTAAGAACCATGTAAAGCGCCCTTGTTACCTTTTTGTGACAGAAAATAAAAAATAAATGACAGAAGCTAGCTAGTAAAGATTTTTAGAAGAAAAAAGATTAAAGCACTCACAGAATAAAAAGAAGACAAATTTTCTGAAAGTTGGACAACCTTAATAATTTATACAAAGCATTCTTTGATTAAATTTTATTTAAAAATGCCGCTCGAGGAACATGGGTTATAGATATCTCTATCTGAAATATCCATTGTATTTATTAATTAGATGCTTGGATTTGATTTTGTCTCTGAAATTAAAACAAAAAGTATATCAAATTTTATAATTTTAATAATATTTGACTAAACTTAAATTAGGAAAAAAAAAAAAAAAAAAAATCCGTAAATAAAACAATGTGAGCCGGCGAATTGTTCTTTTACTGAACGTTTGACAGGCGAGAAAATAATTTTAAAGCAATCTTCTATAATTTTTTACTTTTCATCCTAAAGATAAATGTAGGTGTATTTTAAAATTATTATCTACTTTTATATATTTTATAATCTATCTGTAATAAACTTGAAAGCGAAGAGAGCAAGTGCTAACTTAAAATCAAAGCGATACTATATAAACATAAGATAAAAATATATAATAAACATAGAAAATATATATTAAATTTGTTTCATAAAAATTTGTTTCCAATACCAACTTGAATATTTTGATATTTTGGGATTTATAATTACTTTTGTTTTTTGAATTCTACACACACCAGAGTCCATTTTTAAGCAGCGAAAGCCATATTTTCATTTGTTGGAAATAATATGCATTCAATAATAATAAAAAAAGAAAACTAATTTAAAAAATAAATTGTTTAATTGTGTTTAAAATATTTTTGTAGATTTCCTTATTTCATATTATTTTCTAATTAAACCATTGCAGCCCAAGAGTGCATCCTAATATTCTGCACTTTAGTCTGATCAAGATAGCAATGCTATTACAAAAACATAACTTGCTTATTTGGATTTAATAATTTTATTTTCTGATTTTTATAATCCAAATTGTACCTTATCAAGCCATATTGAGTTCTTAATATGTAAAAATTTTCAGTTTGATACTCATTTCTACAGACCACTGGTGGCAATGGGTCACCAAGTATATCAATATGCTAGGTTAGGTTCAGTTAAATTAAGTTTTAGGTTAAGTTGATTTAAAAAATAAACTATTTTTGTTTATTGTTAGTAGGCCTAGCGTGGGATAATACATTCACCGATGGTCCATTGAAATGAGTATCTCACAGATTTTTCTTGCATAGAATAGTTGGTGAAATTTGATAAAACATATCTTTAGGGTCTACCATATTGTATTAAGTGATAGTAGTTCATTTTTGCTATAATTTGGTATAGAAATATAAATACGATTTTAAAACTTTTCTACACAAAAGGTAATAAGACCAAATCCAAATAAATAAATTGTGAATGACATTTTGGTAGCAATGTTGTTACCCAAATATCATATACTATTTATTTATTTAGATTTGGTCTTATTACCTTGTGTTTATAATCTATAATCCAAATTGTACTTAATCACTATTTTTATATAGTATAACCTCTTTAATTCTTCCCTTTTTAATTCAATACCTACTTTATATAATTCAGCTATATATTCTTTCAAATCCCACAATAAGTCTTAATTTTCTTTAAACACAAGGTAATAAGACCAAATCTAAATAAATAAATAATGTGTGACATTTCGGTAACAACGCTGTAACCGAAACGTCACACATTATTTATTTATTTGGATTTGGTCTTATTACCTTGTGTTTATAATCTATAATCCAAATTGTACCTTATCTATTTTCTTTAATTTAACTGACTATAATTCAACACCAACTTTTTAAAATTCAATTAGAAATGTTGAGACACAATTTGGATTATAGATTATAAACACAAGGTGATAAGACCAAATCTAGATAAGTGTATGAAATTTCTGTAACAGCATTGTCATCAAAATTATCACACTGTATATTTATTTGGATTTGGTGTTATCATGTTTATTCTATATACAGTTACGAGCGTCATTCTTCATCTCTTAATCAGTTTTCGTCTCTGTCACCGTTTGCTTTTTTTTTTGGAATGGCGCCCTCCTATTGGTTGGCTACGATCACGCCACCTTTGCCCCCCCCCCCCCCCCATCATGCCCCCCCCCCCCCCCCCACTCGCTTTTTCGTTTTTGTAACTATTGTGTTGGAGCGGGTCGCTCCTTAAATAAATGCATATATTAGTTAATAACCAAATGGAATCCTCTCTTTCTCTTTCCCAGTAAGAGACGCCTACGGAAGCCAACAGTACATAGACAGATAAAGCACATAGGCTATAGTTATTAACTAACATATGCATTTATATAAGGCACCAATTTATAATTGTAACAAATAGTATTTGAATCAAAACATTCAATCAGGTAAAACACGGGTGTTGCCCGGGTCATTCAGCTAGTATTCTATAAAGGAGAAATACTGATCCCTTGGGGTGTTGAATTAAAGAAGTTCAGACTCTCTGTGTTGTTGATGTTGATGTTTCTTATCCCCTTGTGTAAAGATTACACGAATTCCATGATCTCATGGAATGGGGTGCAGCTTTCGTTGATCATGGCACCATGATCCAGGCACACTTTGGTGAAAGTCTGACTTTGCCCGTGATTTGAGGCCATTCCAAATATGGAAGCCTTTGTTTCTGACTCTAACATGAGCACAGACGCAGCTCCTCCGTATCCCTGGAGTGGAACCATTGCTGAGGTCCATCAACTGGGTCAGTTGAACTCAGGATTTTTAAAGAGGGAGTGTCCCTCCTGGTTACAGCATCAAGTCTACCAGAACAAGACTTGATACAATCGTGTAGAGAGTTTACTGTACCTCCCAACAATGTCCACTGCACCACAGGCCAGTTACAGAGGGGTAAGCATGGGAGGTGTAGACTCTCTGTATCCCATAGAAGTAGGCACTGTTGTTTATATAACACAATAGTTCACAAATTTATAAAAATTAAATTTGAAGTCTTGAGATATCATTCAACCAACACATATCATCCACTACGCACGTATATTTTCAAACAGAAATAATGTAATATATTTTTCTCTTATTATATAGTAGCTATTTAAAATATGTATAAGATGTATATAAAAATGTATTTATTATTAAATTGTTAAAGTGATAATCCTGTTGAAGGACTGACAAGTCCGAAAGCTTGAAAAATAAAAGGTTGTCAAGAAACTTAACCCTGGAAACTTCATTTATTTTATAATAACTGTATTTTATATTATAAATAGGTTAGAGAGACTTAGGTTAGCAAACCAATTCATCCATATCATTGCTGTAAACAATGGGGTGGGTGAGCTCTGAAAGTATTATTCATCCATTGTCAGGTATTCCATGGTAACTTTGTGTTAAAAATAAGATTTATGTATTTATTAACACAAGGTAATAAGACCAAATAAATAAATAGTGTGTGATGTTTCGGTAACAGCGTTGATACCATCTTCAGACAAAAGTACTGATTCATAATTGAATCAATATTGATTCATAATTCAGTACTTTTGTCTGAAGATGGTAACAATGCTGTTACCGAAACGTCACACACTATTTATTTATTTATTTGGATTTGGTCTTATTACCTTGTGTTTATAATCTATAATCCAAATTGTGTCTTATTGTATTTATTAACAATATAGATTTGTCCTATATATGACAGATAACTTTTGACCATATTTATAAAGCCTTGTATATATATCTAGACCAAAATTCTAACCTTTGACATTAGCTTACCATCTGTTATTCTAAACTACCTATAGCATGTATGTTTCTTTTTAAATATAACATTTTTACCCAAAAATAATATATACAGTAGAACCTCCATGAGAGGACACCTCTCTATAAAGGACAGTTTTTATTTTTGTAAAATTATCATTTTTACTATTTAACAACTCTCCGTTAAAAGGACACCTCTCCCTAAAGGACACTTTGGCTCTGTAATTAGGTGTCCTTTACAGAGAGGTTCTACTGTATATAATCCATTATATATCATTAGAGAGAGAGAGAGAGAGAAAGAAATTTTCATTGAAGGGAAGAGTGTGACTTGCAATGTAAATTGTGCAATTGGTATATACAGTTTAACCTCTTTAATTCAACATCCCAAGGGATCTGAACTTTTGATTGAATTAAAGTAAGTTAGATGATTTCATCACAGCATTCATTTCTAGTGGATATTTTTATCTACTTATATAATTGCCTTATTCTGTCTGTGTGAAGTTCACGGATAGATTTTGGTCAGAATGGATAAAATAAAAAAAGTGTCAAGGGATGGGAATCGAACCCACGACCTTCCGCTTACCGGGCAGATGCCATGACCACTAGGCTACCCTGGACATATTTTTCCGTTCATAAAGTTAATATATGATTTAGTAGGTGAAATGCAAAAAAAAAAATCAACATGATTAAATCTTTATGAAAATTCACATTTTTATTTTTATATTTTCAAGACACACACAGTTTGGGGCGGGACGTTTCACAAGAGAGACATCCATGGCACCAATTTATAATTGTAACGAATAGTATTTGAATTAAAACGTTTTTAAAATATATACGGACTCGGGTAAAACCCGGGCGTTGCCCGGGCCATTCGTCTAGTATATGATAACCAAATATAGACAATAGAACCTCCATGAGAGGACACTCCTGCTAGAGGATCCCTCTCTACAAAGGACAATATTCATTTGCAAAATTATCATTTTTACTATTTAGCAACTCTCTCTAAAGGACACTTTGGTTCTGCAATTAGGTGTCCTTCACAGAGAGGTTCTACTGTAATTGAATTAACTATCCGATATCGGATCTCAATTAAGAATCTACTGTTGTAATATATTTTAATTAATGTAAATTGATGCCATACATTTTAGCAATCGCTAAAATTGCATTATATACTACATTTTAAATAAAGGAAAAATTACAAAAAAATACAGTCGAACCTCTTTAATTCAACACCCCAAGGGATCAGAGCTTTCGGTTGAATTAAAGGAAGTGTTGAATTAAAGTTAGATGATTAGCTAATCATCTAACTCGCTAAAATAATATTTTTTTAAAAATAGCTTTGTAACATAAATTAATGATATTAATTGAAACCATTGTGTGTACTTTTTTTGTATTTATTTTTTATTTTTCATAATTAACTTTTAGTATCAGGGACAAAAAATGGCAATAATACATATTTTCAAATCATAAATAATTTTACACAAATAAATTTACTGGCAATGCGCTTCTTTTAAATATCATCAAATATTATCTCTACAGACCTTACTCAATCAAAAGGTCAAGAAGCGCATTGCCAGTAAATTTATTTGTGTAAAATTTTAACAATAGATGGCAATTAAATTTAATTTAATAATTTACATAAATAATTACAAATAATATTTTATTCTAATTGAAGAATATAGCAGCTGAGAGGAAATAAATATGTAAATAAAAAGAAAATTTAAAAATATTAATTAAAAAGAATCATGAAGATCTTTTAAAAAATTCCTTTATAAATGTGTTTTTGCACTGAAATCCTATTCAGGATGTATTCTAGATGATCTATTTTTAAAAGACATGCATGTCTTCCTCTGAAATGTCTTTTAAATAACAGTTTTTATTGTATTAAAGGCATCCACTGCTACTGCAGGTGTTATTGATTTTGTGTTTGAATCTTTTATAATAACATGGAAATGGAATATTGAAATAAAATATTATCATAATCATTGTGGCTACATTTGTAAAGATTTATTTATTTAAAATGAAATTATTTGTAAACTTTAAAATAACTAAAATATTTCAGTGTTGAAATTATTATAATATTATGCACTAGTGCGCCATCTGTTATCAAAATTCAAAACTATTTTAAAGGCGTGAGATTCTTTTTGTTTTTAAACAATTTTTACTGCCCTTACTTCAAAAAGAATCTTAGCCTTTAAAATAGTTTTGAATTTTGATATAATAATATTATTAATTAGCGCACGAAGCTTAAATTCCAGCATAAAAAATAAACAATAACACTCGTGACATTGCGCAACAACGGCACTGCAAAGTGAAACTTAAACTAAACAGAAACCAAAAGGGCGCAGGCGCGATCCTATTGGCGACAGCCGATCGCGCCACTGCTGTAATACCTTTTTAGCGGTAAAGTTGTATGTAAAAAAACATTCAACTGTTGAAATTCAAATTTTAAAATGGCCGAACTATCTGAAGTGTCATATTATTGATAGTGTCGAATTACAGTTTGTTATTTGATAGGCCGGAGGTCGGGACATCAGAACATGATCGAATTATCGCCGAGTGTCGAATTGGCGTGTGTTGAATTAACGAGGTTATACTGTATTTTAATATAAATGAATAAAGGCAATGGGAAGAAAATAGATTAATTTATTAAGTAAATAAAAGGATAAATAATTAGTTTTACTATTTAAGACACCCTATTGTTTATACATCGTGACTAGTGTTTAAGTTAGACCTAATTCATCTAGGAGTCAACAAATCACTCACCATTTAGACACTAATATTTGCAATGCATTTCACCTTCCAGTACGATGCACATACGCCAACTACATTTGTTGTGCCCCGCATGCCAAAGTATTGTATTTTTTGTAATAAATTTGTATTGTAACAAACATTATCTAATGTTGTTGAAATTTGATTTAAAAAATAGTTTGAATTATCGTTTGGTCGAATCAACGCTTGGTATTTGATAGACTGGAGGTCGGGACATTAAAATATGGTTGAATTTCCAGAAGTGTCAAATCTACTCTTGAGAGGTCTCCATTGGAGCCATACTTCATGAACTCTTCTCTCATTTCTTCAGTTTCTATTCAATTCTTCTAGACTTTCAATAGATTATGCTTTATTTTTTTTACCAAATATGATAAAGCACAATTGGATTATAGATTATAATAAAAGAAAATAAGACCTAATCCAAATAATTATTTGGATTAGGTCTTATTTTCTTTTACTTTTTACCAAATAGTGTCAGTATTTTTTGACAGGAAAGGTTTAGAAATTGTTGTTGACTGAGGAGGGTTAATTAATTTCAATGTGACAATTCAAATATTTTGGATTATATATGTAAACAAATTTGGGCTGATATTTACATATCAATGTGTGCTTAAAAAAAAAAGATTCATAGTACAGTAGAACCTCCAGGTAAAAGACACCTAATTACAGAGCCAAAGTGTCCTTTAAGGAGAGGAGCCATCTTACCGGAGAGTTGCTAAATTGTAAAAATGGTAATTTTGCGAATGAAAACTGTCCTTTGTGGAGAGGTGTCTGTTAGCGGGGTGTCCGCTAAAGGGAGGTTCTACTGCATATCTTTAAATTTACATTCATTCTTCTATTTGAAAAAAAATAAAAATCCACCAACCAATACTTTTATGATGTGGAAGATTTCAGGGAAATTTCCACAGTAATATTCCTATGTAAATATTTGGTGATGTTGTAAGTAAAAGTGTTTATTGTTAAAATGCCAACTAATGACACCCGACACCAAGCAATGATACCATTAAAAGTCCTAATAGCTAGAACCACCAACCTACACAATGCTAGTGGTCAGAATGGGTTGATGGTTCACCATCATGGAAAGAAAGTAGAAAAAAATCAACTCAAAATAATATAGGTTAATAAAAGTCCTAAATTCTCTTCTTTTTTAATATAATTTTGGTTTCATTTATTTTATTTTCTTAGGCCTCCAACTTTTCTGTTTTATTATTTATTTATTTTTGTGGGGGAGAAGGAAAAGGAAACAAATAAAAAATAAGTCAAAGGTAAAAAAAGGGCTAAGCATATTGATTTGGAGATTTATGTGATAAAAAATATGCCTAAAAAAATTGAATATGATATACAATATTTTTTTAGTTTTTCATCAAATCTAAAAATCCGAAATTGGTGATTTTCTGGAAAATCTAAAAGAAATTGCCAAAATTGGGTACATTCAGTAGAATATAGAACATGACCCAAACATTTTTAATATTGATTGGGAATGGAATTAAATCCAAAAATTCTGTTCCTACTGATAAGCCCAGGTCCTCTAAAATATCAATTTTTCTATTAATTAAAAAAAAATTATAATCTCAAATGCACACTTCCTACAGTGAGATTAAAATCATGATAGCATATTTGTTTACATATGTAGAAATATCAGTTTGGCTCCGTGCTCCTTCTTTTGTTTATTTGCACTGACTTGTGGTGGTTGAACTTGTTCAAGATTTACCGGTACTTTTAAAGAATCAATCATCTATTAAAAAAAGTCAATTTCTGTCTATCCCCTTATGTAGGTCAAACCACAGATAATAGTGATGAAGATTAAAATATATATTTGAGACATTGATAATTATTATTCAACCCCCTCTTCACAGCCAGATGAAATGACACATGCTGTTAATGCACCAGTTGTACACTGACCTTCTCAAACACACACTTTAATTTGATATATAAGGGCATATCTGGATCTATAAAGAAAAAAAACAAAACAATTTTTTCTCAAAATATTTTGAGAGATTGCTCCCTCCGGTTCCAAAATCACTTTATTGGTACCGCTCAACAAGAGCAACCTAGTTTATGATAATTGAAACAATGAATAATATGTGAAGGTTATTCATATATTACACAAAATGTTAACGTGGGATTCAATCCTGATTCATGACTGTCGGGAATCGAGGGTGTTACCCACTCGTCCACCCACTTTTTTTGTGATTGCTCCCTCTTTATCAATTTATTGCACAGTGACTATACTTTTATATAAAAATTTAATTGATGGATCGCCTTTTGATTCAAAAACACACAGTATAATATTCAAGATATTTAATATATCTCCAGGATATACAATATATAGTCCACACAATAAATACAAGTCTCTAAAACCACGGTCATTTGCAACAAAAAGGGATTACTACCTACCTATAAAATACCACCCAATTCAGTTGAAATACATTGAAGATTGATCAGAAATATGTTGAGATTGAGTTGTTTTGCAAGCTCATGATAAGCCTTTGAGTAAAAGCATCACAGTTTGTAATGAAAAAGCTAAGGTGAACCTTAATATTGTTTATAGGACTGACTGTTGTTTTAGGTTCATTTGTAGAGAATGGGTATTTGTCTTGTTTATTACAGTAGAACCTCCATGAGAGGACACCTCTTCACAAAAGACAGTTTTCTTTACCATAATTACAATCTTTGTTATTTAGCTGCTCTCCCTTTAACACCTCTCCCTAAAAGACACTTTGGCTCTGCAATTAGGTGTCCTTCATAGGGAGGTTCTACTGTATGTTTATAAAGTTATAACTATTGTTGAAAATGGAGCAATTCATTTTAATACATTAAAACAAACACAGCCTTGGATCAATTATATTTATTAAGAAACAATATTTAATATTGAGATGAGGCTGTTCACCTATCTTCTTCCAGGATTCAAAATTCTTGTAAGCCTATCATCGCATCCGTGTGATGATACCTACAGTTAAAACAAAAATAGCCAAATATAAATAGCGATTTATTTTTCTCCTTCTACCTGAGTGAAAGTGGCTCACAACATCTCATTGAAATATTGATGTTTCAAATCTCTCCTTCTACATGAGTGAAAGTGGCTCACAACATCTCATTGAAATATTGATGTTTCAAATCTCTCCTTCTACATGAGTGAAAGTGGCTCACAACATCTCATTGAAATATTGATGTTTCAAATCTCTCCTTCTACCTGAGTGAAAGTGGCTCACAACATCTCATTGAAATATTGGTGTTTCAAAAATCTCCTTCTACTTGAGTGAAAGTAGCTGCAACATTTCATTGAAATATTGATGTTTCAAATCTCTCCTTCTACCTGGGTGAAAGTGGCTCACAACATCTCATTGAAATATTGATGTTTCAAATCTCTCCTTCTACATGAGTGAAAGTGGCTCACAACATCTCATTGAAATATTGATGTTTCAAATCTCTCCTTCTACCTG
Source organism: Cordylochernes scorpioides (assembly GCA_030710605.1). Taxonomy (NCBI): domain Eukaryota; kingdom Metazoa; phylum Arthropoda; class Arachnida; order Pseudoscorpiones; family Chernetidae; genus Cordylochernes; species Cordylochernes scorpioides. The sequence continues at coordinate 33,712,630 of CP092866.1, read as the reverse complement.
GGTGAAAGTGGCTCACAACATCTCATTGAAATATTGATGTTTTAAATCTCTCCTTCTACCCGAGTGAAAGTGGCTCACAACATCTCATTGAAATATTGATGTTTCAAATCTCTCCTTCTGCCTGAGTGAAAGTGGCTCACAACATCTCATTGAAATATTGATGTTTCAAATCTCTCCTTCTACATGAGTTAAAGTGGCCCACAACATCTCATTGAAATATTGATGTTTCAAATCTCTCCTTCTACATGAGTGAAAGTGGCCCACATCCTATCATTGAAATATTGATGTTTCAAATCTCTCCTTCTACATGAGTGAAAGTGGCCCACATCCTATCATTGAAATATTGATGTTTCAAATCTCTCCTTCTACATGAGTGAAAGTGGCTCACAACATCTCATTGAAATATTGATGTTTCAAATCTCTCCTTCTACATGAGTGAAAGTGGCTCACAACATCTCATTGAAATATTGATGTTTCAAATCTCTCCTTCTACATGAGTGAAAGTGGCTCACAACATCTCATTGAAATATTGATGTTTCAAATCTCTCCTTCTACATGAGTGAAAGTGGCCCACATCCTATCATTGAAATATTGATGTTTCAAATCTCTCCTTCTACATGAGTGAAAGTGGCTCACAACATCTCATTGAAATATTGATGTTTCAAATCTCTCCTTCTACATGAGTGAAAGTGGCTCACAACATCTCATTGAAATATTGATGTTTCAAATCTCTCCTTCTACATGAGTGAAAGTGGCTCACAACATCTCATTGAAATATTGATGTTTTAAATCTCTCCTTCTACATGAGTGAAAGTGGCTCACAACATCTCATTGAAATATTGATGTTTCAAATCTCTCCTTCTACATGAGTGAAAGTGGCTCACAACATCTCATTGAAATATTGATGTTTTAAATCTCTCCTTCTACATGAGTGAAAGTGGCTCACAACATCTCATTGAAATATTGATGTTTCAAATCTCTCCTTCTACATGAGTGAAAGTGGCTCACAACATCTCATTGAAATATTGATGTTTCAAATCTCTCCTTCTACATGAGTGAAAGTGGCTCACAACATCTCATTGAAATATTGATGTTTCAAATCTCTCCTTCTACATGAGTGAAAGTGGCTCACAACATCTCATTGAAATATTGATGTTTCAAATCTCTCCTTCTACATGAGTGTAAGTGGCTCACAACATCTCATTGAAATATTGATGTTTTAAATCTCTCCTTCTACATGAGTGAAAGTGGCTCACAACATCTCATTGAAATATTGATGTTTCAATATACGTGTGAAATAGGTCCAACAAGACTATTAACTACATTATAAGAAGTTGTGATATCACCCCCCCCCCCCCCAACTGTAGCAATTATCATGTAGGGGCCATCTCTGCTACAGCCATCATGGAAGCTGCTTCTTTATCAAATCTTATCCAAAGTTCATTGTGTTAGTCAGCTTATCTGGCCATCTTGGAGATTCTTCTTGCACACCAGATAGCAGTCAAATTGATCTTTTTTTTTGTTTGGTCTGTTCTCTTCTTTCTCAAATTTCATACAAAAATTCTGAGAGCACAAGAAATAACACATTTGAGTTATTTCCGTTCAATATTTCTCTATACCTCTTCACCTCTCATTAAAATATTGCTACTGAGGCCATTGTCATTTTCATGCATGAGAGTGTGGATGGCTCCTATATAGACATAAGGATTTTGTTTGGGAAAGCAACTAGAGTTTTTACCTTATTCTGAACACTCCAAATAAAATAGGGAAAAACATAATTTAGTGCCACACAAGATAATAGACCAAATCTAAATAAATAAATAGTGTGTGACATATTTCGGTAACAGTGTTGTTACCATTCAGTACTTTAGTATATATTTTCAGTAGGATTCAGTACTTTTGTCTGAAAATGGTAACAACACTGTTACCAAAACGTCACACACTATTTATTTATTTGGATTTGGTCTTATTACCTTGTGTTTATAATCTATAATCCAAATTGTGCCTTATCAATTTAGTGCCACCTTTATATAAATGAAACTGTTTAGCGCCAGTTCCATTCTTACCATCAAAACATCTTTCTAATGTTCTCACTGCATTAAACACATATTGAGATGGCTTTTAAATGAATGTAAGAACAGTAGGAATGGAATTGTTTTGAATAATGCTTTTAGTTCATGCAACCTTTTGACATTTTTTTTTTCCAATCTTCAAACACTTGGTGGAAAAGCATTTTGTTAATAAAAATTCTCTTTTCCCATGGAGTTAGGATGCTATATATATATATAGATTGAAATTTTTCCTGGAGAGGATATTCTATATACAGTTACGAGCGTCATTCTTCATCTCCTAATCATTTATCATCTCTGTCACCGTTTGCTTTTTATTTGGAATGGCGCCCTCCTATTGGTTGGCTACGATCACGCCACCTTTGCCCCCCCCCACTCACTTTTTTGTTTTTGTAACTATTGTGTTGGAGCGGGTCGCACCTTAAATGCATATATGTTAATAACTAAATGGAATCCTCTCTTTCTTTTTCCCAGTAAGAGACGCCTACGGAAGCCAACAGTACATAGACAGATAAACACATAGGCTATAGTTATTAACTAATATATGCATTTATTTAAGGCGCCAATTTATAATTGCAACAAATAGTATTTGAATAAAAACATTCAATCGGGTAAAACACGGGCGTTGCCCGGGTCATTCGGCTAGTTCATCTATAAAGGTCACCTCTCTCGACATATTAGATGTCAAAACTAGACGCAATCTATTGACTGTTGCAGCAAACTTGCGATCTTGAGTCGGTAACAAAGCTACAACGCCACCTTTGGCAAACTGAAAAGCGTCAACCTAGAGACCATGGTTTCAGGCTATTGGCCCTCGTCAGCCTAGGACGGACTTTATTCCATGAGGAATGGGCCACAACCACAGCAAATTCAGACAAAAATCCATCCTGAATACCATGGTATCTGGCTATATATACAGTAAAACCCCTCTATAGTAAACCCCAATGGGACAGAGCTTTTGGTTCACTATAGCCACGGTTCACTATAGCCACGGTTTGGCTTTTTTTTTTTACTTTTCAAAAATTTTAGACTGTATAATTAAAAAACAGCCATACACACAAGTAGAGGCTGCCTCTTAATAGTGGTCACTTTATTTTAATTCCCTTAATTGACTAATTTCCTTATATTAATACTGAATAATAATAGAAATCATTAGATAATAGGTTCTTCTTATGATTAACATACATGTACCTCTATGTCTAAGTTAAAAAATCAAGACAAATCCTAGGCAAAGTTTTATTAAATATATATTCAAAGATATGAAATGATTTTAAAACATCATTATCACATTTTATAATACAATTTTTACTTGAAAAAATGGCTCTAATACCTTGTTGTTTCAAAGCATTCTTCCAAGCATTGCACCATTCAAATAAAGTTAGTGTTTTTCTTCCATTTCATGTTTCCCCATATTCTTCTAGGTCTAGATTTCGTTTTTTTTTTAACCTGCCATGCAAAACATTGCTGACTTTAAAATCACCATAGTTAATGGCATAAAAATAATTTTTGTTTCATCACGGGACCGTTTATTTGGACTTTTTTTTTTTTTAGCCCTAAAACGTACGATCGCGATCGCGGCAAAAGTTGAAGTTGATTCCTCTTTGTAACAATTTTTAATAACTTTATATTTTATCTTTTATAATAGAAAAGTTATATTCTCATATTTTAATATGTTCTTAACATTTTGCCTATGTTGTTTCACTTTGAAAAGTTCTGAAAATGGCCTCTTTTTTTTTTTAAAGAAATAATGCTTTTGTTTTTAAAATGCCTTTGTTTTCTTCATTTTGGAATCCATTTGCATTTTTTATATTTCAAATTTAATGGATGCAAAGATATTCTAATTAATAAAAAGTATAATGTGTAAAAATTTATACAACATACAGCAAAAATAAAGTGCAAAAATCAAACAAACAATGCCGCTAAATTTATTGTTTTGAAATCGCGATCCGCGAGCTTTAAACATGCTCAAAATTTTGTTTTTAAAATTTTTTTTTTAATTACAATTCTAAGTTCGTTATAAGTATAGTATTTTTAATAGATTTTATCATTTTGGGACCCGAAATAGGTTCGTTATAGGGGTAGTTCGTTATTCTAAAAATCGCAAAGTTCGTTATAACGATGGTATTTTCAATGGAATGGAATTGGGAATCGGCGTGGGTTCGTTATAAGGGGAAGGTTCGTTATATCCAGGGTTCGTTATAGCGGGGTTTTACTGTATACAGTCAAAACTCTCAATAACTTGAAACTCGTTAATTTGAATATCTCGATAATTTGAAATGTTTTCCCGGTCCCTTGAAAAATATTCGATAAGTTGAATAATATCAATATTAATTGGTCCCCTCGGTAATTTGAAGTTAAAGGAATAGTAACTTTCCATAAATGTGACATTTGTGAATAACTACAAATGTTTAATAAAATAAAATAAGACATAATCCAAATAATTTATTAGTGTGTGACGTTTCGGCAACAACATTGTCACCATGCCGAAACGTCACACACTAATAAATTATTTGGATTAGGTAATATTTTCTTTTATTATAATCTATAATCCAAATTATGCTTTATCATACAAATGTTTAAAATAATAATTCATGAATTTTGAGATAAAACTCTTTTTTACTTGATTTTATTAATATGTAAGATTCTATCTCTCTCCCTCTTAGTTGTTTAAACACCTGTTATTTTGAACTCTTGTTAAATTGAAAGGGTTCTTGAGTGTCAAATTATCGAGAGTCGACTGTACGTACTGATGAGTACAGGGGGTGCTGAGACACAGTGGGTGTTACAGATGGAGAGTGACGATGACCGGGAGCTCACAGTGCGCGACAAGTTCAAGAAAGAACGGCGGGACATGAACGACTCCCCTTCATCCAAGTATTTCCCCTCCCTTATTTATTTATTTTTAATTCCTAACTGGAAACATAACTGAATGGTGTTTTTTTTTATACGAGTCAATCCAAGGAATAGGTGCTTCCTGTTGAAGTGATAGTCTATCAAAATTGATAGTTTGGTTACAGGGTTTGTAAAATAGTTGAAATTACTAGGATGCCTCCAAAAGTTTGTAAACACTTGCAAAACAAATCAATTGTTGCAGGCGATTATGAACTTTTGGGACAACCTAATATAAAGATAATAAAGTCTGTGGATGATGAAGCACAATTTGGATTATAGCTACAAGAAAATAAGACCTAATCCAAATAAATTAATAGCGTGTGACATTTCTGTAACAGCGTTGTTACCATCATCAGACAAATTAATTTTTTTTTTTTGTTGATATGGTAACAATGTGTTATTGAAACGTCATACACAATTAATTTGTATTAGGTCTTATTTTCTTGTAGCTAAAGTCTGTGGATCAACATGAAAAAAAAACATTGAAATATTTCAAGGGATTGGGGTTCCCCCCCCCCCCCCCCGTCTCATTTTAGGAATTATTGAATTGTTTAGGAACTCTTATTATTATTCTCTCTCATGGAAACCATTCAACAATGAGGAAATGATAATTTATGGAAAAATTTTTGAATTCTAAAAAATTCAGATACAGTAGAACCTCCATCAGAGAACCATCTTGATAGAGGACCCCTCTCTATAAAGAACAGTTTTCATTGCCAAAAATTACCATTTTTACTTTTTAGTAACTCTCTGGTAAAAAGACACCTCTCCTTAAAGGACAATTTATCCCTGCAACTAGTTGTCATTTACAGAGAAATTCTACTGTATTTACAAAATAATTTATCTGTTTCAAATGCTAAAGAAAAACTATAGTATCAAATTATATACATTAAATACATATAAAAAACATTTAAAGTAAATAATAGTCTGATTGAGATTTGAAAAATGGTTGAAGTAAGTGAAGAATCATAGTTTTTTTTTGCTTATTCCTATTACACGTGGTACAGGCCATGATAATCATGGTGGGTAGAAGTAGGCGACTGCTTTTACTGCAAGTGCACCACATGTCTACACATGTGAAAAGCAGTTCGACTTTGCACTTACAAATATGCCAGAGCCTCGTTTGGTTACTTGCACTCGCTGGTGGGGTTGGACTTTAAATCAGAAAAAAGTGCCCAATGCGGGAATCAAACCTGGGTCGTAGCGGTCGTAAACCAACAGTTTAGACCATCCTTCCACCGACCCCCTAGAATCATAGTGGATTGAATTAAAGAGGTCATCCCATCATAGCCACATACACACTTTCATATTAATGATAAAACTATAATTTATAAAACCTTCCATAAATGACCTATCTAAGGAGCTGCCAGGGGAGACCCTGGTAATCATTTTTTAAAAATCTAAAGTTGTATTTTTACACTTTAAAAATGTATTTAAGGCTGTCTTTCATGTGGTTGTTGTTGTTGTTCATGTCCTTCATGCGGTTTCTACTCTATAGGATTAGAGCATCATATCTTTATGCCATTCCTCTTTTTATGTCAAAGCTTGAGTTTATTCAGTTAAAAACAAACTTGATTTTATATTATTTTTCTTATTATTTTTTTTATGCTTTAACATTATTTCTCTACTTTCCCGCCTACTGACTCAACTGGAAACCCTCCTTGTCTGTGTGACTGTTCTAATATAATAGTAGCTGTTATTGGTGTCGTTTTACAAACTTTTTTTTGTTTCTTTCAGTCTTCCTCACCCTACACCTGTAATGTCACCAAAGAGGAAAGACCTGTGTATGTCAGAAATATGACCAGGATGTAGCAAGGATTCTCAGTGTGCTGAGCTCCATCATTGAGTTCTAGCTTTCATTAGTTTTTTTTCCATCCTCAATTGTGCAACTCAAGTTTTTGTGGGTTCCATTGTTTCTGTGCTGTTGCATGTGGTAGTCACTAACCAGGCATGTTTGTCCCCCCCCACCCCCAAGTTGGAAGCGAGCCCCCCAGAAGTTTGAGAGGAGGCCCGTGTGCAGATCCAAGGAAGGAGGAAAACGTAAACGCAGCTCCAGCCCGGAGGAGAACCGCCAGCGATGGGACAGGAGTGGAGAACGAGACAGGATTGGAGACCGTGACAGGTTTGGAGATCGGGACAGGATTGGAGATCGGGACAGGAACCTAGACCGTGACAGGAACGGAGACCGCGACAGGAATGCAGACCGTGACAGAAACGGAGACCGTGACAGAAATGGAGACCGTGACAGGAACATAGAGCGTGACAGAAATGGAGACCGTGACAGAAATGTAGAACGTGACAACAGAAACAGCTACCGTGGTGGCCGGACCAGTCTGCCAGAGAAAGAGAACAGGTTCAACAACTACAGAGGAAGGCCCAGCTTCCAGGCAGCCGATGACAGGCGGAGGAAAAGGTACAGCAGCCCCTTCAACAACCGTGATAGGTCTCCCCCATTCCGCAAACAGAGGATGGACTGGTGAGTATCCTACTTGTCTTGTTACCTTTCACACAACCCCACAGTCTATAAAATGGGACTAGAGATAACACAACACATTGTCAAATTTGAAGTGTAGGTAGACTAAATACTAAAAACCATCAATAATCTGATGCCTTCACCTATGTATTCTTGCACTATCCATTAGAGCTCTACCTACACCTCTGATATGGAGGTTGGCCATCATGGTCTACATTTCACCCAGTTCTACAAGTAAGACAACTTGCCATAATATGACAGGTACTTTGTGAAGCCCTCTAAAACCAAATACAGGTCAAAGGTGCCTCTCTTTAAGTCAGTTGTCAATCAAGGCTATGATTAGTGCCCTCTACCCTTGGTTTGAAATTATAATTTTCCATCACTCACATTCATG
>CP092866.1:33684162-33704702 GCA_030710605.1 Cordylochernes scorpioides | reverse complement strand
ATCAATATTTCAATGAGATGTTGTGAGCCACTTTCACCCAGGTAGAAGGAGAGATTTAAAACATCAATATTTCAATGAGATGTTGTGAGCCACTTTCACTCAGGTAGGAGAGATTTAAAACATCAATATTTCAATGAGATGTTGTGAGCCACTTTCACCCAGTAGAAGGAGAGATTTAAAACATCAATATTTCAATGAGATGTTGTGAGCCACTTTCACTCGGGTAGAAGGAGAGATTTAAACATCAATATTTCAATGAGATGTTGTGAGCCACTTTCACTCAGGTAGAAGGAGAGATTTAAAACATCAATATTTCAATGAGATGTTGTGAGCCACTTTCACTCATGTAGAAGGAGAGATTTGAAACATCAATATTTCAATGAGATGTTGTGAGCCACTTTCACTCAGGTAGAAGGAGAGATTTGAAACATCAATATTTCAATGAGATGTTGTGAGCCACTTTCACTCATGTAGAAGGAGAGATTTGAAACATCAATATTTCAATGAGATGTTGTGAGCCACTTTCACTCATGTAGAAGGAGAGATTTAAAACATCAATATTTCAATGAGATGTTGTGAGCCACTTTCACTCATGTAGAAGGAGAGATTTAAAACATCAATATTTCAATGAGATGTTGTGAGCCACTTTCACTCATGTAGAAGGAGAGATTTGAAACATCAATATTTCAATGAGATGTTGTGAGCCACTTTCACTCATGTAGAAGGAGAGATTTGAAACATCAATATTTCAATGAGATGTTGTGAGCCACTTTCACTCATGTAGAAGGAGAGATTTGAAACATCAATATTTCAATGAGATGTTGTGAGCCACTTTCACTCATGTAGAAGGAGAGATTTGAAACATCAATATTTCAATGAGATGTTGTGAGCCACTTTCACTCATGTAGAAGGAGAGATTTGAAACATCAATATTTCAATGAGATGTTGTGAGCCACTTTCACTCAGGTAGAAGGAGAAAAATAAATCGCTATTTATATTTGGCTATTTTTGTTTTAACTGTAGGTATCATCACACGGATGCGATGATAGGCTTACAAGAATTTTGAATCCTGGAAGAAGATAGGTGAACAGCCTCGTCTCAATATTAAATATTGTTTCTTAATAAATATAATTGATCCAAGGCTGTTTTGTTTTAATGTATTAAAATGAATTGCTCCATTTTCAACAATAGTTATAACTTTATAAACATACAGTAGAACCTCCCTATAAAGGACACCTAATTGCAGAGCCAAAGTGTCTTTTAGGGAGAGGTGTTAAAGGGAGAGCAGCTAAATAGCAAAGATTGTAATTATGGTAAAGAAAACTGTCTTTTGTGAAGAGGTGTTCCTCTCATGGAGGTTCTACTGTAATAAACAAGACAAATACCCATTCTCTACAAATAAACCTAAAACAACAGTCAGTCCTATAAACAATATTAAGGTTCACCTTAACTTTTTCATTACAAACTGTGATGCTTTTACTCAAAGGCTTATCATGAGCTTGCAAAACAACTCAATCTCAACATATTTCTGATCAATCTTCAATGTATTTCAACTGAATTGGGTGGTATTTTATAGGTAGGTAGTAATCCCTTTTTGTTGCAAATGACCGTGGTTTTAGAGACTTGTATTTATTGTGTGGACTATATATTGTATATCCTGGAGATATATTAAATATCTTGAATATTATACTGTGTGTTTTTGAATCAAAAGGCGATCCATCAATTAAATTTTTATATAAAAGTATAGTCACTGTGCAATAAATTGATAAAGAGGGAGCAATCACAAAAAAAGTGGGTGGACGACGTGGGTAACACCCTCGATTCCCGACAGTCATGAATCGGGATTGAATCCCACGTTAACATTTTGTGTAATATATGAATAACCTTCGCATATTATTCATTGTTTCAATTATCATAAACTAGGTTGCTCTTGTTGAGCTGTACCAATAAAGTGATTTTGGAACCGGAGGGAGCAATCTCTCGAAATATTTTGAGAAAATTTTTTTTATTATTTTCTTTATAGATCCAGATATGCCCTTATATATCAAATTAAAGTGTGTGTTTGAGAAGTTCAGTGTACGACTGGTGCATTAACAGCATATGTCATTTCATCTGGCTGTGAAGAGGGGGTTGAATAATAATTATCAATGTCACAAATATATATTTTAATCTTCATCACTATTATCTGTGGTTTGACCTACATAAGGGGATAGACAGAAATTGACTTTATTTAATAGATTGATGACTTTAAAAGTACCAGTAAATCTTGAACAAGTTCCACCACCACAAGTGGGTGCAAATAAACAAAAGAAGGAGCTCTGGCACGGAGCCAAACTGATATTTCTACATATGTAAACAAATATGCTATCATGATTTTAATCTCACTGTAGGAAGTGTGCATTTGAGATTATAATTTTTTTTTTTTAATTAATAGAAAATTTGATATTTTAGAGGACCTGGGCTTATCAGTAGGGGCATAATTTTTTTAATTTAATTTCATTCCCAATCAATATTAACAATTATTTGGGTCATTTTTTCTATATTCTACTGAATGTACCCAATTTTGGCAATTTCTTTTAGATTTTCCAGAAAATCACCAATTTCGGATTTTTAGATTTGATGAAAAACTAAAAAAATATTGTATATCATATTCAATTTTTTTAGGCATATTTTTTATCACATAAATCTCCAAATCAATATGCTTAGCCCTTTTTTTACCTTTGACTTATTTTTTATTTGTTTCCTTTTCCTTCTCCCCCCACAAAAAAAAAATAAATAATAAAACAGAAAAGTTGGAGGCCTAAGAAAATAAAATAAATGAAACCAAAATTATATTAAAAAAGAACAGAATTTAGGACTTTTATTAACCTATATTATTTTGAGTTGATTTTTTTCTACTTTCTTTCCATGATGGTGAACCATCAAACCCATTCTGACCACTAGCATTGTGTAGGTTGGTGGTTCTAGCTATTAGGACTTTTAATGGTATCATTGCTTGGTGTCGGGTGTCATTAGTTGGCATTTTAACAATAAACACTTTTACTTACAACATCACCAAATATTTACATGGGAATATTACTGTGGAAATTTCCCTGAAATCTTCCACATCATAAAAGTATTGGTTGATGGATTTTTATTTTTTTTCAAATAGAAGAATGAATGTAAATTTAAAGAAATACAGTAGAACCTCCCTTTAGCGGACACCCCGCTAATGGACACCTCTCTACAAAGGACAATTTTCATTTGCAAAATTACCATTTTTACTATTTAGCAACTCTCTGGTAAGATGGCTCCTCTCCTTAAAGGACACTTTGGCTCTGTAATTAGGTGTCTTTTACCTGGAGGTTCTACTGTACTATGAATCTTTTTTTTTAAAGCACACATTGATATGTAAATATCAGCCCAAATTTGTTTACATATATAATCCAAAATATTTGAATTGTCACATTGAAATTAATTAACCCTCCTCAGTCAACAACAATTTCTAAACCTTTCCTGTCAAAAAATACTGACACTATTTGGTAAAAAGTAAAAGAAAATAAGACCTAATCCAAATAATTATTTGGATTAGGTCTTATTTTCTTTTATTATAATCTATAATCCAATTGTGCTTTATCATATTTGGTAAAAAAAATAAGGCCTAATCTATTGAAAGTCTAGAAGAATTGAATAGAAACTGAAGAAATGAGAGAAGAGTTCATGAAGTATGGCTCCAATGGAGACCTGCTCAAGAGTAGATTCGACACTTCTGGTAATTCAACCATATTTTAATGTCCCGACCCTCCAGCCTATCAAATACCAAGGGTTGATTCGACCAAACGATAATTCAAACGATTTTTTAAATCAAATTTCAACAACATTAGATAATGTTTGTTACAATACAAATTTATTACAAAAAAATACAATACTTTGGCATGCGGGGCACAACATATGTAGTTGGCGTATGTGCATCGTACTGGAAGGTGAAATGCATTGCAAATATTAGTGTCTAAATGGTGAGTGATTTGTTTGACTCCTAGATGAATTAGGTCTAACTTAAACACTAGTCACGATGTAAACAATAGGGTGTCTTAAATAGTAAAACGAATTATTTATCCTTTTATTTACTTAATAAATTAATCTATTTTCTTCCCATTGCCTTTATTCATTTATATTAAAATACAGTATAACCTCGTTAATTCGACACACACCAATTCGGCACTTGCCGATAATTCGGACATGATGTCCCGACCTCCGGCTTATCAAATAACAAACTGTAATTCGACACTATCAATAATACGACATTTCCGATAGTTCAACCATTTTAAAATTCGAATTTCGACAGTTGAATGTTTTTTTACATACCACTTTACCGCTAAAAAGGTGTTACAGCGGCGGCGGCGATTGGCGGTTGCCGATAGGATCGCGCCTGCAAACTTTTGGTTTCTGGTTAGTTTAAGTTGCACTTTGCAGTGCCGTTGTTGCGCAATGTCACGAGTGTTATTATTATTTTTTTTTTTTACACTGGAATTTAAGCTTCGTGCGCTAATTAATAATATATTATAATAATTTCAACACTGAAATATTTAAGTTGTTTTAAAATAAATAAATTTTAAAATAATTTTATTTAAAATAAATCTTTACAAATGTAGCCACAATGATTATGATAACATTTTATTTCAATATTCAATTTCCGTGTTATTATAAAAGATTTAAACACAAAATCAATAACACCTGCAGCAGCAGTGGATGCCTTTAATACAATAAAAGCTCTTTGTTATTTAAAACACATTCCAGAGGAAGAAAGACATGCATGCTTTTTTTTAAATAGACCATCTGGAATACATCCTGTATAGGATTTCAGTGCAAAAACAGACATCTATAAAGGAATTTTTTAAAAGATCTTCATGATTCTTTTCAATTAATATTTTTAAATTTTCTTTTTATTTTACATATTTATTTCCTCTCAACTGCTATATTCTTCAATTAGAATAAAATATTATTTGTAATTATTTATGTTTTGAAAATATGTATTATTGCCATTTTGTCCCTGATACTAAAAGTTAATTATGAAAAATAAAAAATAAATACAAAAAAGTACACACAATGGTTTCAATTAATATCATTAATTTATGTTACAAAGCTATTTTTAAAAAAAAATATTATTTTAGCGAGTTAGATGATTAGCTAATCATCTGAATACCTTTAATTCAACCAAAAGCTCTGATCCCTTGGGGTGTTGAATTAAAGAGGTTCGACTGTATTTTTTGTAATTTTCCCTTTATTTAAAATGTAGTATATAATGCAATTTTAGCCATTGCTAAAATTTGAACATGAAATATTCTTTTCAAAAAAGTCCCAATGGCATCAATTTACATTATTAATTAAAATATATTACAACAGTAGGTTCTTAATTGAGATCCGATATCGGATAGTTAATTCAATTACAGTAGAACCTCTCTGTAAAGGACACCTAATTGCAGAACCAAAGTGTCCTTTAGAGAGAGGTATCCTCTTACCAGAAAGTTGCTAAATAGTAAAAATGATTATTTTGCGAATGAAAACTATCCACTAGAAATGAATGTTGTGATGAAATCATCTACAGTGGACCCTCGGTTTACGAGCACCTTGGAGTACGAGCTTTTCGCAGTACGAGCAAAATTTTTTGAAAAATTTTACCTCGGATTACGAGTGAAATTTCGCATTACGAGCAACTCGTGATGGTTGCCCATAATCGTGATGGATGAAAATTCACTGGGATCCCTCCCTTCAGATCAGATTCGGGAAATATGTAAAATGTGGGAAACTGTGCAATTGTTCGTAGCAAGAAGAATTGCCCGAGTTTCAATTATTAAAAATAAGAAATTAGTTTCGCACTACGAGTGTTTTGGAGTACGAGCATGGCTCTGGAACGGATTATGCTCGCAAACCGAGGGTCCACTGTAACTTACTTTAAGTCAACCAAAAGTTCAGATCCCTTGGGATGTTGAATTAAAGAGGTTAAACTGTGTATATACCAATTGTACAATTTACATTGCAAGTCACCCTCTTCCCTTCAATGAAAATTTCTTTCTCTCTCTCTAATGATATATAATGGATTATATACAGTAGAACCTCCCTGTAAAGGCCACCTAATTGCAGAGTCAAAGTGTCCTTTAGGGAGAGGTGGTCCTTTTAACGGAGAGTTGTTAAATAGTAAAAATGATAACTTTACAAAAAATAAAAACTGTCCTTTATAGAGAGGTGTCCTCTCATGGAGGTTCTACTGTATATATTATTTTTGAGTAAAAATGTTATATTTAAAAAGAAACATACATGCTATAGGTAGTTTAGAATAACAGATGGTAAGCTAATGTCAAATGTTAGAATTTTGGTCTAGATATATATACAGTAAAACCCCGCTAATACGAACCCTGGATATAACGAACCTTCCCTTATAACGAACCCACGCCGATTCCCGATTCCATTCCATTGAAAATACCATCGTTATAACGAACTTTGCGATTTTTAGAATAACGAACTACCCCTATAACGAACCTATTTTCGGTCCCAAAATGATAAAATCTATCAAAAATACTATGCTTATAACGAACTTAGAATTGTAATTTAAAAAAAAAAAATAAAACAACCAAATTTTGAGCATGTTTCACCTCACGGATCGCGATTTCAAAACAATACATTTAGCGGCATTGTTTGTTTTGAATTTTGCACTTTATTTTTGCTGTATGTTGTATAAATTTTAACACATTATACTTTTTATTAAATAGAATATATTTGCATCCATTAAATTTGAAATATAAAAATACAAATGGCTTCCAAAATGAAGAAAACAAAGGCATTTTAAAAACAAAAGCGTTATTAAAAAAAAAAAAAAAAAAAAAAAGGCCATTTTCAGAACTTTTCAAAGTGAAACAACACAGGGAAAATTTTAAGAACATATTAAAATAAGATAATATAACTTTTCTATTATAAAAGATAAAATATAAAGTTATTAAAAATTGTTACAAAGAGGAATCAACCTCAACTTTTGCCGCGATCGCGATGATACGTTTTAGGGCTAAAAAAAAAAAAAATCCAAATAAATGGTCCCGTGATGAAACAAAAACTATTTTTATGCCATTAACTATGGTGATTTTAAAGTCAGCAATGTTTTGCATGACAGGTTAAAATAAAAAAACGAAATCTAGACCTAGAAGAATATGTGGGAAAATGAAATGGAAGTAAAACACTAACTTTATTTGAATGGTGCAATGCTTGAAGAATGCTTTGAAGCAACAAGGTGTTAGAGCCATTTTTCCAAGTAAACAATCTATTATATAATCTGATAATGATGCTTTAAAATCATTTTATATCTTTGAATATATATTTAATAAAACTTTGCCTAGGATTTGTCTTGATATTTAAATTAGACATAGAGGTATGTTAATGATAAGAAGAACCTATCATCTAATGATTTCTATTATTATTCAGTATTAATGTAAGGAAATTGGTCAACTAAGGGAATTAAAACAAAGTGACCACTATTAAGAGGAAGCCTCTTCCAGTGTGTATGGCTGTCCTTTAATTATACGGTCTAAAATTTTGAAAAGTAAAAAAAAATAGCCAAACCGTGGCTATAGTGAACCGTGGCTATAGTGAACCAAAAGCTCTGTCCCATTGGGGTTCACTATAGAGGGGTTTTACTGTATATACAAGGCTGTATAAATATGGTCAAAAGTTATGTCATATAGGACAAATCTGTATTGTTAATAAATACAATAAGACACAATTTGGATTATAGATTATAAACACAAGGTAATAAGACCAAATCCAAATAAATAGTGTGTGATGTTTCTGCAACAGCATTGTTACCATCTTCAGACAAAAGTACTGAATTATGAATCAATATTGATTCAATTAGAATCATTACTTTTGTCTGAAGATGGTATCAACGCTGTTACCAAAACGTCACACACTATTTATTTATTTGGTCTTATTACCTTGTGTTAATAAATACATAAATCTTATTTTTTAAAAAGAAAACACATGGCTGGTTGATAACATGGAATACCTGACAATGGATGAATAATACTTTCAGAGCTCACCCACCCCATTGTTTACAGCAATGATATGGATGAATTGGCTTGCTAACCTAATTCTCTCTATAACCTATTTAACATTATAATATAAAATAGAGTTATTATAAAATAAATGAAGTTTCCAGGGTTAAGTTTCTTGACAACCTTTTATTTTTCAAGCTTTCGGACTTGTCAACAGGATTACCACTTTAGCAATTTAATAATAAATACATTTTTATATACATCTTATACATATTTTAAATACCTACTATATAATGAGAGAAAAATATTCTACATTATTTCTGTTTGAAAATATACGTGAATGGTGGATGGATGATAAGTGCTGGTTGAATGATATCTCGAGACTTCAAATTTAATTTTTATAAATTTGTGAACTATTGTGTTATATATACAACAGTGCCTACTTCTATGGGATACAGAGAGAGTCTAAACTTCTTTAATTCAACACCCCATCAGTATTTCTCCTTTATAGAATACTAGCTGAATGACCAGGGCAACACCCGTGTTTTACCTGATTGAATGTTTTGATTCAAATACTATTTGTTACAATTATAAATTGGTGCCTTATATAAATGCATATGTTAGTTAATAACTATAGCCTATGTGCTTTATCTGTCTATGTACTGTTGGCTTCCGTAGGCGTCTCTTACTGGGAAAGAGAAAGAGAGGATTCCATTTGGTTATTAACTAATATATGCATTTATTTAAGGAGCGACCCGCTCCAACACAATAGTTACAAAAACGAAAAAGCGAGTGGGGGGGGGGGGGGCATGATTTGGCAAAGGTGGCGTGATCGTAGCCAACCAATAGGAGGGCGCCATTCCAAAAAAAAAAAGCATACAGTGACAGAGACGAAAACTGATTAAGAGATGAAGAATGACGCTCGTAACTGTATATAGAATAAACATGATAACACCAAATCCAAATAAATATACGGTGTAATAATTTTGATGACAATGCTGTTACAGAAATTTCATACACTATCTAGATTTGATCTTATCACCTTGTGTTTATAATCTATAATCCAAATTGTGCCTTATCAATTCTGATTGAATTTTAAAAAGTTGGTGTTGAATTATAGTCAGTTAAATTAAAGAAAATAGATAAGGTACAATTTGGATTATAGATTATAAACACAAGGTAATAAGACCAAATGCAAATAAATAAATAATGTGTGACGTTTCGGTAACAGTGTTGTTACCGAAATGTCACACATTATTTATTTATTTGGATTTGGTCTTATTACCTTGTGTTTAAAGAAAATAAGACTTATTGTGGGATTTGAAAGAATATATAGTTGAATTAAAGTAGGTATTGAATTAAAAAGGGAAGAATTAAAGAGGTTATACTATATAAAAATAGTGATTAAGTACAATTTGGATTATAGATTATAAACACAAGGTAATAAGACCAAATCTAAATAAATAAAGAGTATATGATATTTGGGTAACAACATTGCTACCAAAATGTCATTCACAATTTATTTATTTGGATTTGGTCTTATTACCTTTTGTGTAGAAAAGTTTTAAAATCGTATTTATATTTCTATACCAAATTATAGCAAAAATGAACTACTATCACTTAATACAATATGGTAGACCCTAAAGATATGTTTTATCAAATTTCACCAACTATTCTATGCAAGAAAAATCTGTGAGATACTCATTTCAATGGACCATCGGTGAATGTATTATCCCACGCTAGGCCTACTAACAATAAACAAAAATAGTTTATTTTTAAATCAACTTAACCTAAAACTTAATTTAACTGAACCTAACCTAGCATATTGATATACTTGGTGACCCATTGCCACCAGTGGTCTGTAGAAATAAGTATCAAACTGAAAATTCTTACATATTAAGAACTCAATATGGCTTGATAAGGTACAATTTGGATTATAAAAATCAGAAAATAAAATTACTAAATCCAAATAAGCAAGTTATGTTTTTGTAATAGCATTGCTATCTTGATCAGACTAGTGCAGAATATGTGGATGCTCTTGGGCTGGAATGGTTTAATTAGAAAATAATATGAAATAAGGAAATCTACAAAAATATTTTAAACACAATTAAACAATTTATTTTTTAAATTAGTTTTCTTTTTTTTTATTGAATGCATATTATTTCCAACAAATGAAAATATGGCTTTCGCTGCTTAAAAATGGACTCTGGTGTGTAGAATTCAAAAAACAAAAGTAATTATAAATCCCAAAATATCAAAATATTCAAGTTGGTATTGGAAACAAATTTTTATGAAACAAATTTAATATATATTTTCTATGTTTATTATATATTTTTATCTTATGTTTATATAGTATCGCTTTGATTTTAAGTTAGCACTTGCTCTCTTCGCTTTCAAGTTTATTACAGATATATTATAAAATATATAAAAGTAGATAATAATTTTAAAATACACCTACATTTATCTTTAGGATGAAAAGTAAAAAATTATAGAAGGTTGCTTTAAAATTATTTTCTCGCCTGTCAAACGTTCAGTAAAAGAACAATTCGCCGGCTCACATTGTTTTATTTACGGATTTTTTTTTTTTTTTTCCTATTTAAGTTTGGTCAAATATTATTAAAATTATAAAATTTGATATACTTTTTGTTTTAATTTCAGAGACAAAATCAAATCCAAGCATCTAATTAATAAATACAATGGATATTTCAGATAGAGATATTTATAACCCATGTTCCTCGAGCGGCATTTTTAAATAAAATTTAATCAAAGAATGCTTTGTATAAATTATTAAGGATTGTCCAACTTTCAGAAAATTTGTCTTCTTTTTATTCTGTGAGTACTTTAATCTTTTTCTTCTAAAAATCTTTACTAACTAGCTTCTGTCATTTATTTTTATTTTCTGTCACAAAAAGGTAACAAGGGCGCTTTACATGGTTCTTGCATCTATAAATACAGTTTGCAAAAATATTAAAATTTGTAAAATAAGAGAGAGAGAGAATTGTTTTATAAATTTTAATAGAAATGCTTTTTAATTTACTCCTTTAAAATTGGTTGGTACTTTTACCCTTTATTTTCCTATTTTTAAATTGTATTTATGTACCAAAAGGTCACCGCTCCCTTTTAATATATTAATACCATCTTCCCGCAACTTTATATTTAGAAAATAATTTGCAAGGTATTTGATAAGAACTGTTTTATTCGTTTTATGTTCATTTTGGCCAAACAAAATCAGAATTTTTATTTAAAAAATTATAATTCGTGTGTAACATACCTTAGTAGTAAGAAATGCCTTTGTCTCCAATTGGTTCATTTATTGAAAATGTTTGTAAGAAAATATTGCCGTGTTTCTCTTCATTTTTGCAATCATAGGTCTTTAAACTAATAATAGGTTCAACCACATTTAGAAGCTGTTTCCAACTTCAAGGGCAAGTGAGTACTCATCAAAATTTGGTTGGAGTTGTGAATCTTATTGCGTGCACGCTTTAAATAATAATAACCCACTAGAATATATATAAAAAAATTATATTTATATTTCTAAAATAAGGCTTATTTTGGATGGCAATAAGATTATTAATTAATCCAATATTTCGATGGACCAATCGTCCATCTTTTACGAAGTATTTTGTTATGAAGCACGCAGCAGGTCGCGTTTAATGTGCTTAATTGTGAGTTGATTTGTCATGAGGATTAAACATCATTAATATTCAGGAATAAAGATCTAACAGTACTAGAAATAGTAATTTAAATATAATTGAATACTATTGAATATACTATAGTGTAACAAAAATAAGTTGGAAATCTGTTCTTTAAAATGATATCTTATATTTCATAAAAAAGATAATATCCCAGTCAAATTGAAAAACGAAATAGTCTCACCAGTACAAAAAAAAATAGGAAATTATAGGAATAACATTTACAAATCATAAAAGAAAAACAAATTGAATTTTGCTTTTCATATACAAGCCTTTATTTAGGACCTCTCGCCCTATACAGGATTCGCCAGTTCACAAGGGATGGGGAGAACACTGTGTGGCCTTTTTCCGGGATATAGTCCTGTGGAATCCAAATATCGCCACCGCTATATACCTATTCTTTGATATTTCATTAATTAGTGCCGGAAATGAAGGTCAAAGTTGCCCGTTTTATCATTTAGTTTTCTTCTTTCCTCAGACAGAGCAGCACAATCAAATAAGTAGTGCAACATCTCCATTGTTATTCCTGATCCACAGAAAGTGCATTTCAGGTCTTCACCCTTCATTAAAATCAGATGGTGTTCTCTGAAAAAATTGAAAGGGTTCTAAATTGCGCGATTAATCTGATGTAAGGAAAAGGGAGTTCACTTAAGAAATATTCTTCGGTGGTAAACGTTGTATGTACGTCTCTATAGTGGGAATATAACTTTAATTGGGTTATTCTTGTTAAGTCATTTTGTATTGTTTGCTCTATCGCAGTTCTTAATATTCCTGGGATCTCATTCCTTAGTGAATCAGGATCATTACAATAAGTAAGCCACGAGGATCCGTTATTATTGAGTAAATTGCTTAATTGTTTTATAAACCCGATGGGCGCACCTGTAGCACAGGATATTTTTTCTCATTCTATTTAAATATATTCGAGGCAACGATAATCTTCCGTTGATTATTGTCAGCGAATTGTCCTCGAGAAACTCGAGAAGTCCTTCAGCCAGTGGTGAAATTATTATATCTCTTGCTTTTCTTTCGGAAACTAAATAAAGTCGAAGATCTGTTGGATTATACAGTCCCCCGAGCCCTCCAGTTCTAATATTTATAAATCCCCAATTAGAATTAGTTCTTTCCCGTCAGCTATATGTTTTTCCATATATTTAGTTAATCTAACTAAGTTATTCTGGTACAGTTCGTTTGGAGGGAGATATACAAATATCAAGCAGGTGATAGTTTGCAGGTTCCAATGTTTTGTGATAAGAAAATCGATATCCAGATGTTATCCTTTTCTGTACTGTGCAACCTGTAATGTCCCCTTTTTTGACACTCACAATTATTCCTCCTGATCCCCTTCCCCTTTCTGTGGTCTTAGTTGCCGGATGTTCAAAAATTTGGAAATCCTTTAATGTTATATTTGTGAAATTTATACACCATGTTTCAAGTAAAGCGAAGATCTCGTAATTTTTAATGTACTCGAGAAGTGGAAAAACAGAGAGCATCCTAAAAAGTCCATTTATATTCCAGCTTATTATTGTGTTTACCGTAACTTTTGGTTTTTTAAAGCTAATAGTCTTAAAACTTTTTGTGAATCTTTTTTTGTATGTATTTTATTTTGAAGTGTCTGTAAAGTTTCTGAGTTGTCAACATCAATTCGGGGCTGCGTCAACTGCTATGATGTAGAGCTCTTTTCACCAACCACTCTACCGTCAACGACTTCGTATTTTTGTCCATTTGCAAGTAGCTTATTGTCTCTTAATTTTGAGCGTATTCCTTTTTCAGATAGTTCTCTCTTCTTAGAAATCAGGATGCGGCGTTGTTCTCGGGTCTTCAGAGTGTAATCTTTGTTTACAAAATTTTTATCATCTCTGAATTTGTAGGAATTCCTAAGTAGTGCAGTTCTTGTGATTTGTTTCGGTATTTCAACCAAAATTGGCGCGTTAGCTTTCCTTGAAAGTCGATGACAACGCGATATTTCCGATTCGACTTGTATTTGCATCTTTTCATTTATCGCCGTAACTAATTTGCATAAAGTTTCATCTGAGTTTTCGGCTTCAGGCCCTTTTATACCGTAAAATATAAGGTTATTTTCCCTTATTTTCCTGTCCAACATATCAACATGATCCTCTAGACTTTTTATTTTTAAATCGTTTTTTTTTTGTGGCTAATTCCAAGCATGTTTTCTGTGAAGTTTCGATAACTGTTAATCTTTGATCCCATTCCTCGAATTTTTTTCAATGTTTTGTATTCTAGTTTCTAGTCTTGCTCCTAAAGTCATTAGCTCTGTATGGATTTGTTTAACAAGAGATTTGAGATCATCTTCAATAACTTCCTTCGTCTCAGTAGTTTGTACAGTCGACAGAGTTGTTTGTTTTTTTGTAGGGGGACTGGGGTTGAGTTCCACACCACCAATGATTAGTAGAATGGCAATCACTCTTATCAAGTAGGCAGAAGAATACTTTTGAGTTAGCGTAAGGTAGCAGGATGGGTACATTTTGTTATTGTAAGATAGTGTTTTGAATTCAACGTACTCCTCAACGAGAAATTTAGGATCTTTAATGCAAACAATAAACAACAATGCAAGTACTATGTATGTGAATTTAATCTTTTTCTCTTGGTGTCTGATTATAGAAAAACATAAGATTTAACAGTAAGTGTTAAGATTATGTTTAGGGTATAGTATTACTAAATTAATTATATCTTTATAATTAGGTTCATTAAATATTAAAGTAGATTATTAAAAGTATATTTACCGGGAGCGAACGCACGTGCTGCTTGCAGTTTGGCCTCCTGGCGGCGAATGCTTTTCATATAAAGGAAATAGTTAGCAGGATTTAAAAATTACAACTTTTTCTATTTTCACTTTACAGAAAATCTTGTAGTTTGAGCTCTTAAAAATTATCACATTTATAAACCTCTGTTCAGACCAATTTTAACAAACATATTGGAAATATGGTTTAACTTTTTTCAATCTACAAAAAAAAAAAACTTCAACACAATATCAGATATACTATGGATTTTTAGGCTTACAAATGACATTATACAATAGTTTCAAAATTCGAAACTACAGGGTGATCCAAAAGTCCCGCACAACTTTAAAAATTAATAACTCCGCGAATATTTGCGCTAGAGCAATGCGGTAACCACCATTGTGTTCAGGATGCAATGGGATTTTTTATGGCAAATAATGAAAAATTCGAAATTGATTTTAGTTACAATTTTATTCGCCAGATGGCGCTCTACCAGAATCAGAGATTCAGCGGCCAAATTGTTTGATAAATTGAAAAATATAACTGATCGACACGTATTTTTCCTTTTTGAATACCAGGAAAGAACTCTAATACTATCAAATAACAAATTAATAAAACACCACTTCGCCAAAAGTATGAAGAATTGGTTAACGATTTTCAAATACAATCACAGATATGTAAAATAGATAAATGCAAATTAAAACATGTAGCAAAATGAAAATTGCTATTTTAGATTCGGTTTGTTTCCGAAGATAATATAAATTTCTAATATTTTTAATTCAACTCTCACTCAGTATCGATTATGTTTATTTTAATTCATTTGAAAAATATGTATCTATCTATGATAATTTTTTTACTCTGGAATGCCGTTGTTGTCGTGTCCAATAAATAGCCTCAGATGTCTCCATGCATCTCTATCACAACAGAAGCAGCAATGTCCACTATCTTGGATGTATAAAGCTGCTGCTCTGGGTCTATGTCAATTTTCTGCAAGTCTTCGGGGCATGAGAATATGTGGGTAGGTGTTAATTCCACACCAGGACAGTTGTTGCATGTTCTATAGGTTCTTGTGCCATCTGGATGTATTTTCATCCTTTATAATGTTTTGTTCTAAGTCTTGTTATAGTTTTTGTCAGTTTTCTCTCAGAGTTTATTTCACATATTTGATCTTTTCTTATTTTTTGTTTAATTATCTTGTATTTTGCCAAAGCATCATCGTCAAATACTGACATTTGTTCTTTATTTTGCCTCAGCCTTCTGGCTTCCTTTGCCAAATCAACTGCCATTTCATTACCCCCGATCTCAACACGGGCAGGAATCCATTGTAGAATGCAGTTATTCTCCAATGATTCCAGTTGGGTAAGTAACGAGTGTATTTTCTGTGTGATTCTAGTATTGCCCTTCTGAATTGCTTCTAGAGCGGATATGGAGTCGCTGTATATTAAAATTCCTTCTGCTTGATGCAGGGATGGTTGGTTAAGGCATAAAAAAGAGCTTTCCAGATAGCTGTCAGTTCAAAGGTGAAGTTTGGCGAAATCTGTCCTGCTCCTTCTTTGATTTTGATGTTTGTTCCATCTTGCAGTATTATGTTAATTCCGGCCCCTCCATTACTCAGGGTAAGGTCTGAAGATCCATCTGTATATGCTGTTAGGGGCGTGGCCTAGCATTTTTAATCAAGAATTTGTACTATGAGGACATAGCCGTTAATATTACAAACACATTAGACCTCGAAGCCCAAGGTATCAAAGTCTACCTCAATCAAAACAAAGCCATCAACATATACAATATGTATCACCCTCCAAACAAATACATTTATTGACGATGGAACAATGGTTCAATTTCTTACAGACAACTCTATTATTGTAGGTGACCTTAATGCCAAACATCAACTATGGGGATGTTCTAAGCCAAACCAAGAGGCAAAATACTATCAAACATATTTGACGATAATGCCTTCATGTGCTTAAATGATGGGAATCCTACCCATCATTCCTACAAGCTATAATACTGCACAAGCCCTTGATATAAGTTTTTACTATCCTGACATTTTCCACAAATGCAAATAGCAAATATTAAAAGGTTTTGGAAGTGTGATCATTTGCCTAATTTAATAGAAATTAGCACCAAGACCAAAACTAGCTCAATTGAGAAAAATTCTGGAACTTCAAAAAGGCTAATATGATATCTTTCGAAAACACCATTATTAAAGCAGCCAAAGTTTCAATACCAAGAGGTAATATTAAGAAATGGATTCCAAATTATACACACCAGGCAAAAATATTCAAACACTTATAACTAAAAGAAATGAACTACAAAAAAGTGCACCCAAAACCAAACAAATTGTAGAACTGAACTGAACATTGTGATTGCAAAAATAAAAAGATTATACGAAAATGTGAAAAGGGAAAAATGGAAACAAACTTGTGAAAACCTGAACCCAAGAAACCCAAATACAAAACTTTGGAATTTGGCAGAGCCCAGCCACAAACTGAAAACACAAATATGATTAAGAATACAGATAGTACACCAGCAACTAATGACAAAATTGCTGCCAATCTTTTAGGTAATTCATATCAAATAAGTAGTAAAATCAAGGTTGAAAAAGGCCCGAAAGATTATTCATGACTGTAAAAATGTCACCAGCACTCATAATATTTTCCATGAAAAAAATCAATATGAAAGAGCTAGCTTATGCATTAGAAAACACTGACCTAAACAAGACTCCTGGGCCAGATGGAATCCATGGCCGAATGATATCAAACTTGGGCAAAATTGGCAAAGAAAGACTTCTTAATATTTTCAATAACTCCTGGAAAACTGGAAAATTGCCTCAAGACTAAAAATGCAACAATAATTCCCATTAAA
Organism: Cordylochernes scorpioides; assembly: GCA_030710605.1. Lineage (NCBI taxonomy): Eukaryota > Metazoa > Arthropoda > Arachnida > Pseudoscorpiones > Chernetidae > Cordylochernes > Cordylochernes scorpioides. The sequence goes on along the minus strand of CP092866.1, from coordinate 33,687,389 downwards.
AAACGTGACAAATCTGCTGATGACCCAAAAAAACTACCAACCTATCTCCCTCACAAGTATTTGCTGCAAATTAATGGAAAAAATTATACTCAGACGACTCACCTACCACCCCGACACAAGAAATATCTTACCAGAAGAACAATATGGATTTAGGAAAGGACATGGGACAATAGACCAACTCTTATTTTTCACACAAAAGGTAAAAGATGCACAAAACAAAAAACCAACTAACCACACCATAGCTGATTTTTAGACCTTACACAAGCTTTTGATAAGGTATGGAAAAACAAGTTAATTACAAAATTATACAAACATCTCAAAATTGATGGAAAAGCTATCACTTGGATAAATGATTCCCTTAAAAATATATAAATCAGGGTCAAATATAATGGCACTCTATCTAAAACCTTCAAATTGTACCAAGGATTACCACAAGGATCAATCCTTAGCCCAACTCTCTTCACCCTATTTATTGCTGGCATAGAAGAAATTTTTCACATAAAACCAATATTGGACTTTTCGCTGATGACATTATTCTATGGAGCAGCAACACTAACTGGAAAAAAGCTGAAAGAGATTTGAACAAGACTCTTCTCCACCTAGAAAAATTTGCTAATAAACATAAATTAGAATTTAACCCCCAAAAATCTGAAAACCTGTCTTTTTACTACCGATAAGAAACTATACAAAATATAAGACCAAATATTATTCTGAAAGAACAACAATTGCAATATAATAAACATCCTAAATATCTCGGCTACACCCTGGATCCAGAAATTAACTCCAGTAAGTATATTGAAGAAGTTGTGTTAGAAAAGGAAGAGACCGACTAAAAAATCTTGAAATATATTTCAGGAAGAGTGGGGAGCTGAAGCAACAACACTAAAATTAACTTACACACCTCTAATGAAACCTCTCTTGGAATATGGATATCAAATCTATGGTACAGCATCTGAAACAAATCTAAAAACACTGGAAAGGACACAACTAAATACAGCTAGAATTATTGCAGGTCTTCGAAAAACCTGCCCTAATAATATTGTACTTTACGAGGCAGACATTATGCCCTTAAAGGATAGAATAAGCTACAATCTGCCAAAATATATAAACAAAATCAAGAGTTATGAAAACAAACACAGAACTTTCAATTACATACTTAATTGGGAACCCAATATAAGACTAAAAAAGGTAGGCCCTCTCCACCTGGCAAAAGAAATGGATTTTTTAAAATATAAAGTGGAAAAATATTATTTAGCTGAAAAAATATCTCCATGCGAACCACTAACAAAATGTTATTTTTAATGCCACTTTAAATGAACCCACCAACAGACAATACCAAAATCTAGAATACTTAAAACAATTATCATTAGAAATAATTAATAAAATTCCTTAAAAAATGCAATAACTATCTATACCGATGGTAGCAGAGACGAGTTGGGACACACTGGCAGTGGCTCTCTCATTAAAACCACAAATGGCAATGAGAAAATAAACAGAAGAAACCCAGATTTTTGCTCAGTCTTCAGATCAGAACTTATAGCCATCTATGAAGTCTTAAAATCCATCAGAAACATTAAACATCACGATATATGGATTCTTACTGATAGTAGAAGTGCCATTCAACACTTGAGTCACACAGGGGATCTTAGAGACAAAGTAAGCAGGATCATAATTGGTTATCTCCAAAAACTCTCAATACCTCAAAAATTCACCTTCAATGGATACCCTTACATGTTAGCATTGAAGGCAATGAAGCTGCTGATGCGCTAGCGAAAAAAGGCACAAAAGAACCCTTGCTACAGAAAAATAAACTTACTTTTAAAGAAATAGAAACAGTAGCCAAAATAAACAAGAACTGGAGGATCCCACCTAAGCACAGTTGGTATACCCTAGAAGCAGATGGCCACCCAGACCTTTAGGTCCACAAGCCGGCATGCGAAGCATGCCCTTCGCTGCTATTCTGTTCAACTCATAAGCCAAGTAACGGTATCCAAGCTAGTGCTTGGACATTGTACCTGGAAACACCACCTCCCAGACAACGTGTCTGGAAGGATTTCTATACCGGTGGCCTTTAATCATAGCAAAATAGGAAACTATCTACTGTGTCCAGCAGGGACCGCGAGGAGGCAGCCCCCGGTCGACTCTGTTCACTCACAGCTGAGGAAAGCTCAGCTGCCACGTCGTGGGCTTTCTCAAGAAGCTTGCTGTGATTTCTCAGCAGCTTACTCTCGATCGCGCCCCTCGCCCTCCTTCTCTCTTCCTGTACACCCACTACCCTTGGACAATCCAAGACGTAGTGGCGTGCATTCACATCCCTTTCTCCATAGACGCAATCAGGGTTTCTCTTAATTTTAAATCTGTGGAGACTTGGGGAAGTGCCCATGTCCCGAACTACCCTAATGAGTTTGTGGGACATTACCTTACAGAGGTACTTGGGTGTTGTTACCCCATTGAATACCCCTCTCCCCTTCACACTGTTCCTCCATCTGTCCAACCATAAGTCCTGGACGTGCCCCCTAATCCTCCTATAAACTTCTTTCTTGGTCACTGGGGTCCTCAATGATCTACCTCTAAAGCATCCTGCCTTAGCGATCCTGTCTGCGAACTCATTACCTTCGATGAGGCTGTGTCTCCTAAACCAAGGGAGCTCCGGAGCCCCCGCGTCATCATCTCCAGCTCCTGGATCATTTGATGCGCGAGTTGCCCTTTCTCCAGTATTGATGGCGACGAGGACCGACATACAATCTGAATAGAGGCGGTCCGGGGCTGAAGTTCTTCTCGGCACACACTCTGAGGGCTACCCTGATCGCAACCAGCTCGGCTGAAAAGACCAATTCGTCCACTCTGAGTGTTAAACCTTCTTGGAAGATCAGCCCTCCATTAGTGAATATCACTACCCCAGCTTCAGTATTGGTTCCAGACTTACTACAATCAGTGAAAACCTCCGTGTCAATCCCTGTCGGCCCTCCAGAACTCCAATTCCACTTTGGCAACCACTGCGGAGGCTGCCTTGGATCCCTCTTCGATTCGAAGGCCCCCCGCTTCAAGTCCCAGGGCATCTTCCCTGCTCTCCCAGATCTTCTGTCTGATGGTCTCCTCCTCTAGTTTTCAATCCGAGGGAATAAGCCCAGCGAGGACCAAAAAGGCCTCACTGCTGGTAGTGCGATATCCCCCTGTGATTCTGAGGTGCCGCTGTCCTCTGCACTCTCTCTAGAGTTGTTGCCACC
>CP092866.1:33664551-33684062 GCA_030710605.1 Cordylochernes scorpioides | reverse complement strand
TAAAACTAAGAAATTACAAAACAAAATGGGGGAAGAATTAAAATTCTAAAATGTACACCAAGAAACGTAGCCTCACAATTTAAGATTGACATTGAATCCTGGATTATGGAAAATAGCGATGTTATTACATTTCCATCTTATTATTGAGAGGAGGTACATTACAGAATTTATTTCTTGAAAAATGGGCTTGATGGCCTTATGGGTTTAGAACTTTAAATAATATACATATCTAGATAGAACCACATGTTATCAATGAATTAGAAAAAAAATAGAAAAAAAAATTATATATATATTGCTTTTTAGAGTTTTTGAAATAATATGTGTGCTATATGTAAAATTCTATATTGCTATATAATTTGGAGCAATGTACAATGCTAATATGTAAAATGTATTTGATTGCCATATGAATATTGTTGTAATAAACTATATGAAAGCTTCTTCCATCAAATAGACCATCCATCCGATACCTAGAAACAAATTTCTACTTATAAATAATCTTTTAGAATTAATTAAAAATAATTCCTTTTGAGATATTAACCAATTATTGAAGATAACCAATAACTTGATGAAGTAAACTAAATTAGTGTTTATTTATTTATCAAAAGTGTAAATAAGAAAAAAAACATACATAAGGAAGAGTTATATGAACTTATTTGTGCTTTAAAAAGAGTTTTCTTAAAACAATATAACCATTTCTCTAGCAACCTTCTAAGGAACAGACCAACCTACCTTAGGCGCCATTTTATATAAACAACTTTCCTGTTTGGAAGAGAAATGTCACGTGACACCACAATGTAATTAGACAATGGTGGTGTGAAAAAACTAAATTTAACTTTTCACTTCCTCATGTAAAGAAAATAAACGCACTTTCCATTTTTACGTCTTTATTTTAGAAACTTCGTCATCTTTCTTTTTCTATATCTTATTTTTTTTCTTATCTATCTCCACCTTTTTATATTCTTTTATATTCCATTGAGCTTTATCCCATAAATAATGACTTTTGGAAGGGATAGTTTAAATAAACATTTATAACCTAATTATAGTTCATTCAAACATACAGAATAGGCATCATTAGAATCCCACTACATCTGTTAATGTGATGGCAACTTGTTTACGCAATTTACAAAAAAAGTCATGATCCATGAAAACCCAATGCTTGCAGGAATGGAAATCTAATGCTGCACATGACTGGTAGAGAGCAGGAGGGACAAGCACCGGTTCTGTCCTCCCAAGGGAACAACAGTCTTTGATTTCCAGACTTAAGTCTGGTCATCTACGGACAATGACTTTCCAGAATGGTTGCAAGGTTTTCCCACTATGTACTAAGTGCAATTCTCAACCTGCAACCCCAAAACACATTATTGACTGTATTGACTCATCTATTGATGAGCTCTACTCATCCTCGACAGACACCATCAAAATTCTCAAGCTTTACCTTAATATGATTGAGTGGAGATAAGAAAGAAGAAGACATAAAAGTCAAGTGATCTGAAGGCCAAAAACTACAAGGTTGTCCCAAAATTTCGTAAACACTTGCAAAAATTGAAATACCAATATTATTCGCCGTTATGTATAATGTATTTGTATTAAGTATAAAGTAATTGTATTATGTATTATTATGTATTCGCCGTAATATAATATTATTCGCCAAGTTATAAGAAAAACACGAACTTTTGGGACAACCTTATAAAAGAAAAGGTGTTTACAACCTCCCTCTCTGGATGATACAACATTGCCACGTGAAAATTTATTCGATTGTTTGAAGTAATGGAAATCGGTAGGGGACATGTAAGATGAATAAGGAGGCTGAGTGAAACTTTAGAACTTAATTGGGAGATTTTAGTTGAGTCGCAAATGAAGTGTGCGACCTCACGTTATCATGAAATACAGAATGTAGAATAATTTTCTTCCTGTTGACAAAACTAAGTATTTTCTCTGGCAATTTCATATGCATTCTTTCCATTTCTTCACTATACTCTTTTGATTTGATCGTTTCACCACTATTAAAATATATTTTGAAACTAAAGCAATCCAAACATAAATTATTAGATAATAAAATTATTTTTATCTTTTATTCAATCCAATATATGACTTTTTATTATCTAATTGAACTATCTGTAATTAAATTGTAACATGCTTTGTTTTTATTTATGTAAAATTTTTAATTATTCTTTGATTTTTCTTCATAGTTAGGTAGTCGGCAACACTGTACTTTCTTTCTTTTCTCTAATTTTGCATAAGTTATTTTTGTTTATATATTATAGTTAACTTTGTTGTAATTTAATTAAATATAAAAACACAAAGTATTGTGATTATCCCTTATTTATAAATAGGAAACGTTACAGAAATGATCCAGTGTATGACAATCAACAGAATCTTCTTTGGATGAACGCTTGGTTTGGAAAGGTGTTTTGGATCTTCCTCTTTTTCTAATTCCTCAAAGTAAGAACTGCATATTTTCAGACGCTGTTATTGTTCAGTTGATTTCAAATAATGCGGAACTATTTGTGACAATTTTTATGTTTTGTCGATTTAGTGACGATATCGAGTTGATTTAGAAACATTTATCTATAAACTTACATATAGATAGCTGAAGATAGAGTTTAATATACGATTATTCTTAGTCTATATAAATTATCCCAATGACAAACTAATTTGTATACGGCTCCATCACATGCTTATCTGTAGCTTACACCATATAGAACAACCATGTAGCATATATAACCTTGTGAAAAAATAGTACAAATGTGATATTGTACTGGGATAAGGTGCATAAATTAAGAAAAAGGCATCTCCTTTTCGTGCAACTGAAAGTTGCTGATGGCTTGCGCCATCTATCGGAATAAATATCAACTATTCTCGTTGATTTTTAATTATTCCAGAATTGGCCAACAGCCCGAAACACGTCCGTGGTTAGCTTTTCTTGATTAATCAAGAATAGGTATTTGGCCAATTCTGGAATAATTAAAAATCAACGAGAATAGTTGATATTTATTCCGATAGATGGCGCAAGCCATCAGCAACTTTCAGTTGCACGATAAGGAGATGCCTTTTTCTTAATATAAAACCTTGTTTTGAAATAGAGCAATCCATAAATAAATCTTTAATTAAAAGGGCATATATTGGATCAAAATATATCAAACTACGCCTTGCAAGAAGGTCAAAATAAATTATATTTTGATCCAATATATGCCTTTTTAATTAAATATAACTTAGTATCATAAACTTTTGTAGATATAGTTTGAATAGGACGTGGCGTGTAGATTTCGGATAAAACGAATGGCGAATGCGGGAGAAATAAATGTTTCTCCAATAAAATTTCCGAGCCTCAATAGAAAAATTGAACTACCCATAGCAGTACATAGCTTTTTGTAATAGCATGGATCCCGCATAAGGAATTTTAACCTCAAGTGTTTTCCCGATTTATGTATATATTTTATTTATTTTAAACTTATTTTAAACTCGATTTCTCGCTCGATCCCTAGGTGTGTTGATACGTGCTTGTTCGTGGCAATTCCGCTTCAATATTCATATCTTACTTAGTTGGGTGTATATACCTCTCCGCACATTTTCTTGGATTACCTGAAGAAAAGCGTTTTGCTTGAAAGCTTGTATTTTCAAAAAAAAGAAACTCACCACGTTATATTTTCGTTTTCTCTTTTAAATAAATGTTTGTTGCCAATTTGTATATGTGATGATGTTCATCATAATAAATTAATGAAATCCAATCATCACGGATATTACTAAGTACATATCTCATTTTATTCGCGATCGAACGTTGTGGCCGTATTACATCCCAAACACGATGTGACGCCAGCCATCTCTGTCTTGAACTCGATGTACCATCTCGGAGACCGTTAAGCCAATGGGTTCCTAAATACTACTAATAAGAGTAATAATACTATAATAATGATAATTATGATTATAATATTCTCTAAATAATAATCTTCTTAGGGGGTAAATATAAAAAGTACAAGAACAACGTAGAAAAGTTCATTTTATTATAGCGAGATAAAACACGAACTTTCAAACTAACGCTACTTCTATAGGTATAAACCCACTGTTAGACCTGTTACACACAGACACCACACAAACCTATAAAAGAATCGTAAGGTTTGAAATCTTATGATTTATCGCTATAATAAACGTTTCTCCGTTGTTCTTGGACTCTCTTTTTGATAAAATACACTCATAAACAAAGGAAGTGGAAAGTCTTTGCTGTCCCCGTTTTTTAAAAGGAGACAGGGGCAATATTATTCACACTTAGTTATCTCGTGTGTATTCAATAAAGGTCACTGTGTATCAAATAACGTTCAGAGTTATTGTCTGAATCCCGATATACGAGGTGTGTTCAAAAGGTATAGCGACTTTTGTGTTTTTTCTCAAATATTATTTATTTATTCATGAATACCTATTTTGTCCCCTTCAAAGTAATCCCCATGAGATATTATACACTTGTGCCAACGGTTTTCCAATCTTCTAAGCACTTCAAAAAATCATTTTTAAATTTTTTTTTCAGCTCCTCCTTCGATGCCGTCTTTATCTCGTCAAGCGTAGCGTAACGTCGTCCTTTCATGGGCCTCTTCAGTTTAGGGAACGAGAAAAAGTCACAGGGGGCCAGATCTGGGGAATACGGTGGCTGCGCGGCATCATTAGTGTGTTGTTTTTGGCCAAAAGGTCGCGCACAAGCAACGATGTGTGAGCAGGGGCGTTATCGTTGTGCAAAAGCCAATTTTTGTTCTTCCACAAATCCGGGCGTTTCTGGCGGATTGCTACGCGTAAATTGCGCATAACTTGCAGGTAATATTCCTTATTGACCGTTCTACCCTGTGGCAAGAACTCATGATGCACCACGCCCCTGCAATCGAAGAAAACTGTCAGCAAAACTTTCACATTCGACCGAACTTGGCGCGCTTTTTTCGGTCTTGGTTCGTGCGGCAGCTTCCATTGAGATGATTAAGCTTTGGTTTCCACGTCATAACCATAAACCCACGCTTCGTCACCAGTTATGACCCTCTGAAGCAAATTTGGGTCGTCGCGGACAGAGTCCAACATCTCATTAGCAATGTTCATGCGATGCTGTTTTTGGTCGCAATTGAGCAATTTTGGTACGAATTTCGCGGCGACCTGTCTCATGCCCAAATCATTGATAAAAATCGAATGGCACGAGCCAATCGATATGTTTAGGTCCTCAGCAACTTCTCTAACGGTGATTCGACGATTGGCAATATCATTTTCTCCACTTCATTAATTTTTTCGTCTGTTGTTGAAGTGCTCGGGCGTCCGGCACGCTCTTCGTCGTTCACATCTTCTCGGCCTTCTGAAAACATTTTGTACCACCGATAAACGTTGCTTCGGTCCAAGGTAGCTTCTCCGTATGCCACAGTCAACATTCGGAATGCATCTGCGCACTTAATTTCGTTTTTCACACAAAATTTGATACGGGTTCTTTGATCCATTTTTTTTAATAGGTAAAAATCGAAGATGATCCAAAACACCTGCAAGCAAAGCAGCTGTCAACAATTAAGGGAACATTCAAAATGGCCGAGCTTGTCGGCATAAGTGAGAGACATGAGTACCAACATAAAGCCACAAAAAGATCGAAATTCGAATATACGTAACCCGCGAAAATTCAAAAGTCGCGATACAAGTCATTAGAAGTATCAGAAACAGAGTATCTGGGGAGATAAAAGGTTTATCCATGTTTTTAGGCCATGGTATCTCATGGAGACTCTACTGTATTAGAATGAAATGTTAAATGGATGTTTGTTGCTCTTCTTCATAAAACTACTATATCAATCACTGAGAAATTTTGCATATAGGTACAAGTGTGAATAAAGATATACAATCATGGACAAAACTTAGATGTCAACGCTTGTCTATTTTTTTCAAGGATATAGAGGTAAATTTGTTCACATTTGGTTATCTCGTGTGTCTTCAATAAATATCACTGTAATATCTTTCAAAGTTATTGTCTGAATACCGATATACATGCTTAAAGGTACAACTTCATTAAGTTTTGTCCATGAGGGTATTTTAACATAATTTTCTGTAATTCTTGATTTTTAATACTGGGGGCTAATAAGTAAATTTAATTGATGGAAATTGTGAGCAAAAAATTCATTTTGAACTTAAATTATCTAATTGTGTAATTAGGCGTCCTAACAAACATATCTGAAATGCACTTGAATAATACCTGGATAAACCACATTCAGCTTGTGTAAAAATATAGAACTGAATTAAATTGATAAAATTAAAGTGGTGATCTTAAAATATGATCAGAGCTTAAATATGACAGGTCCAATTTACGGTTAGTCATACAATATTAATAGAAATGTATCTAGGACAATGGAGCCATTGTTTGTCTTAAATGTCGTTTGTTCTTAAATCCGGAAGATAGTAAAGTAAAAATTGTCCGCTTCAAAATTCGACAGAAAGAAAGTGGCAAAATTCTACAAAAAGGAAACGACAAATTATACACAAAAGAAACGACAAAATCCTGCACAAATAAAACAAGAAATCTCGATTAGACCCAATTTTTATTTCAACACATGCTTATTTACGGTTCACTTTATATAACATGTCGTTTAGTTGCTAAATACTTGTTTGTTTTTCTTTGCTCTAATTGGTCGAAATTTCCCGCTTCGCCGACCAAAGAAAACAAGGTAAACATATTTGGGGTAAGATTTAGGTAATCTTTTAAATTACGAAATTCTCTAATAAATTTATCTCTCACTATATATCTACAAAGTATAATATATCAAATTATTATATATTGTATTGTACCTCTTAATATGTATTTATACCTTGTAACTACAAGGTAACCTTGTACCTTGTTACCTTGTAAATACTTGTATAATAGTAATATTTTCTATATTTAGATATATAGCATGGGGGAGCTTCTTAGAATTAGTTTCAGAAGATGAAGATTTAATTATTGCGTATCAAAATTTTCGATACTATTATAGACGCGTATGATTCTTTTTTAAAATAAACAATAGCTACTGCCCTTACTGCAATGGAAAAAATAATGGGAGGGCTTAAAAATAAAATAAAAATAAAAATAAATAATTTTTTTTTCCATTGCAGTAAGGGCAGTAGATATTGTTTAATTTCAAAAAGAATCTCACGCGTCTATAATAGTTCTATAATAGTCACGCGTCTATAATAGTTTCGAATTTTGATAACAGATGGCGCGCTAATGCATCATAATATAATTATGGCGTAATTTCTTCAAGTTTTAAAAAAGAGTTCCAGCTATCTCCAGTTCTCATATGCTTATTTTATTATAAAGTAAATAAAGCTTCCAGAGTTAAGTTTCTTGTTCAAATTTTTATTTTCAAGCTTTCGGACTTGTCAGTCCTTCTACAGGAGAATCACAACAATGCTTATTTAAGCGAATATATATCACGAGACAATTTATATTGTAACGTAGAAAATGAGGAAAGACAAACTTCATGATGACACAGCTCTTTCTTTCTCTTGAGGTAACCCGGATTCCTGGAGCGTACTATATGACATAGCAATTTATTTATATTATTAGAAAAAAACTAAAATTATAATAAAAACAAAAGGAGAAAAGGAGAGAGTATACAGAGAAGCATAATATACAAATATAAAAATTATAATTTGTTCATAAAAAAATATAATTTCGCTATAATACAATATTTATAAATAAATTTGGTGAAAAAAATTGTTAGAGAGAATGAAATTTCAGATTGTAAAGATTTTGTTCACACTTGGTTATCTCGTGTATCTTCAATAAAGGTCACTGTTTATAAAATATTTTTCAGAGTTATGTCTGAATCACGATATACATGCTAAAAGGTACAACTTTCTTATGTTTTGTCCATGAGTGTATATATAAAATGACGTATTATTTCATATTTTCTAGTGTTATAATTTCAATTTAATCCTATATCAAGTCTTTACAAAAGCCTTTTCATAGATATACCTAAAATACATGTTAAAATCATATACAATATAGTATAAACACTAGTGTAAATAAAAAGTGCTACACTCTCCCTCTCACAGAATAAGATGAAGAAAATCATGAAATTTGACTCAAATTAATTTTTGTGGCGTAACGAATGATTACATTTTGAATGAAAAAAAAATCTATAAAATAGCTAAATGCCGTCAAAACACTCATAACGTAATCAATAATGGTAAGGCATTAGCGCGACATCTGTAGGTAGAAAAAATAACTACTCAGCGCGTGATTTTCTCTTCTTCTGGGTGTATTACACATTCATTTCCAATAGTGTATTTTCAATACGTGGTCAAAACCTTAAATATATTTCTTCTTTAGAAATTTGAAGGCTCACAGAATAAATTCTTTGGGAAATATTTCTATTAATAACATCCAGTTGAAAATGCCTCCTCGAACAATAGTTCAAGTAGTTTAGGATGAATAGTTGTGTTTAGTATGGGGAATAAGAGAGATTCCACCAATGCCGACTTACCCTCCCGACGTCCATCGCAGCAAGTGCGGGGCGTCGAACGGGGTCAGAAGGTCAACACGGTCAGTCACCTTCTCTTCTAGAGAAAGTCACCGTTTCCCCTTGGTCCAGTTCCCTCTCAACCAGGTCATTACTGGTGGTGACGGACTTTCTCTTCCATTGACAACTTGGGTTGTGGATAGATGGAAGTAATGTGGTCCAGTTCCCTCTTAACCAGGTCATTACTGGTGGTGACGGACTTTCTCTTCCATTGACAACTTGGGTTGTGGATAGATGGAAGTAATGTGGTCCAGTTCCCTCTTAACCAGGTCATTACTGGTGGTGACGGACTTTCTCTTCCATTGACAACTTGGGTTGTGGATAGATGGAAGTAATGTGGTCCAGTTCCCTCTCAACCAGGTCATTACTGGTGGTGACGGACTTTCTCTTCCATTGACAACTTGGGTTGTGGATAGATGGAAGTAATGTGGTCCAGTTCCCTCTCAACCAGGTCATTACTGGTGGTGACGGACTTTCTCTTCCATTGACAACTTGGGTTGTGGATAGATGGAAGTAATGTGGTCCAGTTCCCTCTTAACCAGGTCATTACTGGTGGTGACGGACTTTCTCTTCCATTGACAACTTGGGTTGTGGATAGATGGAAGTAATGTGGTCCAGTTCCCTCTCAACCAGGTCATTACTGGTGGTGACGGACTTTCTCTTCCATTGACAACTTGGGTTGTGGATAGATGGAAGTAATGTGGTCCAGTTCCCTCTCAACCAGGTCATTACTGGTGGTGACGGACTTTCTCTTCCATTGACAACTTGGGTTGTGGATAGATGGAAGTAATGTGGTCCAGTTCCCTCTCAACCAGGTCATTACTGGTGGTGACGGACTTTCTCTTCCATTGACAACTTGGGTTGTGGATAGATGGAAGTAATGTGGTCCAGTTCCCTCTCAACCAGGTCATTACTGGTGGTGACGGACTTTCTCTTCCATTGACAACTTGGGTTGTGGATAGATGGAAGTAATGTGGTCCAGTTCCCTCTTAACCAGGTCATTACTGGTGGTGACGGACTTTCTCTTCCATTGACAACTTGGGTTGTGGATAGATGGAAGTAATGTGGTCCAGTTCCCTCTTAACCAGGTCATTACTGGTGGTGACGGACTTTCTCTTCCATTGACAACTTGGGTTGTGGATAGATGGAAGTAATGTGGTCCAGTTCCCTCTTAACCAGGTCATTACTGGTGGTGACGGACTTTCTCTTCCATTGACAACTTGGGTTGTGGATAGATGGAAGTAATGTGGTCCAGTTCCCTCTCTAACCAGGTCATTACTGGTGGTGACGGACTTTCTCTTCCATTGACAACTTGGGTTGTGGATAGATGGAAGTAATGTGGTCCAGTTCCCTCTCTACCAATTTGATTCTATGTGCCACAATTTAAGATTTACTGTATGATCAGCATATGTATTGATAAATTCACCATAGTATTATAAGCTGCTAACCAGTTAAACGGAAAAGTCAGTCAAGGAAGCGACAGGAAAAATGGGCTGACACATGGGGAAATAGGTCATCTCTAGGAACAACAACAAATTAATAATTCAGAATACTTTCCTCTTGGCAGATTCCACCACTGAGGCTGTAAAGTAGTTTGTATCCTGTTTTCTCAGAGCTATTGAGGTTAGAGACAAAACGCGGCTTCATACATGTTCGCGGGGAAAAAACAGCTAAATTATTTAAAAGTTTAAAAAACCTCTATCTTAATTGATTTTCTATTTTACGCCAACTATTAACTCAACGGTAATTATGACTATTGATCATCTTGACATAGAAAAATGATATTTGTCGAAAAGTTGATGGAAATAAATTTGAATTCAATTTAGCATATACAATATCCTGTCTATTTGAGTTATTTTTTTACTTGGTAAAGGAAAGATGTCTGTAACAATCTACGTTTCAAGTATAAGGCAAACAAAAAATATATATACAAGTATATACCCTTATAAATGAAAAATAAAGCCATAATATTTAATATAATTGTGTGTGAGGATTCTTTCAACAAATAAAATGGCTAAACATTTGGTTTTACTTTTTTGGAAAAAAAATTACAATCACTCAACGAAAGATGAGAATTACTTAAGGCCTCAGGCTCATCAGTGGGGAACCCTCCCAACAGCAGTCGCTAGCTTTCTCTACCAGACAGCTGAAGAAACTATTGTATTAGAAATATAAATATGTGAAAAAACAATAGAAAAAAAAAGTACAAAGGCCAGGTGTTGATATTAAAAAAAAAGGCATACCCTGACCAGGAGCACATGTGCTTTTCAGAAGGCAGAGCGCCATCTGGTGGAACAGAAATCAATTAAACATTGATTTAGCCTGTTCCCTGATATTTGGCCAACCTAATTTCTTGATAAATCAAGCTATATATATTATATAATCTAAAATACAAATATTTTATTTTTTTTAAAAACATATATTTTATTTTTTCATTCATTGACTGTTCTGCATTTTTGACCATATATTCAAAAAAATATCACTTTTATTATTATTGTTGTAAATATGTATATTTAACTCTACCTATCTTTTATCCACGATTATAGAATTCATTATATAAATTCTATATTCCTGTGATATAAATAATTTTATGTATATTTTACTTCAAGAGATTCAAAAATAAAAATCTGCTTGAAAGGTAAATAATTATTTTTATTTTTCCACGACTGCACCTCTTTTCAACAATCAAACACACACAAAATTTCTAATCTATAACATATATATACAAGGTCTATCCAATAATTTCCCGGAAAGTTTCAATATGTTGTAAAATACGTGAATAATTTGCCAACACCAATTCTAATAAATCAAAAGCTTAAGCAACACGACAGTATATGGCATCACGATTTACCATGCGCAGCACGTGTGAATAGTGAGAATTTCAAAATATCACTTCAAGTTGCCTTTTTGAATTTAATGGATTCAAAAACTGAACAGCGAATTTATATAAAATTTTGTTTCAAAATCAGTATATGTCTCTCTCTCTCTCTCTCTCTCTCTGTATTATAAACTTCAATATATATATAAAATAGCCTTCCATGATGATCACTTTAATAAATTAGCCGTATATGAATGGTATTCACGATTTAAAAATGGAAGAGAATCAGTGGACGATGATGGCACGTTGGCCGACCATTCATTCACAGGATTCCTTGTGTGAAAACGCACAAAAAAATTGAGAATTAAATAGAGGAAAATCCACGAATTGGGCTACGTGATATGGCGATAGATACTTAGATATCTAAATCTTTAGTAGGGATGATAATCAAAGAAGATCTGGAGTTGAGGAAGACACCTGCAGCCAAATTTGATCCTAAAATGCTCATCTTCGAATATAAAATGATCATGTTGATGACTCAAGAAACATGCTTGAAATGGTCGAACAAAACCCTAATTGGAAAGAAAACATACTAACTGGAGACGTAACTTGAGTTTACTGGTATGACCCCGAAGCTAAACGCCGATCCATGGAGTGAAAGGGAAAGATGAGCCAAGAACGAAGAAGGCTCATCTTTGCAAGTCAAAAACCAAGGTTTTACTAGTGTTATTCTTCGACAAAAAAGGGAATTTACACTATGAATACCTTGAGGAAGGGCAAACAATAAATAAGGAAGTTTAGTTAAGATGTTTACGCGAATAAATTCGCCTTAAAAGAAAGGAAATGCGGAATTTCAAAATTTGGTTTCTCCATCACGTCAACGCTCGGATACACGCTGCTACAACTGTGAACGGCACCCCAATACTTCACCAACCTGCTTATTCTCCAGATTTATCTCCCAATAATTTTTCCTATTCCCAAAATGAAATGGCTTCGAAAAGGAGGGTTTTGATACTAGAGAAACTATCATTGCGATATCGAAAAAGGTATTGAAGAGCATTCCCGAAAGACAATTTTGTAAATGTTTGGAAGCATGCGAGAAACGATGGAATCTGTGTATAGATTCGAGAGGGAAGTATTTTGAAAAATGCTGATAAATATTTTTTTTCTCAGTCTCACTGTTTATCTTATTTTTGTCTTTATAGAGAGAAATAATTGGACAGACCCTGTATTTATAACTCAAGTTCCTGGAACACAGAAGGCCAACTACTCGTGCTGTCCAGCTCACCAGAATGGAATATAGCGCTAAGCAGTTTTAATCGCGGTCAGGTGCTATTGCCATGTCGAGGAATTGCTTCAGAGCAGAAATATGTTCAGGTGAGAGAAACTCGAGGACATCCTCCCTGTTAGAAAGGACAGCATCTTCTATCTCCTCCCTATAATAGCTAGAGAGATTGGGATTGAAACTGATTTATTACAATGTACATATAAAATTAAATAGGGTTAATTATATAGAGAGGGGGGGAGGGGGAAATGTATGAACAAAATAATTACAAATTGTTTGTATCAGACGAATACCACTGGGTGTCGTCTCGTTCAATGTCGCATTCTGCCCTGAAGTCGGACAGCATCTTGCCCAGGTCGGAGTCCTCAACATGGGCGATTGCCTTGTCAAGGAATTTCTTCAGAGCAGACCTCTGCTCGGGCAATAGCTAGAGAGAGAGATTGAGGTTCAAACTACTTTATTACAACGTTCATATAAATGCTTAAATACAAAATTGAATAAATATAAGTATATAAATCTACCACGCTGACGGGCGCCAACAGCGCGAAACTCGTTTGTGGACGGCTTTCTTTGATTTATCAAGAAATTGGGTTGGCCAAATATCAGGGAAAAGGCTAAATCAATGTTTAATTGATTTCTGTTCCACCAGATGGCGCTTTGACTTCTGTAAAGCACATGTGCTCCTGGTCAGGATATGCCATTTTTATTTTAAATAAAACTATAAACAATGATAAATATAAAGAGACAAGATTCGCCTCTCCCGTCAAAATAGACGTCAAAACCAGACGCCATTTATTGACCGTCGCCGCAAACTAACTAGCGGCCTCGGGTCGGTGACAAAGCCACACCACCAGCTTTGGCAAACTGAAAAAAGATAGATGGCGTCTGGTTTTGACGTCTATTTTGACGGGAGAGGCGACCCATATCTCTTTAGATCAATATCCTCCCGGCAAAATGTCCATCTAAATGATAAATATGTGGATAAAATAAATATAAAAGTAAATAAAGAGAGAGAGAGAAAGAACACACCATGTGTAAGAGGGGCATGTCTCAATAATGACAATCTTTCTGAAGAGCTGTTTTTAGCACGGAAAGAGCTCTGGAAATAGAATGATGAAATCCATTGATTCCCTTGTGTACCTCTGAAATTCTATATTGGATTAAGGTCAGGAGGTCTCTTCTGGCTTAATCCCCTCAACATCCTTTCTCCGGAATGATTGGATTAAATAAATAGAGACACAAATGACATCACCGAAGTTAAAAATGCCTTGTCGCTATTTTTATAAACATTGCTACTGGTCTTTACAGGAAGAGATGGCACAAAAATTGATATACCAATGTTATTCGCCATAATAGTATTTGCCGTTTAGTATAATGTCTTTGTATTATGTATAAAGTAATTGTATTGTGTATTCGCCATAATAATATTATTCGTCAAGTAATGAGAAAAACATGACTTTTAGGACAACCTTATAAACGTCGTTTCTGAGAGGATTAAGGCTAGAACATAGTGCAGTTCCAAGTTTAAATTGATTCCAAAGAGACCTCCCTAGACAAATATTGACGGAGACAGAATGATTTATTCCATAACAATGATAGACAAAACTTAAGGAAGTTGTACCTTATAGCATATATATATCGGGATTCAGAAAATAACTCTGAGAGATATTTTCTGAATCCCGATATTTATATGCTATAAGGTACAACTTCCTTAAGTTTTGTCTATCAGTGTAATTAATGAGAAATTAATATTCTCTTCTAACACATCATCTTACTTCCTTCTAATCAATTTTTCATCATTAAAAGTCTCTGGGATAGTTGGCGATATTTTCATTTTCTGAAACTCGGTTAATTAGGCGATAACAGTATATTTTTCAGAAACAAATTGTACTATACACTTTTTTATTCTTAATTTAATATGAACGCTTCGTTCTAATACAGTAGAACCTCCCTTAGCGGACACCTTTCTACAAAGGATAGTTTTCATTTGCAAAATTTTCATTTATGCTATTTAGCAACCTCCAGTAAGAGGACACCACTCCCATAAGTACACTTAGGCTCTGCAATTAGGTGTTATCCTTTACAGGGAGGTAGTTCTACTGTATAAAATATCAATTAGGCTACACACTCTCTCTATTATGATATTTAGATATAATTTAATAAACATTATATATTAATCTATATATATATATATATAAATGAATGTATATGTGTGTGTGTGTCCTTTATGCCTGACTAAACCACTCATTGGAACGCCATGAAACTTTGGGAAGTTGTTTAGTATAGTACTGAGAAGGTTTCTAGCAAATAAAATTTTTGAAATAACTTTTCGCCTAAAAATAATCAAGATAAATATTCTAATTTATCTGTTATAATTCAACAATCTGCTCTAAATATTATCATGATGATACGATGATTTTGTAATGTAGAAAATTAGGAAAGACAAAATTCAGGATGACACGGCAATTTATTTGAGACAAGAATAATGATACAATTCCAAGGCAAGATACTATTCCTTTAACTTCCAATTACCGAGGGAACCAATTAATATTTATTTTATTCAACTTATCGAGTATTTTTCAAGGGACCGGGAAAAATGTTCACTTTATCGAGAGATTCAAATTTACGAGTTTCAAATTATCAAAAAAAAAAATATATATATATATTATAAGTTTATAGAGAATTGTTTTAACAAATGTTCGTTAGACAAACCTTTACTCGGGTAAAACCCGGGCGAAGCCGGGTACATCCGCTAGTATATTATAAGTTAAAAGATATAGAATCTATATTGAGATATAATAATAATTAAAACGTCTTATGATTGTTGGTCGGCTCGCTATCCCAATCTTGATATCTTCCAGAACAAGATACCGCGAAATGTCCAAGACTTTCTTCAGAAGAATCCTTTGCTCTATAAATCTTCTACATATTGATGTTTGCGCTTTTATAATCTTCATCGAATCATTAACACGTTTTCTGATATCATATAACCCATTTCTATCACGTAATTTCGAAAGGTTCTCAAAAAGGTTCTATCAAGAACATACAGAAGCTCGGACCTTCATTCCAAATGATTGTAGCCGATGAATCATAATGATGAACCTGATCAAAGGTACTTCCATTTCTCCAGCACGATTCTCTATTTACAAAACTATATAAGGTATGTGCACTTTCGATTCATGAAATCAATCATTTGTACATTTTTTGGAATATAATCAAATACGTTATATACATAATTTGAAAAGAATAAGCTGGCTATTAAAAAGATAATCAGATTTGTTATTCAGAAATGTCAATTTTCGTCAAACATATGAATTCCCAACTCTCTACCTTAATTACTCTATTTGACTCTCAGAATTGCTATCTTTGTCTATCTTATACGGAATTATAACGTCACGATCCACCATCCCCCAGAGTTGACTAACGCTGAGAGCCATTGGATCACAGTATGGGAGAGTTTATTGCTTAGGTGAAGAATCCCAGAATAGTCTTATCTTGATTATGAGTATAGACGGACTTATGGCGTCTCGATAATGTCGAATTTCCATGTGCTCTTTAATTTTTTACCGAAATATATTTACATGCCAGTATTTTGGATTATTTTTTTTGACGTGACAACGTCTTAAATTAGGTTGCGGCTGGGAGTCACTTATGAAAAAGTGTAACGCCCGGTAACGTTACGATGAGTCACCGAACGAGAGTGCTGCGCGCGCAGCGCTAGAGAATTAGGCGCATTGAATCGGCGCATGCTTGTCTCTGTCTTTGTCTTTCTCGAAAGTTCTTGGCGTTGGAAAAACAAGAAAGCGTCATAATACAAGTTCACACGTGTGGTTAAAGTATCGTCAGCTGTGTCTGTAGTGAAAATGTGGAGTGCTTAGATTCGCCATTTACAACAACTACAACAATAAAGGTAAATAATTGTACACTGATATTTCATTATCGTAAACTATGATTGATTGATTAATTGTTAGATTGACACAAAAGTTGAGAAACTGAGTTTATAGGTTATGTCATACTATTGATAAATGTTGATAGTGTTAAGTAAATTATTAGTTTAAAATTAATTAATTAATTAATTATTATTTTACAAATTTTAAATAGTTTCAAATTTATTTAGCAAAAATTTGAAAGTGGCAGATATAAGAAAGTGGCAAAAAGTGGCAGATATAAGAAAACTTTATTTAAACTGTGTTGAGCAAGAATTTTAACATCTAATTTAAGTAAATGTTTTAATTTTCAACTTCATCATTTACAATTACAAATTTTATTTAATTTCAAATTTATTTAGCAAAAATTTGAACCTTCGATCTGAATAAGTGTTTTGATTTTCAAATACCAACGCGGCTGGTGGAGTGGCGATCTATCGTCAATTATCATCGACATCTACGGCGGAAGTGTTCCAAGTTGCGATTACAGACGTAACTCGTGTCATTAAAACCAAGGGTGACATGTGCATGACTGAAGTTACTTGCTTCGCCGCTAATACTAGCTTCAAGTTTATACTCGGTGCTGTATATATTCATCCAGGAGCTAGTATGCAGGATATTGGAATGTTACTATGGCAAGGACTCGGTCCGTACATTCACAACAGCCAGTACGTGCCACCGTTCGTGCAAGTTGATTCTAGTATACCGATTCTTCTGTGTGGTGATTTTAACAAAAACGTAAAGCCTGACAACTCGTTTCTTAAATTCATGAAAAATACGTATAATCTTGATTGCGTATCAAACGTTTCTAAGTCAACTACGTTAAAAGGAACAACTATCGACTTGACTTTCGCAAGACACATTACAGCAGAAACACTTCCTTTCATTTCATATTTCTCCTATCATCGTCCTATCCTCAACAAAATCACTCAAATAGGAATTAGTTAAGTTTAAGTTTACATGTACAATGTTTTAGTAAACAAAATATATTTCTATAGTTAAAATTTGTGCAATTCTTATTTTCATTCAATTCCTTGTTCCTATTGTGCAATATAATTATATTCATATCAATAAATATTCTACCGTTGTCACGTAAAATCTTCGCCCGTAAAACCGACTTTACAGGCAACCATTGTTTTTTTATAAACCTATTTTTTTCTTATTCTTACTGAGAAGATGGGCATCGCAGTCACTCACTCAACTCAGGCAATTTCAAAGGATAATGCGCTGGGGTGGGTACCTCGGGGTTGGTTGAAAAAGCTGCCATCTATTTAAACTATATTGATTTTTAAACAACTAAATGGATTTCAAAAAATAATTAAATCAAATACCTAAACACTAATATAATACAATTTTTGCCATCATACACACTTTTTGCCTTTGGTTTATGTGTACTTCTGTATTGTTATTCTATGGCACTTCTACTATTTATTATTGATATACTTTCAGTATGAAGGAAATTGCACTCGGGGAACTCTCGGGCGAAGCCGATTCATTCCTGTTGTACTAACCCTAGATGTTGTACTAACCCCTAGATGTTGTACTAACTCCTAGATGTTGTACTAACCCCTAGATGTTGTACTAACTCCTAGATGTTGTACTGACCACTAGATGTTGTACTAACCCCTAGATGTTGTACTAACTCCTAGATGTTGTACTGACCCCTAGATGTTGTACTAACACCTAGATGTTGTACTAACCCCTAGATGTTGTACTAACTCCTAGATGTTGTACTGACCCCTAGATGTTGTACTGACCCCTAGATGTTGTACTAATCCCTAGATGTTGTACTACCCCCTAGATGTTGTACTAACCCCTAGATGTTGTACTAACACCTAGATGTTGTACTAACCCCTAGATGTTGTACTAACACCTAGATGTTGTACTGACCCCTAGATGTTGTACTGACCCCTAGATGTTGTACTGACCCCTAGATGTTGTACTAACCCCTAGATGTTGTACTAACACCTAGATGTTGTACTAACCCCTAGATGTTGTACTAACACCTAGATGTTGTACTAACCCCTAGATGTTGTACTAACACCTAGATGTTGTACTGACCCCTAGATGTTGTACTGACCCCTAGATGTTGTACTAATCCCTAGATGTTGTACTAATTCCTAGATGTTGTACTAACCCTAGATGTTGTACTGACCCATAGATGTTGTACTGACCCCTAGATGTTGTACTAACCCCTAGATGTTGTACTGACCCCTAGATGTTGTACTAACCCCTAGATGTTGTACTGACCCCTAGATGTTGTACTAACCCCTAGATGTTGTACTGACCCCTAGATGTTGTACTAACCCTAGATGTTGTACTAACCCTAGATGTTATACTAACCCCTAGATGTTGTACTGACCCCTATATGTTGTACTAACACTAGAGGTTGTACTAACCCCTAGATGTTTTACCAACTCCTAGATGTTGTTGTTTCTATCTTGACCATTTGAATTTGTTCTGAGATTAAAAAGTTAAAGCGAAGAGCTTGGGCGAAGATGTTGTCTTTCTTACAAATTTTAAGGGAGAAAACAATTCGATATAAAATTAAATCAAATTCTGTAATAGATGGCTATCATCATTCATCAAGTCAAATGAAACGATGAAATAAAAATAACAAAAGTTCGATAGAAAACTTGGTAAAAAAAGATTTATTAAACACATGTGTATGGTACAGCAGTAAGATGGCCGTCAGCCCCAGCGGTAGCCTCGTCCCCATCGACCTCCGCCCCAACCACCGCCCCAGCCTCCGCCCCAGCCTCGACCGTAGCCCCTGCACACACAACATATATGTAGTAATGTAGGTTTTTTTTTATCCTGTTGGATGAATGTAGTGTGGCATGTTGGTTGCAGTCGTGCTGGCCACAATGTTTAGAGTGGGTTCAGAGGTGATTGGGATTACACAAAAGGACGAGGATTGTTGGATGTGACCACAGAGATGGCGGGAGAGCAAGCGTAGCCGACGCAGGTCAGGGAAGATC
>CP092866.1:33565963-33664451 GCA_030710605.1 Cordylochernes scorpioides | reverse complement strand
TTTGTTGAGTCGCAAATGAAGTGTGCGACCTCACGTTATCATGAAATACAGAATGTAGAATAATTTTCTTCCTGTTGACAAAACTGAGTATTTTCTCTGGCAATTTCATATGCATTCTTTCCATTTCTTCACTATACTCTTTTGATTTGATCGTTTCACCACTATTAAAATATATTTTGAAACTAAAGCAATCCATACATAAATTATTAGATAATTAAATTATTTGCATCTTTTATTCAATCCAATATATGTATTTTTATTATCTAATTGAATTATCTGTAATGAAATTGTAACATGATTTGTTTTAATTTATGTAAAATTTTTAATTATTCTTTGATTTTTCCTCATAGTTAGGTAGTCGGCAACACTGTACTTTCTTTCTTTTCTCTAATTTTGCATAAGATATTTTTTGTTTATATATTATAGCTAACCTTGTTGTAATTTAATTAAATATTAAAACACAAAGTATTGTGACTATCCCTCATTTCTAAATAGGATACTTTACAGAAATGATCCAGTGTATGACAATCAATTCAATCTTCTTTGGATGAACGCTTGGTTTGGAAAGGTGTTTTGGATCTTCCTCTTTTTCTAATCCCTCAAAGTCAGAACTACATATTTTCAGACGTTGTTATTGTTCAGTTTAATTCAAATAATGCGGAACCCTTTGTGACAATTTTTATGTTTTGTCGATTTAGTGAGGATATCTAGTTGATTAAGAAACAATTATCTCTATACTTACATGTAGCTAGCTGAAGATAAAGTTTAATATACGATTATTCATAGTCTTATTACAAGTGAAGGAATCGCCTGACATCAGAGATCGTTTTTTTCCTTTCCCTGCATCCTAAGGTAGTCATCCTTTTCTCAGAACAAATTTGTATACATAGATAAAGAGAAAAGAATTTTGTATAATAATCATTTATTTCAATAAGAAAAGTTCTAATTATGTAAATATTTACCTGTATATAAATATTATCTTTCAGTTTCTTAGAAAGTTGCCTGTTGAAGTACGTCAAAGTCAGAAAGCTTGCTGAATTTACAGCATTAATTAAAGAAACACGTCGCCGTTAACTTTTGTTCATAGTCTATATAAATTATCCCAATGACAAACTAATGTGTATACAGCCCCATCACAAGTTTATCTTACACCATATAGAACAACCATGTAACAACCTTGTATCATAAACCTTTGTATTAATAGATAATATATATAATGTATTAATATATAATAGATAAATAATATATAATAGATAGTTTGAGTGTGGCGTGTAGAGTTCATATAAAGCGAATGGTGTACGCGGGAGAAATATATTGTTGTTGCCAATTTGTATGTGTGATGATATTCATCATACTACATTAACGAATTCCAATCATCACGGATATTACAAATTACCTAAACCATTTTATTCGCTATCGAACGTTGTACTGTACATATTACATCCCAAACACGATGCGACACCAGCCATCTCTGTCTTGAGCTCAATGTACCATCTTGGCAACCGTAAAGCCAGTGAGTTTCTAAATACTACTAATAAGAGTACTAATACTATAATAATGATAATTATAATATTTTTAAATAACAATCTTATTAGAAGGTAAATATAAAAAAGTACAAGAACAACGTAGAAAAGTTCATTTTATTATAGAGATAAAACACGAACTTTTAAACTAACGCTACTTCTATAGGTATAAACCCACTGTTAGACCTGTTACACACAGACACCACACAAACCTATGAAAGAACCGTAAGGTTTGAAATCTTATGATTTATCGCTATAATAAACTTTTCTCCGTTGTTCTTGGACTCTCTTTTTGATAAAATACACTCATAAACAAAACTTAAGGAAGTGGAAAGTCTTTGCTGTCCAAGGTCGTTTTTTTTAAGGAAACAGAGGCTAGTTGTTCACATATGGTTATCTCGTATGTATTCAATAAAGGTCACTGTGTATCAAATAACTTTCAGAGTTATTGTCTGAATCCCGATATACATACTAAAAGGTATAACTTCCTTAAGTTTTGTCCATGAGTGTAATATTTGTTGGACAAACTGTTACTTGGAGAGAGAGCTCTCTAAAATATGAACAAATATCTCTAAAATTCTTTTCACATATATATAGTAGCGTCTTTTCCATCGGAAACCAATTCCTAAAACATTATTAAATACGGTCTTTCTTGGAGGTGGTCTCTTATCAGAAACTTTGTTATATCAGGCCAAGTCATTAGAAGTCTCAGAAACAGAGTATCTGGGGAGATAAAATGTTTATCCATGTTTTTAGGCCATGATACTGCATGGAGACTCTACTGTATCAGAATAAAATGCTAAATGGATGTTTGTTGCTCTTCTCCATAAAACTACTATATCAATCACTGAGCAATTTTACATATAGGTACAAGTGTGAATAAAGATATACACTCATGGACAAAATTTAGATGTCCCCCGTCGTCTATTTTTTCATGGATATAGAGGTAATTTTGTTCACATTTGGTTATCTCGTGTGTCTTCAATAAAGGTCACTGTAATATCTTTCAAAGTTATTGTCTGATTACCGATATACATGCTTAAAGGTACAACTTCCTTAAGTTTTGTCCATGAGGGTATTTTAACATAATTTTCTGTAATTCTTGATTTTTAATACTGGGGGCTAATAAGTAAATTTGATTGATGGATATTGTGAGCAAAAATGTTTTTTGAACTTAAATTATCTAATTGTGTAATTAGGCGTCCTAACAAACATAGCTGAAATGCACTTGAATAATACCCGGATAAACCACATTCATCTTGTGTGAAAATATAGAACTGAATTAAATTGATAAAATTCAAATGGTTATCTTAAAATCTGATCAGAACTTAAATGTGACAGGTCCAATTTACGGTTAGTCATACAATACTAATAGAAATGTATCTAGGACAATGGAGCCATTGTTTGTTTTAAATGTCGTTTGTTCTTAAATCCGGAAGATAGTAAAGTAAAAATTGTCTGCTTCAAAGTTCGACAGAAAGAAAGTGGCAAAATTCTACAAAAAGGAAACGACAAATTATACACAAAAGAAACGACAAAATCCTGCACAAATAAAACAAGAAATTTCGATTAGACCCAATTTTTATTTCAACACATGCTTAATTACGGCTCACTTTATATAACATGTCGTTTGGTTGCTAAATACTTGTTTGTTTTTCT
This sequence comes from Cordylochernes scorpioides, assembly GCA_030710605.1. Taxonomy (NCBI): domain Eukaryota; kingdom Metazoa; phylum Arthropoda; class Arachnida; order Pseudoscorpiones; family Chernetidae; genus Cordylochernes; species Cordylochernes scorpioides. The sequence goes on along the minus strand of CP092866.1, from coordinate 33,661,269 downwards.
TTGCTCTAATTGGTCGAAATTTCCCGCTTCGCCGACCAAAGAAAACAAGGTAAACATATTTGGGGTAAGATTTAGGTAATCATTTAAACTAAAAAATTCTCTAATAAATTTATCTCTCACTATATATCTACAAAGTATAATATATCAAAATATTATTTATTGTATCAATTAATATTTACTACAAGGTAACCTTGTAACCTGTGACTTGTTACCTTGTAAATACTTGTATAATAGTAATATTTTCTATATTTAGATATATAGCATGGGGGAGCTTCTTAGAATTAGTTTCAGAAGATGAAGATTCATTATGGCGTATCAAAATTCGAAACTATTATAGACGCGTATGATTCTTTTTAAAAATAAACAATTTCTACTGCTCTTACTGCAATGGAAAAATTAATAGGAGGGCTTAAAAATAAAATTAAAATAAAAATTAAAATTAAATACAAAATTTTCCATTGCAGTAAGGACAGTAGAAAGTGTTTATTTTAAAAAGAATCATACGCATCTATAATAGTTTCGAATTTTGATAACAGATGGCGGCTAATGCATCATAATATAATTATGGCGTTATTTCTTCAAGTTTTAAAAAAGAGTTCCAGCTATCTCCAGTTCTCATATGCTTATTTAAGTTAATATATATCACGAGAACATTTATATTGTCACGAAGAAAATCAGGAAAGACAAACTTCATGATGACACAGCTCTTTCTCTTGAGGTAACCCGGATTCCTGGAGCGTACTATATGACATAGCAATTTATTTATATAATTAGAAAAAAACTAAATTATAATAAAAACAAGAGGAGAACAATGAAGGAGTATACAGAGAAGCAAAATATACAAATCAAAATTAATAATTTGTTGATAAAATAATATAATTTCGCTATAATACAATATTTATAAATAAATTTGGAGAAAATTTGTTAGAGAGAATGCAATTTCAGATATTCTGTGAAGATTTTGTTCACACTTAGTTATCTCGTGTTTCTTCAATAAAGGTCACTGTGAATCAAATAACTTTCATAGTTATTGTCTAAATCCCGATATACATGCTAAAAGGTACAACTTCCTTATGTTTTGTCCATGAATGTATATATAGTGACACATTATTTCATATTTTCTAGTGTTATAATTTCAATTTAGTCCTATATCAAGTCTTAACAAAAGCCTTTTCATAGATATACCTAAAATACATGTTAAAATCATATCCAATATAGTATAAACACTAGTGTAAATAAAAAGTGCTACACTCTCCCTCTCAGAAAAAGATGAAGAAAAATAATGATATTTGATCATGAAATTAAATTTTGTGGCGTAACGAATGATTACATTTTGAATGAAAAAAAATCTATAAAATAGCTAAATGCCGTCAAAACACTCATAACGTAATCAATAATGGTAAGGCATTAGCGCGACATCTGTAGGTAGAAAAAAGAACTACTCAGCGCGTGATTTTCTCTTCTTCTGGGTGTATTACACATTCATTTCCAATAGTGTATTTTCAATACGTGGTCAAAACCTTAAATATATTTCTTCTTCAGAAATTTGAAGGCTCACAGAATAAATTCTTTGGGAAATATTTCTATTAATAAAATCCAGTTGAAAATGTCTCCTCGAACAATGGTTCAAGTAGTTTAGGATGAACAGTTGTGTTTAGGATGGGGAAGGAGAGATTCCACCAATGCCGACTTACCCTCCCGACGTCCATCGCAGCAAGTGCGGGGCGTCGAACGGGGTCAGAAGGTCAACACGGTCAGTCACCTTCTCTTCTAGAGAAAGTCACCGTTTCCCCTTGGTCCAGTTCCCTCTCAACCAGGTCATTACTGGTGGTGACGGACTTTCTCTTCCATTGACAACTTGGGTTGTGGATAGATGGAAGTAAAGTGGTCCAGTTCCCTCTTAACCAGGTCATTACTGGTGGTGACGGACTTTCTCTTCCATTGACAACTTGGGTTGTGGATAGATGGAAGTAATGTGGTCCAGTTCCCTCTCTACCAGGTCATTACTGGTGGTGACGGACTTTCTCTTCCATTGACAACTTGGGTTGTGGATAGATGGAAGTAAAGTGGTCCAGTTCCCTCTCAACCAGGTCATTACTGGTGGTGACGGACTTTCTCTTCCATTGACAACTTGGGTTGTGGATAGATGGAAGTAAAGTGGTCCAGTTCCCTCTCAACCAGGTCATTACTGGTGGTGACGGACTTTCTCTTCCATTGACAACTTGGGTTGTGGATAGATGGAAGTAATGTGGTCCAGTTCCCTCTCTACCAGGTCATTACTGGTGGTGACGGACTTTCTCTACCATTGACAACTTGGGTTGTGGATAGATGGAAGTAATGTGGTCCAGTTCCCTCTCTACCAGGTCATTACTGGTGGTGACGGACTTTCTCTTCCATTGACAACTTGGGTTGTGGATAGATGGAAGTAAAGTGGTCCAGTTCCCTCTCAACCAGGTCATCACTGGTGGTGACGGACTTTCTCTTCCATTGACAACTTGGGTTGTGGATAGATGGAAGTAATGTGGTCCAGTTCCCTCTCAACCAGGTCATTACTGGTGGTGACGGACTTTCTCTTCCATTGACAACTTGGGTTGCGGATAGATGGAAGTAATGTGGTCCAGTTCCCTCTCAACCAGGTCATTACTGGTGGTGACGGACTTTCTCTACCATTGACAACTTGGGTTGTGGATAGATGGAAGTAATGTGGTCCAGTTCCCTCTCAACCAGGTCATTACTGGTGGTGACGGACTTTCTTTTCCATTGACAACTAGGGAGGTGGATAGATGGAAGCAACGTGGGCCAGTTCCCTCTCTACCAATTTGATTCTATGTGCCACACTTTAAGATTTACTGTATGATCAGCATATGTATTGATAAATTCACCATAGTATTATAAGCTGCTAACCAGTTAAACGGAAAAGTCAGTCAAGGAAGCGACAGGAAAAATGGGCTGACACATGGGGAAATAGGTCATTGCTAGGAACAACAACAAATTAATAATTCAGAATATTTTCCTCATGGCAGATTCCACCACTGAGGCTGTAAAGTAGTTTGTATCCTGTTTTCTCAGAGCTATTGAGGTTAGAGACAAAACGCGGCTTCACACATGTTCGCGGGAAAAAAACAGTCAAATTATTTAAATGTTTTAAAAACCTCTATCTTAATTGATTTTCTATTTTACGCCAACGATTAACTCATCGCTGATTATGACTATTGATCATCTTGACATAAAAAATGATATTTGTCGAAAAGTTGATGGAAATAAATTTGAATTCAATTTAGCATATACAATATCCTGTCTATTTGAGTTATTTTTTTACTTGGTAAAGGAAAGATGTCCGTAACAATCTACGTTTTAAATATAAGGCAAACAAAAAATATATATACAAGTATATACTTGTATAAATGAAAAATAAAGCCATAATATTTAATATAATTGTGTGTGAGGATTCTTTTAAAAAATAAAATGGCTAAACATTTGGTTTTACCTTTATGGAAAAAAAATTACAATCACTCAACGAAAGATGAGAACTACTTAAGGCCTCAGGCTCATCAGTGGGGAACCCTCCCAACAGCAGTCGCTAGCTTTCTCTACCAGACAGCTGAAGAAACTATTGTATTAGAAATATAAATATGTGAAAAAACAATAGAAAAAAGTACAAAGGCCAGGTGTTGATATTAAAAAAAAAAAAGGCATATCCTGACCAGGAGCACATGTGCTTTTCAGAAGGCAGAGCGCCATCTGGTGGAACAGAAATCAACTAAACATTGATTTAGCCTGTTCCCTGATATTTGGCCAACCTAATTTCTTAATAAATCAAGATATATATATATACAAGGTCTATCCAATAATTTCCCGGAAAGTTTCAATATGTTTTAAAATACGTGAATAATTTGCCAACACCAATTCTAATAAATCAAAAGCTTAAGCAACACGACAGTATATGGCATCACGATTTACCACGCGCAGCACGTGTGAAAAGAGAGAATTTCAAAATATCACTTCAAGTTGCCTTTTTGAATTTAATGGGTTCAAAAACTGAACAGCGAATTTATATAAAATTTTGTTTCAAAATCAGTATATGTCTGTATTCTAAACTTCAAATATATATAAAATAGCCTTCCATGATGATCACTTTAATATATTAGCCGTATATGAATGGTATTCACCATTTAAAAATGGAAGAGAATCAGTGGACGATGATGGCACGTTGGCCGACCATTCATTCACAGGATTCCTTGTGTGAAAGCGCACAAATAAATTGAGAATTAAATAGAGGAAAATCCACGAATTGGGCAACATGATATGGCGATAGACACTGAGATATCTAAATCTTTAGTAGGGATGATAATCAAAGAAGATCTGGAGTTGAGGAAGACACCTGCAGCCAAATTTGATCCTAAAATGCTCACCTTCGAATATAAAATGATCATGTTGATGACTCAAGAAACATGCTTGAAATGGTCGAACAAAACCCTAATTGGAAAGAAAACATACTAACTGGAGACATAACTTGAGTTTACGGTTATGACACCGAAACTAAACGCCGATCCATGGAGTGAAAGGGAAAGATGAGGCAAGAACGAAGAAAGCTCATCTTTGCAAGTCAAAAACCAAGGTTTTACTAGTGTTATTCTTCGACATAAAAGGGATTGTACACTATGAATACCTTGAGGAAAGGCAAACAATAAATAAGGAAGTTTATTTAAACATTCTGAGACGTCTACGCGAATAAATTCGCCTTAAAAGAAAGGAAATGTGGAATTTCAAAATTTGGTTTCTACAACACGTCAACGCTCGGATACACACTGCTACATATTTGCTGATTTTTTTAGCCAAGAACGGCACCCCAATACTTCAACAGCCTGCTTATTCTCCAGATTTATCTCCCAATGATTTTTCCTATTCCCAAAATGAAATGGCTTCGAAAAGGAGGGGTTTTGATACTAGAGAAACTATCATTGCGATATCGAAAAAGGTATTGAAGAGCATTCTCAAAAGACGACTTTTGTAAATATTTTGAAGCATGCGAGAAACGATGAAAACTGTGTATGGATGCGAGAAGGAAGTATTTTGAAAAATACTGATAAATAATTTTTTCACAGTCTCACCGTGTTTTTTCCTCTTTTTGTCTTTAGAGAAAAATTATTGGACAGACCCTGTATTTATAACCCAAATTCCTGGAGCGCAGAAGGCCAACTACTTGTGCTGTTCAGTTTATCAGAATGGACTTTAGTGCTAAGCACTCTAAATCGCAGTCATGCGCTATCGCCATGTCGAGGAATTGCTTCAGAGCAGACCTCTGCTCAGGTGAAAAAAACTCGAAGACATCCTCCCTGTTAGAAGGGGATACAACAGCGTCTTCTATTTCCTCCCTATAATAGCTAGAGAGATTGAGATTGAAACTGATTTATTACAGTGTACATATAAAATTAAATAGGGTTAATTATATAGAGAGGGAAAATGTGTGTATAAAACAAAATAATTATAAATTGTTTGTATCAGACGAATACCACTGGGTGTCGTCTCGTTCAATGTCGCATTCTTCCCTGAAGTCGGACAGCATCTTGCCCAGGTCGGAGTCCTTGTCCCCGACATGGGCGATTGCCTTGTCAAGGAATTTCTTCAGAGCAGACCTCTGCTCAATAGCTAGAGAGAGATTGAGATTGAAATTACTTTATTACAACGTTCATATATAAGCTTAAATACAAAATTGAATAAATATAAGTATATAAAACTACCACGCTGACAGGCGCCAACAACGCGAAACGCGTTCGTGGATGGCTTTTCTTGATTTATCAAGAAATTAGGTTGACCTAATATCAGGGAAAAGGCTAAATCAATGTTTAATTGATTTCTGTTCCACTTGATGGCGCTCTTATTTCTGTAAAGCACATGTGCTCCTGGTCAGGATATGCCATTTTTATTTTTAATAAAACTATAAACAATAATAAATATAAAGAGACAAGGGTCGCCTCTCCTGTCAAAATAGACGTCAAAACCAGACGCCATCTATTGACCGTCGCCGCAAACTAACTAGCAGCCTCGGGACGGTGACAAAGCCACAACACCAGCTTTGGCAAACTGAAAAAAGATAGATGGCGTCTGATTTTGACGTCTATTTTGACGGGAGAGGCGACCCTTGTCTCTTTAGATCAATATCCTCCCGGCAAAATGTCCATCTAAATGATAAATATGTGGATAAAATAAATATAAAAGTAAATAAAGAGAGAGAGAGAGAGAGAACACACCATGTGTAAGAGGCATGTCGCAATAATGACAATCTTTCTGAAGAGCTGTTTTTAGCACAGAAAGAGCTCTTGAAATAGAATGACGAAATCCATTGATTCCCTTGTGTACCTCTGAATTTTCTATATTGGATTAAGGTCAGGAGGTCTCTTCTGGCTTAATCCCCTCAACATCCTTTCTCCGGAATGATTGGATTAAATAAATGGAGACACAAATGACATCACCGAAGTTAAAAATGTCTTGTCGCTATTTTTATAAACATTGCTACTGGTCTTTACAGGAAGAGATGGCACAAAAATTGGTATACCAATGTTATTCGCCATAATAGTATTTGCCGTTTAGTATAATGTCTTTGTATTATGTATAAGGTAATTGTATTATGTATTGGCCGTAATAATATTATTCGCCAAGTAATAAGAAAAACACGGAACTTTTGGGACATTATAAACGTCGTTTCTGAGAGGATTAAGGCTAGAACATAGTGCAGTTCCAAGTTTAAATTGAGTCCAAAGAGACCCTAGACAAATATTGACGGAGACAGGATGATTTATTCCATAATCAATGATAAATTAATATTCTCTTCTAACATCATCTGTCTTCCTTCTAATCAATTTTTCATCATTAAAAGTCTCTGGGATAGTTGGCGATATTTTCATTTTCTGTGTGAAACTCGGATTAATTATTCGATAACAGTATATTTTTCAGAAACAAATTGTACTATACACTTTTTTATTCTTAATTTAATATGAACGCTTCGTTCTAATACAGTAGAACCTCCCTTAGCGGACACCTCTATACAAAGAATAGTTTTCATTTGCAAAATTTTCATTTATGCTATTTAGCAACTCTCCAGTAAGAGGACACCACACCCTAAAGTACACTTAGGCTCTGCAATTAGGTGTTATCCTTTACAGGGAGGTGGTTCTACTGTATAAAATATCAATTAGGCTACACTCTCTCTCTATTATGATATTTAGATATAATTTAATAAACATTATATATTAATCTATATATATTGCCACGTTTTTATTTTAAAACCCTAATTTTCTGTTTTGTAAAACTTTAATTTTAAAGTTCATTATTTTAAAAGTGAAATGTTTGTTAATGGAATAGACATTTTACCTCAACTCATTTTATTCTGCTTTTGTTTACAAGCCATTTGTTTTTATATCTATTTTTACATATCGTTTTTATTGAGTTTTTAACCAATTTTGCATGTACATCATTGACTTTTAATGAATGAGAAAAAGAAATTGAAAATAAACATATGAAAATTTAAAGTAACACCTTAAAGGAATTTATGTACAATTGAAAATTGTTTTTTTTTGTAACGTCTCATATTCCCCTTCTTGAAGCATTTATTCTCGGGTAATGAATGGTCGAAGTTGAGATATGTGAACGCGTCTTGCTTGCTTTTGGTCTTTCAGAGAGATATCGTAGGTTACATCAGATATCTTTTTTTGAATGACAAATGGTCCTTCATATTTTGGTGATGTCTTGATGAGACGAGGGTCGTTGAAGGCAATTTTTCTTATGACTAAGTCTCCTTCTTTAAAGACATACTTGGGGTGATGGCTATCGTGTTTAATCTTCCACCTACTTCTAATTTGTTCTGTCCGCAGGCTAGCTTTCTTCCTGGCTTCTTCAATTGTAATTGGAGTTTGGTCGGCAAATTCGGGTACATTACCGATTCCATACATTAAGAAAAGCGGTGAAAAACCAGTCACGTCATGTGGTGTGGAATTATAATTTTTGACAACTTGCGGTAACAATGAGCTCCATTTACATCTAGGTTTCTCTAGAACAGCTATTCTCAGTTTTGTCATTATCGTATCATTTAATTTCTCACAAATGCCATTGCACTGAGGATGATAAGGCGAAGTATATGTGTGTTTAATTCCTTGTAAAGAAAGAAATTTGTTGAACTCTTTCGATATAAATTTTTTGCCATTATCTGTTAAGATAGTATTGATCGAATTAACAGATTTGATTATCTTATCAAGACATTGAGTGACAGCTTGAGCAGTGTTTGTTATTGTGGGATATGCCCATAGATAACGAGTTGCGTGATCAACAAAAACTTGAATTAATTTATGCTTTGTGTTAGCTGCTGCTGTTCCCAGTACAATAGTGTCACAGCCGATCATTTGTAATGGTTGGATATTTGACGTTGGAGTGATCATTTCTCCTAAAGTTGGTTCATGTCTGACCTTCACTAGTTGACAAGATTTACAAGATCGAACATAATTCTTGATATCAGTTGTTATTCCTTTCCACCAATAACATTGAGTTATAAGTTTGCATGTTTTGGTTATTGATGGGTGACTCAATGAATCGTGATATTCTTCCAATATTTTTTTGGTAAGCGAGTTTGGGACAACTGCTTTAAAAACTCCTTTTTGTTTGATCATTACCACACCGTCGTGAGTGTGGGAATTTTTCAAGAAACTCAAATCTGAATTTTGTTGGTGTTCTTGAAGTTCTTGAGTTGCAATGTTAACAACTGGGAGTCTTGATAAGGCGTCAACATGAGTTTGTTGCTTTCCAGAACGATGAACGATGTTACATGATTTCGAGGATAAACTAAGAATCCATCTAAAATACTTAGGTTTCGGTTTCTTCATGGTGAAAAGCCTTTGGAGCGCCGCATGATCAGTGATGATTTCAAATGGTTGGTTTTCTATGTATACATGAAAGTGATCAGTTGCTTGTATCACGGCTAGGCATTCCATCTCATAAGCAGAATAATTCTCTTGGTGTGGTTGCAGTGTTTTGGAGTAATAAGCAATTACATGTTCCTCATTGTCTGGACCAATTTGTGTTAGGATTGCTCCAATTCCATATTTGGAGGCATCTGTATAAACTTTAGAGGGGTAGTCCGGGTTGTAAATAGCAAGGACAGGTTTTGTAGATAGTGCCATTTTAAGTTTAGCGAACGACTCCTCTACTTCCTCATTCCAGATGAAGGGCTGATTCTTCCGAGTGAGTCGAACCAAGGGGAATGAAATTTTAGAAAAGTCCTTCACAAATTTTCTGTAATAATTTGCCAATCCCATGAACTGACGAACTTTCTTTACAGTATCAGGTCTTGGAAAGTCTTGAATAGATTTTACTTTTCCTGGATCAGGTTTTAATTGATTGTGACTGATGATATGTCCGAGGTATTTTACTTCAGTTCTTCCAAAAATACATTTCGACAATTTTAATTTCATGTTGTACTGTCTTAATTTGTCAAAAACTTTACTAAGAAGCTCTATGTGCTCTTGCCATGTTTTCGTGTACACCAATATGTCATCTTGGAAAGAGCAAGTTCCTTTCCATAATAATTCACCTAGAATATGTTGGATTATCCTTTGAAACGTTGAAGCAGCATTTTTTAAACCAAATTGCATCACTAAAAACTCACAATGACCATCGTTTGTGACAAATGCAGTTTTTTGAATAGATTGCGGGTCCATTTCGATCTGCCAATAACCCCATGCAACATCAAGGGTAGAGAAGAATCTGGATCCATGCAATCGATCAAACATGTCCTGTATGTGAGGTAGGGGTTGCCTGTCATCCAGCGTGATCTCATTAAGACGTCTGTAATCAATGCACATCCTTTTATTTCCATCCTCCTTGGGAACCATAACAACAGGAAATGCCCAAGGAGAATCTGAAGTTCTTATTAACTTGTGTTCGAGAAGTTCTTTAACTTGTTCAGCTATCTCTTCATACTCTTTTAGAGGACGACGATAGGGTCTAAGAGAAATTGGTTGTTCACTTTTCGTGATGATCTTATGTTGTATAGCTACTTTTCCCAAATCAATGGCATGCTGACAAAATACATTCCTATTGTGTTCAAGTAATTTTTTTAATTCATGTTCTCTTATCTCTTCTAGATGATTTACAAGAATTGGATTTTGTAATCCATCAAATTTGGTGTAAATTGTTTTGTCTTTGACATCTATTAAAAGATTAAAAAGAGATGCAACATCTAATCCGATCAAGAGTGGATATTTAAAGTTCTTCATTACATGGAGAGTTACAGGTTTAATTAGTTTATCTATTCTTACCTTGGTCTGAAGGCTTCCACATGTCCTGGTAACACCATCCGCTTGGCTGATGTGAATGTCTGAATTTGGTTGAAGTTGAAGACGGGTTCGCTTGAACAATCGCCAATTGATTATTGATACTGTTGCTCCAGTATCCACAAATGCTTGCGCAGGAATTCCATTTACTTCAACACTTATGTTGATAAGCTTGAAAGCTCCTTGTGTAGGGGTATTTGTCAAAGTTCTTACATTCAACAATTCCGGGGCTCCGCATACTTGTTTCACTGAAGTGTTTTGATTAGGCCTATCCTTTTTATAATTAGGATCATAATCCTCACAATCTGTGACCCAATGTTTAATTTTTATTCCCTTTTTCGAACATATTGGACACCAGAATGGGCAAACATTTTTTCTATTATCATTATTTTTTGTCGCGAGATGTATTTTGTTTTTAGGCTTAAACTGAATTGAAGCCCTATTTTGTTCAATTGAAGCTGCGATATGAAACCATTTTGTGGCGTCAGTTGGCTGTGCAGCCACAATTAAATCTTTCCAATCATTTGGAAGTCCGTCTGTTAATAAATGAATTTTTTCCTCCTTCGTTAGATGGGTTTGATTTAACAGGCGAATTTTATCTTGAAAATAATTTTCTATTGATCCTTTTCTCGTTTTAATCTTCGATGTGATGCTGAGACAATTGGATTTGCGTTGTATGAACCAAATCTTTGAATCAACTTTTCCTTTACAACTTCCCATCTTTTTATTGCAGGATTTGAAATAATCTCGTCTGCATACCATTCAAGTGCTGAATCTGTCAAGTAGTACATAAGAATTTTGATTTTTTCATCTTCCTTTAAAGAATTATTTTCAAAATCATATAATTTGATCCATGACTCAGGCCTAATTGCCGACTTCGAGCCGTTGAATTTTTGCAACCGGTTGTTTGGATTTTCCGCCATTTTTTTTCTTTCCGTATCCTTTTCGACTGCGCCAAATGCCACGTTTTTATTTTAAAACGCTAATTTTCTGTTTTGTAAAACTTTAATTTTTAAGTTCATTATTTTAAAAGTGAAATGTTTGTTAATGGAATAGACATTTTACCTCAACTCATTTTATTCCGCTTTTGTTTACAAGCCATTTGTTTTTATATCTATTTTTACATATCGTTTTTATTGAGTTTTAACCAATTTTGCATGTACATCATTGACTTTTAATGAATGAGAAAAAGAAATTGAAAATAAACATATGAAAATTTAAAGTAACACCTTAAAGGAATTTATGTACAATTGAAAATTGTTTTTTTGTAACGTCTCAATCTATATATATAAAATTGAATGTCTGTGTGTCTGTGTGTGTGTCCTCTATGGATTCAAAAACCATACATCCAATCGCCGTGAAATTTTGGAATATTATTAGGCATATCCCCGGAAAGGTTTACGAAAAATAATTTCTTGAATATCTTAAATATCCTTAGAGTTATTTGCAGATTTGTAGCTTTAACTCGCAAGCGGGGGGCGGGTAACCTCCGGGAACTACGTCCATCTTCCATAAACGACCATGATTTTATTCAACTTATCGAGTATTTTTCAAGGGACCGGGAAAATATGTAGATAAAACGATGATTTTGTAATGTAGAAAATTAGGAAAGACAAAATTCAGGATGACACGGCACACAGGGACCGGGAAAAAATAATCACTTTATCGAGAGATTCACGACCATGATTTTATTCAACTTATCGAGTATTTTTCAAGGGACCGGGAAAATATGTTCACTAGATAAAACGATGATTTTGTAATGTAGAAAATTATGAAAGACAAAATTCAGGATGACACGGCACACAGGGACCGGGGAAAAATGTTCACCGGGAAAATATGTTCACTAGATAAAACGATGATTTTGTAATGTAGAAAATTATGAAAGACAAAATTCAGGATGACACGGCACACAGGGACCGGGGAAAAATGTTCACTTTATCGAGAGATTCAAATTTACGAGTTTCAAATTATCAAAATATATCTTTTTTTAATAAGTTTATAGAGAATTGTTTTAACAAATGTTCGTTAGACAAACCTTTACTCGGGTGAAACCTCGGGCGAAGCCGGGTACGTCCGCTAGTATATATATAAATGAATGTATATGTGTGTGTGTGTGTCCTTTATGCCTGACCAAACCACTCATTGGAACGCCATGAAACTTTGGGAAGTTATTTAATATAATACTGGGAAGGTTTCTAGCAAATAAAATTTTTGAAATAACTTTTCGCCTAAAAATAATCAAGATAAATATTCTAATTTATCTGTTATGATTCAACAATCTGCTCTAAATATTATCATGAAGATACGATGATTTTGTAATGTAGAAAATTAGGAAAGACAAAATTCAGGATGACACGGCAATTTATTTGAGACAAGAATAATGATACAATTCCAAAGCAAGATACTATTCCTTTAACTTCCAATTACCGAGGGAACCAATTAATATTTATTTTATTCAACTTATCGAGTATTTTTCAAGGGACCGGGAAAAAATGTTCACTTTATCGAGAGATTCAAATTTACGAGTTTCAAATTATCAAAATATATATATATATATTTTTATAAGTTTATAGAGAATTGTTTTAAACAAATGTTCGTTAGACAAACCTTTACTCGGGTAAAACCCGGGCGAAGCCGGGTACATCCGCTAGTATATTATAAGTTAAAAGATATAGAATCTATATTGAGATATAATAATAATTAAAACGTCTTATGATTGTTGGTCGGCTCGCTATCCCAATCTTGATATCTTCCAGAACAAGATACCGCGAAATGTCCAAGACTTTCTTCAGAAGAATCCTTTGCTCTATAAGTCTTCTACATATTGATGTTTGCGCTTTTATAATCTTCATCGAATCATTAACACGTTTTCTGATATCATATAACCCATTTCTATCACGTAATTTCGAAAGGTTCTCAAAAAGGTTCTATCAAGAACATACAGAAGCTCGGACTTTCATTCCAAATGATTGTAGCCGATGAATCATAATGATGAACCTGATCAAAGGTACTTCCATTTCTCCAGCACGATTCTCTATTTACAAAACTATATAAGGTATGTGCACTTTCGATTCATGAAATCAATCATTTGTACATTTTTTGGAATATAATCAAATACGTTATATACCTAATTTGAAAAGAATAAGCTGACTATTAAAAAGATAATCAGATTTGTTATTCAGAAATGTCAATTTTCGTCAAACATATAAATTCCCAACTCTCTATCTTAATTACTCTATTTGACTCTCAGAATTGGTATCTTTGTCTATCCTATACGGACTTATAACGTCACGATCCACCATCCCCCAGAGTTGACTAACGGCTAAGAGCCATTGGATCACAGTATGGGAGAGTTTATTGCTTAGGTGAAGAATCCCAGAATAGTCTTATTTTGATTATTATTATAGACGGACTTATGGCGTCTCGATAATGTCGAATTTCCATGTGCTCTTTAAATTTTTACAGAAATATATTTACATGCCAGTATTTTGGATTATTTTTTTTTATAAACCTATTTTTTTCTTATTCTTACTGAGAAGATGGGCATCGCAGTCACTCACTCAACTCAGGCAATTTCAAAGGATAATGCGCTGGGGTGGGTACCTCGGGGTTGGGTGTAAAAGCTGCCATCTATTTAAACTATATTGATTTTTAAACAACTAAATGGATTTCAAAAAATAATTAAATCAAATACCTAAACACTAATATAATACAATTTTTGCCATCATACACACTTTTTGTCTTTGGTTTATGTGTACTTCTGTATTGTTATTCTATGGCACTTCTACTATTTATTATTGATGTACTTTCAGTATGAAGGAAATTGCACTCGGGGAACTCTCGGGCGAAGCCGATTCATTCCTGTTGTACTAACCCTAGATGTTGTACTAACCCCTAGATGTTGTACTAACACCTAGATGTTGTACTAACCCCTAGATGTTGTACTAACCCCTAGATATTGTACTAACACCTAGATGTTGTACTAACCCCTAGATTTTGTACTAACACCTAGATGTTGTACTAACCCCTAGATGTTGTACTAACACCTAGATGTTGTACTAACCCTTAGATGTTGTACTGACCCCTAGATGTTGTACTGACCCCTAGATGTTGTACTAACCCTAGATGTTGTACTAACCCCTAGATGCTGTACTAACCCCTAGATGTTGTACTAACCCCTAGATGTTGTACTAACACCTAGATGTTGTACTAACCCCTAGATGTTGTACTAACCCCTAGATCAGTGATTCTCAACCAATGTGCCGCGGTAATTTTGTGTGCCGCGAAATTCTAAAAATGTGCCGCCGAATTTTAGTCATATGATTATGTTCACGTTTGTATTGGTTTTTCTTTTTTTCTTTTTCATTTTTTTACTTTTTAAAATAACGAAATTAGCAAATTGAATGTTAGAGATGTATATTACTTATATTTTGCATAGAAATATTGATACATAATTTGAATTTTCTTGCATTCAAGTTAGCAAAAGTGTGCCGCCAAATTTTCAAATCTTTAAAATAATGCCGCAACAAAAAAAAGGTTGAGAATCACTGCCCTAGATGTTGTACTAACACCTAGATGTTGTACTAACCCCTAGATGTTGTACTAACCCCTAGATGTTGTACTAACCCCTAGATGTTGTACTTACCCCTAGATGTTGTACTAACCCCTAGATGTTGTACTAACCCCTAGATGTTGTACTAACCCCTAGATGTTGTACTAACCCCTAGATGTTGTACTAACCCCTAGATGTTGTACTAACCTCTAGATGTTGTACTAACCCCTAGATGTTGTACTAACCCCTAGATGTTGTACTAACACCTAGATGTTGTACTAACCCCTAGATGTTGTACTAACCCCTAGATGTTGTACTAACCCCTAGATGTTGTACTAACCCCTAGATGTTGTACTAACCTCTAGATGTTGTACTAACCCCTAGATGTTGTACTAACACCTAGATGTTGTACTAACCCTTAGATGCTGTACTAACCCCTAGATGTTGTACTAACCCCTAGATGTTGTACTAACACCTAGATGTTGTACTGACCCCTAGATGTTGTACTAACACCTAGATGTTGTACTAACCCCTAGATGTTGTACTAACCCCTAGATGTTGTACTAACACCTAGATGTTGTACTAACCCCTAGATGTTGTACTAACACCTAGATGTTGTACTAACCCTTAGATGTTGTACTAACCCCTAGATGTTGTACTAACCTCTAGATGTTGTACTAACCCCTAGATGTTGTACTAACCCCTAGATGTTGTACTAACACCTAGATGTTGTACTAACCCCTAGATGTTGTACTGACCCCTAGATGTTGTACTGACCCCTAGATGTTGTACTAACCCTAGATGTTGTACTATCCTCTAGATGTTGTACTAACCCCTAGATGTTGTACTAACCCCTAGATGTTGTACTAACCCCTAGATGTTGTACTAACACCTAGATGTTGTACTAACCCCTAGATGTTGTACTAACCCCTAGATGTTGTACTAACCTCTAGATGTTGTACTAACCTCTAGATGTTGTACTAACCCCTAGATGTTGTACTAACCCCTAGATGTTGTACTAACACCTAGATGTTGTACTAACCCCTAGATGTTGTACTGACCCCTAGATGTTGTACTAACCCCTAGATGTTGTACTAACCCCTAGATGTTGTACTAACACCTAGATGTTGTACTAACACCTAGATGTTGTACTAACCCTAGATGTTGTACTAACCCCTAGATGTTGTACTAACCTCTAGATGTTGTACTAACCCTTAGATGTTGTACTGACCTCTAGATGTTGTACTAACCCTAGATGTTGTACTAACCCCTAGATGTTGTACTAACCCTAGATGTTGTACTAACCCCTAGATGTTGTACTAACCCTAGATGTTGTACTAACCCTTAGATGTTGTACTGACCCCTAGATGTTGTACTAACCCTTAGATGTTGTACTAACCCCTAGATGTTGTACTAACCCCTAGATGTTGTACTAACCCCTAGATGTTGTACTGACCTCTAGATGTTGTACTAACCCCTAGATGTTGTACTTACCCCTAGATGTTGTACTAACCCCTAGATGTTGTACTGACCCCTATATGTTGTATTAACACTAGAGGTTGTACTAACCCCTAGATGTTTTACCAACTCCTAGTTGTTGTTGTTTCTATCTTGACCATTAGAATTTGTTCTAAGATTAAAAAGTTAAAGCGAAGAGCTTGGGCGAAGATTTTGTCTTTCTTACAAATTTTAAGGGAGAAAACAATTCGATATAAAATTAAATCAAATTCTGTAATAGATGGCTATCATCATTCATCAAGTCAAATGAAACGATGAAATAAAAATAACAAAAGTTCGATAGAAAACTTGGTAAAAAAAAAAGATTTATTAAACACATGTGTATGGTACAGCAGTAAGATGGCCGTCAGCCCCAGCGGTAGCCTCGCCCCCATCGACCTCCGCCCCAACCACCGCCCCAGCCTCGACCGTAGCCCCTGCACACACCACATATATGTAGTAATGTAGGTTTTTTTTTTATCCTGTTGGATGAATGTAGTGTGGCATGTTGGTTGAAGTCGTGCTGGCCACAATGTTTAGAGTGGGTTCAGAGGTGATTGGGATTACACAAAAGGACGAGGTCTGTTGGATGTGACCACAGAGATGGCGGGAGAGCAAGCGTAGCCGACGCAGGTCAGGGAAGATCTGTCGAGAAGGGTCTGTCAATCCTCGTGTCTCAAAACGGACTAATCTGTTTGAGCAAGAAGGAGGCACACCTGGGAACCCGACTTGTTTTTCGGACCTTTTTCCTCTTTTGTCGCCGGCTGTCACTCACTCGAAATTTTATTTCTGTCACCTTGGCAATTACATTATAACTATACAACACATGGAGACATAGGTATATATTGGAATATATTACAACATATATATATATTCTCACTGTATATGTGAATAGGTGCCCCTGGTTTACATTATATATACTTGAAATAAAAGGTGTTACAGCAAGAAGAAATTATCGCCAACTAACTTCTTATGGCGAATAATAAATATCTATATTTTAGATACAAAATGTCTGAAAATTAGAAATTTTGGGCAGATTTTCCTTTTCAAACCATTTGGTGTAATTAGTAGTCTGTGTATTCATGCCACATATCATGATACTTCAATTGTTTCTCCATATAATAACAATGAATAATTACCCCCATGTTACATATTTAAAATATAGATGGTATTATTAGCATTCAAAAAATGAATATTACTCTTTTGAAAATCATCGAAACTTGTGTGTGTGAAGGAGTTGTCCTAAATGTAAATTTTAATTTAAAGATAACTTTCTGTTTTTCCACCATGTAAAATATATTTTGGTAAAGAATTAATTATAATTTAGGAGATATCGATCTTGGTTATGCAACAGGGATATGTAAATAACGAAATTTTCATCTTATGTTCAAATTTTGTGTTAAATTTCATCTTTGTCTATCTTAATGCTAATTGTAACAAGGAATCTTGAAGGAATATATTCATCCCGACATATGTCCGAGTTTGTCGGGCCAGCGGGTGGAAAGATGCTGGTTGATGAAGTTGACAAATCGTACAATATTCGTTCAATCGTACATCATCTAAACGATGAGGGGTTTAGCCATCACAAATGGTACGAAGTATAGAAGCTTCTCGAATACCTTTTTTTAACCATATCGGTCTACTGATCATTCCGTCCCATAGAGAACATTCAGGATATGGTAGGACGGCGAGATTTCAACCTTTCTAGAAAATTGCCGAATCAGCCCAACTCTTTGAGGCAATTTGGAAAGTAATCGAAGAGAGCACCATTCGGAAACATTATCTACCCCGCATGGTAGAATCCAGGCCAGAAAAAGAACGTTTTTTTTTCTGAAATTTTGAGCGTTGTCAAATAGCTGCAATTGGATAAATCTTTGGGATATCGATTTTTAAAAAAATACTGAATTTGTTAATAAACTTGAACTAACGCGATAAAATGCAACTTGAGAAACTTATAGATTTTAAAAATCAAAGATGATCATGGGGAATGGATAGTTAAACGTTTTTATACCAAATTTCCTTTGGTAGGAAAAGATTGGAAAGTCACTTACTGCACAAGACTCCAGGTTAGTAAGCAGTATGGTATTTCCCATTTGAATTCATTTGAGGTTTTGAGCAGTCGCTCTTTTTTCTTCTCTACGTTTTTTGGATTTGAAAACAACTCATTAAAGCCTTTATTTCTTTTTTTTTTTGGAATGGAACATTAAAAACTTAGCGATTCTGCTTACGCTTGTATCAATGTGGCAGATTGAGACGATATAGAAAGACTCTATGAATACAAAGCCATGTATTGATGAGGGACTTAGTTCGAAGCCATGGTATACATATAGGTTTGTCCGAATTCAGACCAAAGCTTCCTTCATTACTAAAACATGCAGGCATTATTGTTTCGGGATTCGCATCTTCATTTGAATCCAAACTTTCATACTCATTTTACCTACCTCTACACTCGTATTCAACCGTGCCCATGATATGCACCGTACCTGTATCCACCATATCCACCGCCGCGCCATCCCCCGCCCCTCCAGCCACCTCTCCACCCCCACTGGGCATCGGCCAGTCCTGCCAACAAGAAGGCCACAGCCAGGATCACCAGGACTGCTCTCATCGGGGATTCTGAAACACAAATATGTATATAGAATTGTGAAACTAGGTATTTATCTCATTGGTTGTTCCTAGGTAGGATGTGGAATCAAGTATGATTTTAACGTACTTTTCTTCTTTAAACTTCTACTCAAACCTTGTAATTCACCAATTGTTTATGTAAAATTGTTTTCTGAATTTAGTGTTGTTGCTTGAGGCAACCATCCCTTGTAGGAGGGATATCGCGTCTGATTTGGCCGGGTGTTGACATTAAAAACAAATTTGTTTGTAATATCAATACCTGACCAATAACCCCCCCCCCCCCCCCTTCCTTATTTTTCACCATGATTAGCTCATTTACGTAAATTTGAACTTAAATACTCATTTCTTCATTTCTTAGGAAGCATCTTGGCTAAATTTTTGATCGTTTAGGTATAACTTGAACCACGCTGACGAGGGCCAACAGCCCGAAATACGTTAGTGGTTGGTTTTTCTTGTGTGATTTATCAAGAAAATGGATTGATAAAATATCATGGAACAATTCTAAAATCAATGTTTAGTTTATTTTTGTTCCATTAGATGGCGCTCTGCTATATAAAATGCTCATGTAAGCGGTCAGGATATGCCTTTTTTTGTTTTTAATATATAGACTTGTGTGGACAAAGCTACATAGTTTCTAGAATTATTCGAAAATTTTCCAATTTTTTTTTGTAAACACAAGTATTTGGAAACACACGAACTGTGTAGAAAGATATCTCATCATACCTAAGTACAGGAGGTAGTTGAAACTTCTTTTAATATCTCTAGGATGAACCATAATCGAAGATTATGACCATTGACATAGTTTCTTGTGGAAAACTGAAGCTATAAAATATGCACTCCTAGAGAATGGAACGAGGCGCAGCAAGAATGGATTATCCGAATGGAATAGAAATAGGTAGATATGGCACATATAACGTCCTGCGCTTTTGGGCAAGGTCGAGATGGGCCAGGATGGGTGTCTACCAAGACCGGAATATAGAAATTTTTCCTCGGTATAAAATTGAAAAGCGTTCATGTAGACCCCAGTCTATTACTCTCGGTTGTCGTGGCGAGCGATAATCAGGTTGGTAACTCATTGTTGTTTTGGACGTCTATAGACATGTCTTTGGGCGACGTATACCTGGACACCCGCCGACACGCTTCGTGGAACAATTAAAGGACCCCACTAGTATAACTGTCGCGTTCAGCGGCGCAGCGCCCAGGCTCTATTTTGCCCAGACGCCCGAAGTCTCTTATTCTGGTCCCGGGGAGGAAAAAATCCGTGGAATCTCAAGGGTAGAGAAGAGCGATTCCCAAGAAGTCAAATCCGCGGAAGTGTCTAAGGCAGGTATCAACCAAGGCGTAGACCTCTCGAGAGCGGGCCGAGAAACCACACGACTCTAACCAGTCAACTACTTTATTTTTTGTCACGAATATATATACATATAAATATTTACATATGGCAAATATGTTTCTTATAATGGATTAAATTTACATATATTTAAAAAAATATAAATCTATAAGAAAAATAACATTCTTTTCCCAACATACTCCCACCTTGAGTTTTTCTACAGAAACTCAACCAATAGTTGGGAAACGACCGTTTTCATTCCAGTTCTTTAGGATTGGGCTATCTTCGTAGGGTCTTTACTGGCTTCTCCTCGGGAGCCTCCCCGGCGTGGTTCCGACTGTATACTCCTCAAGGTACTCCCCAGATCGGCGGGTATCTCTAAATTGTAGAGCCGTTGAACCGGCCTAATCTGGACGCCCTTGCTGGTTCTCAACTTGGCGACCCTCACAGGTCCATCTCGGCCAGGGTAGACCTCCACAACTCTCGCCAAAGGCCAATTGACTCGCTTAGCATTATCTTGTCCAATCAACACCAGATCTCCCACCTTGATAGGTCTTGTCTTCGAGCGTCTTCTAGTCTCTTGCCTTAAGAATCCAAAATACTCCGTCCGGAATCTCTTCCGCAGATCTTCTCTTAACCTTTGTCTAAATCGGTATCTCTTCTGAAGACTAGCCCTTTCAATAGAGTCCAGATCTGGAACTTCTATTTCTTTGAGGTCGTGTAAGAACAAGGCAGGGGTTAATGGACTAAGATCTTCGACATCTTCAGAAATGTAAGTCAATGGACGTGAGTTCATCAAAGACTCTGTGTCACAGATAATGGTGTAAAGTTCCTCCACCAAATATTTTGCTTGGTACTCTCTGATTGGACTACCGCATTGTCTAGATTCCCTAGAGCTCTGCTCGCACCACGAAAATTGGTACCGTTGTCCGAGTACACTACATAGGGGCGTCCTCTCCTTGCTACAAAACGTCTGAAAGCTTGCAGAAAGTTCTCGGTTGAAAGAGAAGTCACCAGTTCCAAATGGACCGCCCGATATACGGCACAAGTAAATATAACAATCCACACCTTTCGCCTGTTCCTTAAAACAAGTGGTCCAGTAAGGTCTATCCCCACTACCTCAAATATTGAGGCATCCCTTACTCTATTTTCAGGTAATTCCACGGATTCAACAGAACCCGATTTAGCCGTGAACCGTCTACACTTAACACATTGATGTATGACCCTTCTTACAGTCCTCCTGAATTTCAAAATCCAATAATCCTCTCTTAATAAATTCATCAGAGTTTGAAGTCCCACATGCCCCCAAGTTTCATGCTTCCATCTAATGAGTAAATATACCAAGTCATGATCAGAAGGCAACAATAAAGGCATTCGAAAACTTTCCAGATCTTGTCTCCTACTTATTTTAGTTTTGACCCTCAACAATCCCAAAGAATCGCAGCATAACTTGAAATCCTTCAACCTCTTGTCCTCTGGTCCAGTGAAGGATTCCCGTTGGATAACTCTCACCAGCATCAGTTCCGCCCTTTTAATTTCATTCACAGTAAGATCACCTTTCACTCGCTGACCTATTGTTCCTCTCGCATTTGTTAAAAACCGGTTCATCCAGGCAGTTACTCTCAATATCTTGTAGTAGTTTGAAAAACGATAGTAGTACTGATCTTTTTCCCTTTCAATACATGTTGATGTTAAAACAATCTTTCTCTTTTCCGAGTTCACAATATCTGGGTCAGGGTATATTTCCCTATGGGGCCAATCTCTTCTTGGTCTTTTCAACCAACTCGGGTCCTCCCACCACTTCGATCTCTCCAGAGAATCGGCTAAGCACCCCCGTGATGGTAAATCCGCTGGATTCAAACATCCTGGTACATGATACCAATCCTCTGTCTCACTGAGAGATCGGATCTCCATAACTCGATTCATTACAAAAGTCGCCCAGTAATCTTTTCCCTTGATCCAATGGAGTGCATTCATGGAGTCTGTCCAATAAAATCGCTCCATGTCTTCAAATTTTAGGTCCCTCACAACGTTGTTCACCAAGCGGGCCCCAACCAAGCATGCCAACAGCTCCAAACGAGGAATGGTAGTCCCCTTCAAAGGAGCCACTCTCGACCGAGCCTGTACTAGTTGACACGTTACTTCCTGTTCGCTCTCGATGCGTAAAAAAATACAAGTGGCGTAGGAGGCCCTAGACGCATCACAAAAGACATGAAGAGTAGTTCCAATCCGGTGTTCTTCTCTATAGCAAAGCCATCTCGGTATGGCAATGGATTTCAGAGACTCCAATTTGGCCAGCCACCTCAAAAACTCGCAAGACAAGTTTTCAGGCAGAGGCTCATCCCACGACAATTTTAACAGCCACGTTTCCTGTAGGATAAGTCTCGGAACGAGGGTCACTGGACAAGTGAAGCCCACCGGATCGAAAATACGGCTTGCCAAGGAGAGTACCTTTCTTTTGTTTATTGGCCCCTGTATTTCCAAATTCTCCAAAGAACAAGCCAGAGTGTCCTTTTCTTGATTCCATGTCATGCCCAACAACCTTCCTCTATCAGACCTAGGACCATCACACATTATACTGGTAACATTGCTTGTCCAATCACGCAAGTTGAAATGAGCAGAAGCCAACAATCTCTGTGCTTCGTCCACAAATTTTTCCATATCTGTGACTTTTGAGAAACTAGCCACACAGTTATCGATGTATAAAGACTCCCTCAATAATTCAGCTTTTTCTTGCCAGTGTTCAGGAGCCTTGTTCAAGTGGTGAAACAGCGTGGCAAGCAGGAGATATGGACTCGTCGTGATTCCGAAGACAACTCTCGCATGACGTAAAACCATCACATTTCCCTCTTTGTCATACCAGAGGAATCTTAGATAATCTCTGTCTTCCTCCCTAATCCCAATTTGGAGGAAGGCCTTCTCTATGTCCGAGGAGACTCCTATCTCGCTCTTCCTAAATTTATTCAAAATTCTTGGGATCGTTTCTATCATATTCGGACCTCTTTCTAGACAATCATTCAGTGAAAGTTTCCCCTTCTTCTTCGCCGAAGCATCAAAAACTGGTCTTACTTTGGTGGTTGGACTATTCTCTTTAAAAACTGGTCGATGTGACAAATAGTGCACGCCTTCACGTTTATATTGTCTATAACCCTTTCTATTATTTTATTCCTTAACCACTTTTCGAGAATATCTTCATATTCTGCCAAATTTCCGGTATTCACAAGATGTTTCCTCACGTTTGCTAATCGTTTTTTCGGCAACATCTCTATTGTCCGTGAGTAGTTCTCTTTCGCGAATCCAAGGAAGGGCAACCTGGTAACGCCCCTCACAATCCTGTGAAATAGTACGTGCAAAATATTCTTCCGTTTCTTTTTGTATCGAGTCGTCTTGACGAGCATCTGAAATACCAATAGCCTCTAATCTCCATAAATTCTCCAAATCGCTAGTCAACAGTGAAGTTGTGCAAAGTCCACTAACGCTAGTTTCTTCTTCTGTGGCCGGAATCTTGCCCATTAAAGTCCAGCCCAACCTTGTTTGCACCGCCACAAGCCCAGAAGGAAGTCTTCTATGCTCTCCGGTTAGTAATTTTCCAGCAATATCTGCTCCTATAAGAATCTCAAGAGGTCCCCTGTGTAGATCAGTTAATTCTATGTCATGAGCACTAAGATCTTGCATCCATTTACCCTGATGGACCCTGGGACGCTGTCGCAGATAACATCTTGGCTCAGTGCTTCAAAATTACAGCCATAAGATCCGTCTAAATTGCTCAACCTGATATCATAAACTCCATGTTCGTAAAACTCTGTGTTCGATCCACCAAACAAAGAGTGGCGAAGAGACTCTTTTTTGGAACATTCATATCCCATTTCTTCCGCCGTGTCCTGGAGTACATAGGACCTCTGAGATCCCGTATCAATCAAAATTCGTCCCATTCTTTCTTTACACTTTCCTCTGATAGTCACTCTCAGTGTGGGCAACAACACCACAGGCGTCGTCAGATTGGTCAAAGTCTCATCCCTCATCATCCCTCGGGCTGGAGTAGCATTCTGGTTCTTCCTGGGGCACATAATCCTTGAATGTCTCAATTCCCCACAGCTGGTGCAACTTGTCTTAACTTTGCAGAATTTGCTCAAATGACCATATTTCAGGCATCTGAAACAAGCCCCTTTCTTCTTTAATTTTCCCAATTTATCTTCCAATGTCAAATTTTCCGCGAATTCGCACTTTGTACTTTCATGATCTCTTTCACAAAAGGCGCAATTCTTCCTCTTATTCACTGCTTCAGAGGCATTCAAAAAACCAGCAGCCGTGGGCAGGGGATTCCTCTCATTTCTTCGATACTTCACGATAGAGCTTTGTGACTGAGGGTGCTCATTTGATGGTTGGCCGGCTGTTATTTCGTCCCGCGTACCGAACGTGCTTTCTAATGCAATCAATTGTCTCTCCAAAAATTCAATCAAATCTCCAAGAGAAAAAGCTCCTGTGAATTCCCGGTGTAATTCAAGCTTTAAGTCTGATGGCAATAGCTTGAGGAGTAAAGGGCACAATAAGTTACCGTAGCTTTCAACGACAACACCCAATGACTCCAAACTTCTAATCTGCACCAGGATTCTGCCGTACAATTCTCTGAAAGCCCTCACGTCCTTTGTCACTCTAAGTGGTTTCAAGGCCAAGAGGTTGTTCATATGCACGTCGATCAACCTTTCCACTTTTCCGAAGCGTTTCTTCAACAATTCAACGGCCTTATCGTAATTTTCCTCAGATAGGCAAAATCCTTCCACAGTTTGGGCCGCCGTTCCACCCAAGTAGGCTTTAAGATAGTTAAATTTATCTATCTTGGTCAAGTGTTCATTCCTATTGATTGATGAATCGAAGGCATTCCAAAAATTTAACCACTGGCTAATTTCCCCGTAGAATCTTTCCATTGTCAATTTGGGTAACTTAACCATCCCAGTTAGAGTCGGTCGACCGATTTCTCCTGGATATTCCTTCTTCGTGGCAGTTGCAGTTTCCCTCTGCATTCCTTCCGCTACCACCAGACTTCTTTTCTTTAACAAATATTTCCACGCCACGGCCTTTTCCCGGTATTCCTCTACCATCTTTAGATCTTTCTCTAGATCTTTGATGTCAATCAGCTTACCGATTTCTTCGTCTACCCGCCTCAGTTCTTCGTAGACATCCGAAAGCTGCCCCAGCAGTTCCTCGTGGTCACACTCCTTGTGCACGTCATATTCCTCTATTCTTTTCCCGTACTTGGATAAAGACGTGCGGAGTATGGTTCTCTTCTTCTTGAGTCTCTCTAGCGCTTCTTCTCTCTCCATCTTCTGATCCAAAAGGGTTCCAAATATAGGCACGGCTTTCTCCTCGCGTCCCGGCTGGGATGCCAAATGTCGCGTTCAGCGGCGCAGCGCCCAGGCTCTATTTTGCCCAGACGCCCGAAGTCTCTTATTCTGGTCCCGGGGAGGAAAAAATCCGTGGAATCTCAAGGGTAGAGAAGAGCGATTCCCAAGAAGTCAAATCCGCGGAAGTGTCTAAGGCAGGTATCAACCAAGGCGTAGACCTCTCGAGAGCGGGCCGAGAAACCACACGACTCTAACCAGTCAACTACTTTATTTTTTGTCACGAATATATATACATATAAATATTTACATATGGCAAATATGTTTCTTATAATGGATTAAATTTACATATATTTAAAAAAATATAAATCTATAAGAAAAATAACATTCTTTTCCCAACAATAACGGTCTCCGAGATGGTACATCGAGCTCAAGACAGAGATGGCTGGCGTCGCATCGTGTTTGGGATGTAATACGGCCACAACGTTCGATCGCGAATAAATTGATTTATATAATAAACATATATTTGCTGGTCATCGGGACATGAATAGGTAATAAATATTTGTGGAAGTAGTATAGTAATATTTGAAATTTTCCAATTTGCAGTAATTTCATGCACTTTTAGAAGTTGTTGTTGAATTTTTCGAAGAATTAAAAGTATTCGAAAATATTTCAGGTCTTGATTGTTATTCTTTGAATGCTTTTTCCAATGGCAATATCAAACAAAACACAACCTGATCTCTGAATCTGGGGCACATCGCTAGAGACAATCCTACTCAAGTCAGTTAAATCCCAGGTTAAACTAGTCTGGCATCACTGCAAATTTGCTTGTCGGAGTCCACAGGTCGACTCCGTGAGCTCAGTCCCCTTTTCCCGAGCCGCCTATTAATGGTCCTTGCACGTCGGAATGTTGTTAATGAAGAATCTGGGGCTGCGAGAGCTGTTCTGATGATTGCTGGGTTCTCACCTTCAGTCGTTGGCCGACCGCTGTCTTCTGTGCTGGTTCAGCCATTCCTGCCTACATCGTGGAATATTGACATTGATCCTTTCTAAATGTCGAGCGATACAATGATTAGAGCAGCCAGCTTCTTTTAGCCCATGTCCACTCTCAAATTTTTATCTATTTATTCATATATTTATCATTATATAATCATATTTATTCATATTTATATTTATTCTGTATTTAACCTTATATAATCTTATATGGACTTTGAAATAAATCAGTTTCAATCTCAATCTCAGATGCTGACATTTCCGCATAGTGGGCGTGAAACCTTTTGCGAATCACAGTTACTATGCGAGTAGACGGAATGAAATTCGCAAAGATGCTTTGACTCGGAAGTTCTCCTCTTGCATATCTACCTGTCAGTTGTATTCACTCTCAATTAAGATCTGCTGCAACATTGCATGTTCATCCATGGGCAATGTAATAATTTGAATGTTATATTTCATTTATAAATTATGTAACTCTTTCTTGGTAAATCATTTTTTAGTATATTTTGACATATCGCATCTTTCAGACCGAATTGTTTTCTATCAAATGAAAAAACGGAGTACTAGCCAGGCGAATTCGATCTTTAATATTTCTAATACTAGAAATGATTTGTATATATTTTGGAACACTATGTACAGGGTGATCCAAAAGTCCCGCACAACTTTAAAAATTAATAACTCCCCGAATATTTGCGCTAGAGCAATGCGGTAAACACCATTGTATTCAGGATGCAATGGGATTTTTTATGGCAAATAATGAAAAATTCGAAATTGATTTTAGTTACAATTTTATTCGCCAGATGGCGCTCTACCAGAATCAGAGATTCAGCGGCCAAATTGTTTGATAAATTGAAAAATATAACTGATCGACACGTATTTTTCCTTTTTGAATACCAGGAAAGAACCCTAATAATATCAAATAACAAATTGATAAAACACCACTTCGCCAAAAGTATGAAGAATTGGTTAACGATTTTCAAATACAAGCAGAGATATGTAAAATAGGTAAATGCAAATTAAAATATGTAGCAAAAAGAAAATTGATATTTTAGATACGGTTTGTTTCCGAAGATAATAAATTTCTAATATTTTTAATTCAACTCTCACTCAGTATCGATTATGTTTATTTTAATTCTTTTGAAAAATATGTATCTATCTCTGATAATTTATTTTACTCTGGAATGCCGTTGTTGTTTTTGTCGTGTCCAATAAATAGCCTCAGATGTCTCCATGCATTTCTATCACAGCAGCAGCAGCAATGTCCACTATCTTGGATGTATAAAGCTGCTGCTCTGGGTCTATGTCAATTTTCTGCAAGGCTGCGGGAATGAGAATATGTGGGTAGGTGTTAGTTCCTCACCAGGACAGTGGTTGCATGTTCTATAGGTTCTTGTGCCATCTGGATGTATTTTCATTCCTTTATAATGTTTTGTTCTAAGTATTGATATAGTTTTTGTCAGTTTTCTCTCAGAGTTTATTTCACATATTTGATCTTGTCTTATTTTTTGTTTAATTATCTTGTATTTTGCCAAAGCATCAGCGTCAAATACTGACATTTGTTCTTAATTATGGCTCAGCTTTCTGGCTTCCTTTGCCAATTCATCTGCCATTTCATTACCCCGATCTCAACACGGGCAGGAATCCATTGTAGAATGCAGTTATTCTCCAATGATTCCAGTTGGGTAAGTAACGAGTGTATTTTCTGTGTGATTCTAGTATTGCCCTTCTGAATTGCTTCTAGAGTGGATATGGAGTCGCTGTATATTAAAATTCCTTCTGCTTGATGCAGGGATGGCTGGTTAAGGCTGGTTAATGTTTGTTCCATCTTGCTGTATTATGTTATTTCCGGCCCCTCCATTACTCAGGGTAAGGTCTGAAGATCCATCTGTATATGCTGTTAAAGGGCGTGGCCTAGCATTTTTAATCAAGAATTTGTACTATGAGGACATAACCGTTAATATTACAAACACATTAGACCTCGAAGCCCAAGGTATCAAAGTCTACCTCAATCAAAACAAAGCCATCAACATATACAATATGTATCACCCTCCAAACAATACATTTATTGACGATGGAACAATGGCTCAATTTCTTACAGACAACACTATTATTGTAGGTGACCTTAATGCCAAACATCAACTATGGGGATGTCCTACGCCAAACCCAAGAGGCAAAATACTATCAAACATATTTGACGACAATGCCTTCGTGTGCTTAAATGATGGGAATCCTACCCATCATTCATACAAGCTATAATACTGCACAAGCCCTTGATATAAGTTTTTACTATCCTGACATTTTCCACAAATGCAAATAGCAAATATTAAAAAGTTTTGGAAGTGATCATTTGCCTAATTTGATAGAAATTAGCACCAAGACCCAAAACTAGCTCAATTAAGAAAAATTCTGGAACTTCAAAAAGGCTAATATGATATCTTTCGAAAATACCATTATTAAAGCAGCCACCGTTTCAATACCAAGAGGTAATATTAAGAAATGGATTCCAAATTATACACACCAGGCAAAAAATATTCAAACACTTATAACTAAAAGAAATGAACTACAAAAAAGTGCACCCAAAACCAAACAAATTGTATAACTGAACTGAACATTTTGAATGCAAAAATAAAAAGATTATACGTAAATGTGAAAAGGAAAAAATGGAAACAAACTTGTGAAAACCTGAACCCAAGAAACCCAAATACAAAACTTTGGAATTTGGCAAAACAAATTGACAGAGCCCAGCCAAAAACTGAAACACAAATATGATTAAGAATACAGATAGTACACCAGCAACTAATGACAAAATTGCTGCCAATCTTTTAGGTAATTCATATCAAATAAGTAGTAAAATCAAGGTTGAAAAAAGGCCCGCAAGATTATTCATGACTGTAAAATGTCACCAGCACTCATAATATTTTCCATGAAAAAATCAATATGAAAAAGCTAGATTATGCATTAGAAAACACTGACCTAAACAAGACTCCTGGGCCAGATGGAATCCATGGCCGAATGATATCAAACTTGGGCAAAATTGGCAAAGAAAGACTTCTTAATATTTTCAATAACTCCTGGAAAACTGGAAAATTGCCTCAAGACTGAAAAAATGCAACAATAATTCCCATTAAAAAACTTGACAAATCTGCTGATGACCCAAAAAACTACCGACCTATCTCCCTAACAAATATTTGCTGCAAATTAATGGAAAAAATTATACTCAGACGAGGCTCACCTACCACCCCGACACAAGAAATCTCTTACCAGAAGAACAATATGGATTTAGGAAAGGACATGGGACAATAGACCAACTCTTATTTTTCACACAAAAGGTAGAAGATGCACAAAACAAAAAAAAAAACAACTAACCACACCATAGCTGCTTTTTAGACCTTACACAAGCTTTTGATAAGGTATGGAAAAACAAGTTAATTACAAAATTATACAAACATTTCAAAATTGATGGAAAAGCTATCACTTGGATAAATGATTCCCTTAAAAATATATAAATCAGGGTCAAATATAATGGCACTCTATCTAAAACCTTCAAATTGTACCAAGGATTACCACAAGGATCAATCCTTAGCCCAACTCTCTTCACCCTATTTATTGCAGGCATAGAAGAAAAATTTTCAAATAAAACCAATATTGGACTTTTCGCTGATGACATTATTCTATGGAGCAGTAACACTAACTGGAAAAAAGCTGAAAGAGATTTGAACAAGACTCTTTTCCACCTAGAAAAATTTGCTAATAAAAATAAATTAGAATTTAACCCCCAAAAATCTGTAACCTGTCTTTTTACTACCGATAAGAAACTATACAAAATAAGACCAAATATTATTCTGAACGAACAACAATTACAATATAATAAACATCCTAAATATCTCGGCTACACCCTGGATCCAGAAATTAAAACCAGTAAGCATATTGAAGGAGTTGTTGGAAAATGAAGAGACCGACTAAAGATCATGAAATATATTTCAGGAAGAGTGGGGAGCTGAAGCAACAACACTAAAATTAACTTACACATCTCTAATGAGACCTATCTTGGAATATGGATATCAAATATATGGTACAGCATCTGAAACAAATCTAAAATCACTGGAAAGGATACAACTAAGTGCAGCCAGAAATATTACAGGTCTTCGAAATACCTGCCCTAATAATATTGTACTTTACGAGGCAGACATTATGCCCTTGAAGGATAGAATAAGCTACAATCTGCCAAAATATATAAACAAAATCAAGAGTTATGAAAACAAACACAGAACTTTCAATTACATACTTCATTGGGAACCCAATATAAGATCCAAAAAAGAAGGCCCTCTCCACCTGGCCAAAAGAAATGGATTTTTAAAATATAAAGTGGAAAAATATTATTTAGCTGAAAAAATATCTCCATGCGAACCACTACCAAAATGTTATTTTTAATGCCACTTTAAATGAACCCACCAACAGACAATACCAAAATCCAGAATACTTAAAACAATTATCATTAGAAATAATTAATAAAATTCCTAAAAATGCAATAACTATCTATACCGATGGTAGCAGAGACGAGTTGGGACACACTGGCAGTGGCTGTCACATCAAAACCACAAATGGCATTGAGAAAATAAACAGAAAAAACCCAGAATTTTGCTCAGTCTTCAGATCAGAACTTATAGCCATCTATGAAGTCTTAAAATCCATCAGAAACATTAAACATCACGATATATGGATTTTTACTGATAGTAGAAGTGCCATACAACACTTGAGTCACACAGGGGATCTTAGAGGCAAAGTAAGCAGGAACATAATTGGTTATCTCCAAAAACTCTCAATACCTCAAAAATTCACCTTCAATGGATACCCTTACATGTTAGCATTGAAGGCAATGAAGCTGCTGATGCGCTAGCGAAAAAAAGGCACAAAAGAACCCTTGCTACAGAAAATAAACGTACTTTAAAAAAATAGAAACAGTAGCCAAAATAAACAAGAACTGGAGGATCCCACCTAAGCACAGTTGGTATACCCTAGAAGCAGATGGCCACCCAGACCTTTAGGTCCACAAGCCGGCATGCGAAGCATGCCCTTCGCTGCTATTCTGTTCAACTCATAAGCCAAGTAACGGTATCCAAGCTAGTGCTTGGACATTGTACCTGGAAACACCACCTCCCAGACAACGTGTCTGGAAGGATTTCTATACCGGTGGCCTTTAATCACAGCAAAATAGTAACTATCTACTGTGTCCAGCAGGGACCGCGGGGAGGCATCCCCGGTCGACTCTGTTCACTCACAGCTGAGGAAAAGCTCAGCTGCCACGTCGTGGGCTTTCTCAAGAAGCTTGCTGTGATTTCTCAGCAGCTTACTCTCGATCGCGCCCCTCGCCCTCCTTCTCTCTTCCTGCACACCCACTATCCCTGGACAATCCAAGACGTAGTGGCGTGCATTCATATCCCTTTCTCCATAGACGCATTCAGGGTTTCTCTTAATTTTAAATCTGTGGAGACTTGGGGAAGAGCCCATGTCCCGAACTACCCTAATGAGTTTGCGGGACATTACCTTACAGAGGTACTTGGGTGTTGTTACCCCATTGAATACCTCTCTCCCCTTCACACTGTTCCTCCATCTGTCCAACCATAAGTCCTGTACGTGCCCCCTGATACTCCTATAAACTTCTTTCTTGGTCACTGGGGTCCTCAGTGATCTACCTCTAAAGCATCCTGCCTTAGCGATCCTGTCTGCGAACTCATTACCTTCGATGAGGCTGTGTCTCCTAAACCAAGGGAGCTCCGGAGCCCGCGTCATCATCTCCAGCTCCTGGATTATTTGATGGGCGAGTTGCCCTTTCTCCAGATTGATGGCGACGAGGGCCGACACACAATCTGAATAGAGGCGGTCCGGGCTGAAGTTCTTCTCGGCACACACTCTGAGGGCTACCCTGATCGCAACCAGCTCGGCTGAAAAGACCAATTCGTCCACTCTGAGTGTTAAACTTTCTTGGAAGATCAGCTCTCCATTAGTGAATATCACTACCCCAGCTCCAGTATTGGTTCCAGACTTACTACAATCAGTGAAAACCTCCGTGCCAATCCCTGTCGGCCCTCCAGGACTCCAATTCCACTTTGGCAACCACTGCGGAGGCTTCCTTGGATCCCTCTTCGATTCCAGGGCCCCCGCTTTAAGTCCCAGGGCATCTTCCCTGTTCTCCCAGATCTTCTGTCTGATGGTCTCCTCCTCTAGTTTCAATCCCAGGGGAATAAGCCTAGCGAGGACCAAAAAGGCCTCACTGCTGGTAGTGCGATATCTCCCTGTGATTCTGAGTGCCGCTGTCCTCTGCATTCTCTCTAGAGTTGTTGCCACCTTCTGATCCCTGTTTCGGCGCCACCAAGCCCCGGAAGCATATAGCAAGATTGGCTCGACACAGGAGAGGCAGAGGGTCCTAAAAATAGTACCCTCCTTCTCCCCCCCCCCCCTGTTGAGTGCCAACCAGGACAGGCCTGCACAACGCCTCCCTGCCTCTCGCCACCATCTCCTCCGCCTGGTATTGCCAACCCATCTTGTCATCTATGACCACCCCCAGAATGGTCATCCGATTGACCAAGGCTACCCTCCGTCCTTCCATCCGGATAGCCGGCTTGTGTTCCCATTTGATCCCTTTCCTTTTAGTTCTTATGTCCTTAGGCTTAAAGCTGAGGGCTTTAGTTTTGGAGACATTGAACTTAAGGCCAGAGTCATGGGCCCAGATCGAGGGAATTTGGAGAGAAGTTCCAACACACTTCTCAGCCTTCGCTCTCGAAGCAGCCTCAATGATGAGGAACTGGTCGTCAGCATAGAGAACCAGCCTGGCTCCTCAGGGAGCTCCTCCTGGAAAACGGTGTTTACCAGGATATTTCACAGAATAGGTCCGCAGCAAGAGCCCTGGGGGCAACCCCTAGCACAGTTTCTTTCCAACTTCCGCCCACCAAAACTGAGGCTAATCCGTCTATCCCTCAGGAAGTCACGAACCAAGCTGCACAAATTATCAGGACAACCCATGTCCATCAAATTTCTCATCAGCTTGTTCCAGCTCATGGAGTTGAACGCGCCATCAATGTCCAGGGCCACGAAAAGAACCCAAGCACCCTTATTTAAGCCCATCTCAACCCCCTCTAACACCTCGTTCAGAGCTGTGGTTGTGGACTTCCCTTCCCTAAAACCATGTTGGAAAGAGGAAAGGAGTTCATTACTCTCTAGCCAATGCTTCAGTCGCTGAGCTAGTAGGCTGTCCAGGACCATACCTAGACACACTAGTAAAGAAAGCGGACGATAATCATTAGGAGAATTACCCTTTCTACCAGACTTTTCGAGAAGCACTACTCGGGCAACCTTCCATGCCTCAGGAAATGTACCAGTGTCCAGGCACCTATTGAATAACCCGGAAAGAGGCGATGGGTGCATCCTTACCAGGGCTTTCACGACCGTGTTATCGATCCCTTCGGGACCAGGAGATTTCCTTTTCCCGAACTTGAAAGCCGTCAGTTTCACCTCATTCTCAGAAAAGGGCGGATCTACCAAACCACAAGTGGTCAGAGAGATCTCGTCCTCTGGTTCCTCGTTTCCGAAGTGCCGATCCAAGTTGTTTTTATTTTGTTTTCTGCTTTCGAGCGAGTAGTTCTAGAACACATTCTCTCTGAATTTTCTCATTGTTGGTGGATGAAACAGCACCAGTGATTATTTTGGCCGCTTTTGCTTGAACGCTGTGTAGTCTTACTTTTAGTGATGAGCTTGAGGGAGCCCAGACCGGTGTTGAATATTCCATTATCGGCCTTATTAAGGTGGTATATCTTGTTCTGAGAAATCTGGGTTTTGCCCCCCAATTTGTTCCACATAGCCTTCTCAGAATGTTTAGTTTTCTGATAGCTCTATTTGAGGTGCTAATTATGTGTTCTGAAAATTCCAATTCCTCATCAATAATAATTAAAATAATTTTGTTGACATCTTGTCAATACATGCACAGTCTGTACTATTAAAAAAAGATAATATGCATTATATACACTATGTACAATGAATATGGCGCCTCTGCCAGCGCTGCAGAATTTGGTGGAGAATCGCCAGTGGGTCTCCAGCGACACCACGCATTTTGCGATCTACGATGAATACGTAGATCGCGTACTTCGCCGCTTAGGAGATGGTGATGGCGTGGTCCTCGAGACCAACTTGAAAGATCCAGGACTGCAGTATCACACCTAGGTATTATGGATTTCTAATTTTATCAATCATTTGTTTGTTTATGCTTATTTTGTGGTTATATTTATGCCTTTTTCCCTGTGAGTGGAGAAGACGCATAGGTTTGGTTTTATTGGATTTATGGTTATTTGGAGTTCCATTGCCCACTTTTCCAGTCCTCTCATTGATGTGTTCAGTATTTTTTACGATTTTTATATGCTGCTACTTGTGTGCTATATGGCTATATCATCTGCATAACAGGCAACCTTTGTGTCTTCAGTGAGGTAAGGATGGATGTCGTTAATATATAGCAGATAGAGTAGAGGACTAAGCACAGATCCCTGAGTTACACCAGCCCATGTTCTTCCTTCCTTGGAAAATTCTCCATAGACCCGAACCTTTAACCTTCTTCCCCTTAAGAAGTCTGCAATCCAGATTAAGGTTTTTCCTCTTACTCCGATGTTGTGCAGCTTTTCACGTAATTTCTCCCTCCACACTCGATCAAAAGCTGAGGTCATATCAAGGAATATAGCCGTGGTCTTCTTTGGCGGTTTTTCCTGGAAAGAATCTATTATTGATTGACAGAAGTAGAACAGTTGATCAGTCGTACAGTGCTGGGATCTATAGGCAGTTTGGTAGAGGTTTATTTTATTATTGTTAGTGAGCCAGACTATGAGCCTAGAGTGGATAATTCGTTCTGGTATTTTACAAAGTATGCTGGTGAGAGCAATTGGCCGATAGTTCTTGTATTCCTTGGCATCTTTGTTTGGCTTCAGTATTGGCACTATAATTGATATCTTCCAATTCTTTGGTAGTTTACCAGTTTGCCATGAAATGCTCAGTATTCGTAGGAGTTGATTATTAGCTTTGTCTTCAAAGTAATTAATCATTTGACCAAAGATTAGATTATCTCTTGGTGACCTCTTGGATTTTTTTATTGATAAGTTTAGCTCATTCAGTGTGAAGTCTCTCGAGAAAATATCTTGTTGATGGAAGTTTCTTGCTTGTTTAACTAACTGTTTTATATTATTTTTAATAAAAAATAAAAGGATTTAAAAGCGCGAATGTTTCTTTTATACATAAAACGAACTTCTACTGTCCTTACTGCGATGAAAAATATATTGGGAGGGCTTGGCTCATCAGTGGTGAACCCTCCCAGCGGTTTCGCCAATTTAATCCACCAGACCGCTTCTCAGAGCTCTAATACTTTATATGTATAGATGGCGCGTTATTGCTTTGTGTTAATTTATTCCTAATGTTCTTGTCTTTATAGTTTGCTGAAGAGCATTGCTCGAAGCAAAAATTTGAATGTAATTCTACTGTCCTATAAGCTTATGTCCATAGTTTACTTGAAAACCATTCCTAAGATTCCATCCTTCAGTGTAGCATACAAAAGCAGAATGATCCAATACAGTATTAGAGCTCTGAGAAGCGGTCTGGTGGATTAAATTGGCGAAACCGCTGGGAGGGTTCACCACTGATGAGCCAAGCCCTCCCAATATATTTTTCATCGCAGTAAGGACAGTAGAAGTTCGTTTTATGTATAAAAGAAACATTCGCGCTTTTAAATCCTTTTATTTTATATTCCAGTGTTGGCTGTCCTTTCTTGGATCCATTATTTCGCAGAATTCTGCCATTTTTCTTATTTGCATATCCAAATTTCTTGTTCTATTCTGTGACTAATTTCAATGAGTTCCTTTCTGTTTTCTTCTGTTTTATTTTTTTAAGAAGTCCATTGATATTGTCTCTCTCTCTGAAATCATTGCCTCGATGTTGTGGTCCTTCCAGTAAGGTATCCACAGGTCTTTACGTCTACCTCTAGGTATCGATGCTTTTGCAGCTTTTGAAATGTTCGAAGAGAATTTTTCCAAGTTTTTGTCAAGCGTTCTGTAATTCAATTTTTCGTTGCACAGTTCTTCAAGCTTTTCTGTGATTTTTTTTTCAAGTCGGCTTTCCTAAAGTTCCATGTTATTTATTCTAATGGACATTCTCAATTTTGAAGTTTAGTGTTGTTAAAATTGGTCTGTGGTCACTGATTGCACCTCTCAGGATTTTCCTTTGTGTTGTGGGTGCGATGTTGTAATTTATCGCTGTGATGTCTATTTCGGATTCTGTGCCTGTGGACTTAGATAGGTAGGTGTTCTCTCCGTTATTTAACGGTGTAAGGTCGAGGTCGGTTAGCATGTCCTCAACCTGCTGACTTTTGTTATCCTGGACAGGTGATCCCCAAATTGAACTTTTGGCGTTAAATTCGCCGAGTATGATTGTGATATCCGAAGACGCTTCACTTAATGTCTCTATTGTGTGTACCCATACAAAATTCAAAGATTTCACGAGCTGAAAGTTGGCGATTTTGAGATGCGTCAAGAATTCGCTGCATGGGTTTTACGGCAAATTGATATTGATGAAAACTGGCTGTCGAATGTTCTGTGGACAGGTGATGTTCACCTTTCTCTAAACGGAGAATTTAACATTCAAAACAGCCGCATTTGGGCAACAGAAAACCCTAGGATTTTTACAGAAATGCCACTTTACCAGCCTAGAGTTACAGTTTTGTGTGGGTTCACTTCTTTTATTATTGGGCCATTTTTCTTTAAAAATCAATGGAAGAACTTTTAAAACCGTTTTTGTAACTGGTGAACGTTATGTTCAACCTTTGAGAGAAAAGGGTATTCCCATATTGCAGGGCAAAAGCACTAAGCGAAATAACATTCATGAAAGATAGAGGACCTCCTCATATCTCCCGAGGTGCCAAACAATTGCTGAAGGATACGTTCGGTGAAAATCGTATGATAAGTCGCCACTTTATATACCAGTGGCCTCCAAGATCACCAGACTTGACGCCTTGCGAATTTTGTCTATGGGGGTACATTAAATCGTGTGTTTATTGATGCTGGCCTACCACATTGGCAATGCTGAAGGCTTCTATCAGATGGCACGTTTTATCAATTTCAACAGATATGTTATTTAATGCTGTCCATTCTGTCATTTATCGTCTCCAGGCGGTGATTGAGAATAAAGGGTGCCACATTGAGCAAGGATTGTGACCTAATACAAGAGAGAAAGCAGTTACCTCATGTGTTAGATAAGCCTCCATGTATTATATTATCTACCAATATTTTGCAGCTCTTTGTGTTGGGATATGGGGATAATAAATGCTGTCCTCACATCTTGACTCTATTTTTGTGAACAGTAATATTTTGTTGGTCATTTGCTCACATATTATGTCGTGCAAACCAGAGTGTTATAACTTCTCGAATAACACTGGTACACACAATTTTTCCCCCTTATGTTTAGTTTTCGCTTTTCGCTTATTAGAAGAAATAGCATAAGGAATATTTTCAGTACACCAATAACTTTAGAAATTTTGTGAAAAAAAATAATAATACAAAATGATTTTACTACCCACGTTTTTCAACGCAAAAGGTCGATTTAAAAATATTTTTTATTTGAGGGGACACATTTTTTAATTGTGTACAGTATAATAAACAATGATAACATTTGACAAGCCCATAGGATATTTGGAATAAAGTACGACAAATATATTTTGTCACTCCCCTCTATATTTCATTTGTTGGATCATGACAAATATCCAGTTAAATAGTCAAGGGTCGCCAATCAGTCAAGAAACTACACATTTCTTATAGCAAGAAATCCTATTAATAGTGCCATCATAATTTTTGGTACTATATTAACATTTCAAAAATTTGTGTATTGATATCAGCAGTGTTTTTCAAACATTCAATCTATTCCACAAAACCCCATATAAAATATACATATTTTTGCTACATGTTTTAATTTGCATTTACCTATTTTACATATCTCTGATTGTATTTGAAAATCGTTAACCAATTCTTCATACTTTTGGCGAAGTGGTGTTTTATTAATTTGTTATTTGATATTATTAGGGTTCTTTCCTGGTATTCAAAAAGGGAAAATACGTGTCGATCAGTTATATTTTTCAATTTATCAAACAATTTGGCCACTGAATCTCTGATTCTGGTAGAGCGCCATCTGGCGAATAAAATTGTAACTAAAATCAATTTCGAATTTTTCATTATTTGCCATAAAAAATCCCATTGCATCCTGAATACAATGGTGTTTACCGCATTGGTCTAGCGCAAATATTCGGGGAGTTATTAATTTTTAAAGTTGTGCGGGACTTTTGGATCACCCTGTATATAAAATAATTTTACACGCAAATATGCATTTAGGATATAGCCTGTGTTTGGCAATAAATAAATAAATCTTCATTATGTACAGTGCGTCCGGAAAATCAGCGGGCTGCTAGAAAGAGTAGATCTGTAAAAAAGGGGGAAATTATATACTCTTTTCACACAGAACTTGATGCAAATTCTTTGATCCTCTATTTCGGTGACTAACGAAATCGAAGCACGGGCAAAATGGCTTCACTTTGAACAGCCGCTGCTCGCGCTGTTGTGGCGCGTGATTTTTGAAAATTGGCAGGTCTCCAAGCCAAAGGCGACGTTGCGTTTGCCACAAACCGGGACGAAATATATTGAGTTTTTAGGATTTGATAAGCAAAGTGTCGAAACTTTTTGATCAGAGTAGTATACCTTCAAAGTAAAATTGCCGGAGAACCCGATCAAAGCCAACCGGGCCCACCAACGTGCTGTCGGCCCCAACGATAAACGCTTTGCAACGTATCGAAGGGAGCGCGACTGAGATCCAACTACGAGCTTTTTTACCGCAACAACATTAGTATACGCTATTGGAGCTAGAGTTACCGCGGCACTAGACTTTCCCTCCAATAGATTTTCGTTAAAAGATTTAGAGTCCCGAGGAATGATTTTTAACGCCTTGCAAAATGTTTAAATTTTTGTTTGCTCCTGACGAGGACAAAAGATTTTTGTCGAAACGTCGAGGTAATAAAAATATTTACTGGCCGAAGTATCTTTATTTTCAAGAACTATGAATGCAGGCCAGGCAGCCTCTATCTTTACGATAAAAGGTTTAGAGTGTACTCATTCCAATTACAGAGCCTCGTTAGAGTCCCGTGTTTTTCATCACTACCTCCCCGTGCCGGGAGTGGGTAATTTGCGCGCCCTACTGCCTTCCATGGATGTGGTAGCCGTTTCTCAGGCTCCCTCTCCGGAATCGAACCCTGATTCCCCCGTAACAACCATGGTAGACCTACCATCGAAAGTTGATAAGGCAGACACTTGACGTCGCCAGTACTAGGACTGTGCGATCCACCATAGTTATTCAGAGTCACCACGACTATCAGAAATTATAGATAATTAGCCTAAAAATATTTATTTCAGTTTTGAAAATAGAGAGCAATCAATAAATATTTAATTAAAAAGGCATATATTGGATCAAAATATCATTTATTTTACCAATATTTCAGTTGACTGAACGCCAACCTTTATCAAGGTATTATAACACATTAATATGTTATAATACCTTGATAAAGGTTGGCATTCAGCCAACTGAAATATTGGCAAAAATAAATGATATTTTGATCCAATATATGTCGTTTTAATTAAAAAATTATATCAGTGTAGCTTCTTTTTATAGCGAAATTACTTAGTAATTGTTTTACCCAAAGTATAATAATGATTATAAAATGTTAAATTTTTTAAACGTCATCTCTCCATGAACTCGCTTCAATGGCTGACTATAAATTTAGAAAACCTTAAGGAAACGGACTGATAAAATTGTGTGTTCAACCACTGTTAAACCTGACTCCCAAAACTTCTTTCTATTTCAGTAGATTATTGTGAAGTTTATAATCAAATTCTCAATTTTCAGAAAATATTAACGACAGATATATGTAAATAATTAAGGTCTCCTCTCCCGTCAAAAGATATGCTGAAACTGAGCGCCATCTATTGACCTTCTCCTCAAACACTAGCAGAGTCAGGTCGGTAACAAAGCCACAACATTTCATCTATATTTTGGCCATAGATCTGACCTAGCTAATCTGGCAGCTAACACCTCTTTGGCAAAATGTGAAGATTACATTTAATCCCGTCTAGATCTTATTAAGTCCGCCCTGAGATGAAGAGGGTCAAACCAGGATCTCTAGTTGGACGCTTCACAGTTTGCCAAATCTGATGTTGTGGCTTTGTCACCGACCTGAGTCGGATAGTGTTAAGGGAGAAGGTCAATAGATGGTACTGAGCTTTAGCGTCTATTTTGACGGTCGCCTCTTTATTTTTATAGATCACTTTCCTCCCAGAAAACTTCCCATCTAGAGAGAAGCCTACTTTTGCCTACTTCTAGATTGTTGTCTATATTTCACTTTTGAAAAGTGAATATAGCTAAAAGGATGCAAGATGTCGAAAAAGGTGTAAAATATTTTAAGGCTAGGACCAAATAAAATGGAATTTTAGGCATTTTGAAGCATATAGTTTGAAAATGTTTTAAAAAAATACGCTGCACCCAAAAATCCGCCCTTTATCTATAACAGATCAAAATAATGTAAGACTATACGTGATGACAGAAATAGCATCCTCTTTTTGTGAATAGAAAGAGAGAAAACGAATTTTTTAAATTACTCAACCAATGGTATGGAAAACATGCCGTTTCTCAATGCTGTGTGTATACAAATATATTAAATCTAAGATACAAATACATTCGAATAAGAAAAAAAAAATCGAAAGAGAATATCGTATGTGTTATCGAAGAGAGAAAGCACACAAGAGAAGGGAAAGTAACTATGTAAATATGAGACGATCGGAGTATGCAACTTACCTGGGAGATCTGGCACTACAACACCACAGAGTGGCTACTGTATATATAAGTACTGGAAGCTTATCAAGACCTTGAACGTCCCATCCGCAGATACCATTCAGATGGTCCTATTTCTGTTTCAACAAAGAACCATATTTCCATAATTACTTTGTTACTCTTACTTTGTGATGGTCTGGGGTGATGAAGTCTTCATTGTGTTGCGTCCTTGCTGGGCTGATAACCTACCAGGCACGTGCAGGCTTTCTTTCTTATCTCTTCTTATATTTTTAAATATTGATATAGAAAGGTCTCTCTCTCCCGTCAGAATAGACACCAAAACTACGCGCCATCTATTGACCGCCTTAGCAAACTATCTGACTCGGGTTTATCACAAAGCCATAACAGCAGCTTGGTAACCTGTTAACCTTCATCTGGAGAATATGGTTTCGGGCTAATGGCCCTCGTCAGCACAGGGCGGGCTTTGACTTCATGAGATCCATAAGGAATCAAATGAAATATTCACAATTTACCAAAGAGGTGTTTAGCAAGTAATGTGGCTAGGCCATATTTATGCCAAAATATAATTAAGAATTTTGCGCCGGGAGAGGGCGACCTTTGTTTATAGATCATTTTCCTCCGGGATAATATATTTAATATATATATATATATATATATATATATATATATATATATTGATAAGACAATAATTAAGTTTCCTTATATTTAAACTCACTTACAAATATATAATGAGATAGTTTTTTGTTACATTTTAAATATATTGAGAACAAATCCTAACTAGGTCATCTCAATATTACATTAATATAATTCAACAAAAGGATTATTTTAAGAAACCAAAGCCATACCATTAATTCTATTAGCCCTCTTTTTCAAAAATTCAACTATTGCTATAATTCTAAAATTATAAATTTCATCAAGAAACATGCATATCAATTAATTGTTCTTGATCAATCTTTAACAGGGGATATAAAGAATGAACAATCCATTTGATTGATATGGAGCACCAAAACATAAATTATACCCTTGCTTATATAAAAGAAATAATAGGTATTGATCAAATATTCTAACATTTAGATATATGATTGATGTTGAAAATTTTAAGCTTCGGTTAGGTTTT
The DNA here is from genome assembly GCA_030710605.1 of Cordylochernes scorpioides. Lineage (NCBI taxonomy): Eukaryota > Metazoa > Arthropoda > Arachnida > Pseudoscorpiones > Chernetidae > Cordylochernes > Cordylochernes scorpioides. The sequence goes on along the minus strand of CP092866.1, from coordinate 33,618,587 downwards.
TTTTTTTTGGAAGATTATTGTATTAATGATTAACTGCATAAGCATTAACACTATGAGAGATTCTGAAAAATCCTTTTTCTCAATCCAACTAAATCTTTGGTTGAAAAGGTTAGGTAAGGTGGTAAAGTAAGTTACAGTGGCCGAAACTACCGTTCAGGTCTTCTGAAGAGGCCCGCCTGAGTACCATCCTCTTTACAATTAGTCTAACCATTAGGTTTTCATTCCTTCATTTAATTAGTTTTATAATATTGACCCATATTTACACACAGGAATAATGAACAGTCACAAATGCAAAGTAAGATTTGACAATAATAGGTTTACCAGATTCGTTCAGTGTCGATTCTCGCAAGGTTTTTTCCCTTTATTATTGCTGCATTCTCTAATTATATTTAAGTTAATTAATCTATTAAAAATTAACATATTAATAGTTATAACAAAGTAGATAGATGGTAGATAAGACTAACAAATTTTATGTTATGAAAATTCGAAACTACTATAGACGCGTATGATTTTTTTTACAAATTAAAGGAAGTAGTAAGGTAAGGACAGTAGAAATTGTTTAATTTGTAAAGAATCATACGCGTTTATAATAGTTTCGAATTTTCATAACAGATGGCGTGCTAATGCATTATAATAAATTTTAGGTTACTCATTTGTTTTGGTCTTATCGTAACATATCGCAGGCATTTCGAAACTCATTGAAACTTTGATATATCATTAGCTGATGTCACAAATTATATATATCCCTACTTTAAATTCATTTATTTTCCATTAGAAAAGATATCATATTCACTCCAGCTAGTCAACACAATATGGTAGTTGTATTGCGAATACCTACTTATTTTGCCTGTAATACACTTTTTGTTAATTACACTTGATTGGATATATTTTAGGTTCCTTTAATATAATATCTTATTATGATGCTTTAGTGCGCCATCTGTTATGAAAATTCGAAACTATTATAGACGCGTATGATTATTTTTAAAAAATTAAACAATTTCTACTTCATTTTTCGATCGAAAAATGCAATATAACAGCGGTATGGTAGATTAAACTGGCGAAACCGCTTGAAAGCTTCACCACTGATGAGCCAGGCCCTCCCATTAATTTTTCCATTGCAGTAAGGGCGGTAGAAATTGTTTAATTTTTAAAAAGAATCATACACGTCTAAAATAGTTTCGAATTTTCAAAAAATCTTATATTCCATCCCTCCCCCCAACATTATTTTTTACAAAGTAATCTTATAAATGAAAAAAAGTATTTCTACGTATATTTTCTTTCTCTCTCTAATGTATGTGAGAGAGATGAGCCAGCATCTCCCAAATTCTCCCGAATGTTGTAAAGAAAGTATCAAATACTTTTGACTTGATTTCCTATATATATGTGTAGATTTTATGACGAAAAACTCCCTATAATGAACCAGATTTTATTTAAAAAATCTCTATAACCTTTATGATAAGAAACCAGTGTGAAATACACACTCTTCTCATTACGAAAGGCTGGAGAGAAATTATTTATTGCGAAAATATCTAAAAAGGAATTCTTTAAAACAAATTGTGTTGGACCTTTCACAAAAAGAAAACTTGACCAAAACTATCTACAAAGCCTTTCCGTTCTTCAATTTTGTTAGTTGCCGTTTTTTCCTGCCGCAAAAGCTTGGTTTCACCATTATTTCACGTCCTGAGAGTATATTTTACTTGAAAATTCAAATAGGCAATTCCAAACTAATGTTTCTTATTTTCATTAAATGTTTTCATAATTATTTATACCTTTTAGATTTTTCTTTTTCAAACAAATGTATTTACTCAAACACCGCTTGTCAAACTAGCAACACAAGAAGTCACTTTTTTTCCATGACGCGACTGGCAAAGATAATGCCACACACATAAAGCAATAACACAAGATGTGGATATCTTTCGCGGATCCCCTAGAAATGACTTGAGAAAGGACATTTAAGTCGTAAACTCGCTATCAACCTTGTTTTAATTTCGGTATATTTTCTTGACCAGTTGACTATGGGTATTTGAAATATCGGATAAGGAACTCGTGCTAAGTTACTGTTTCAAGTTGTCTCTGGCTTCTCTAGGCCACATTTTATGATAGACTATATGTAAAATGGGAAGACATGTGATCAAATTAGGAACGCTCGTAACGTCACCATGGCGCTCTTGTGCTCACACCTCCTGTAAAATGGAATGCCACATTTTTATGTCCCACTACATTGGGACATGTATTGGAACACCGTAAGAATTATTAGTGTAGGAATATGTAAAATATAGAAACAGAGAAACATTTTTAAAAGGTCTTTATTTCACAATCCCAAATAAGTACAACATCTAGTTGTTATCAATAATATAGGAATCAAAGAGAGAAGAAATAGATATATAAATTGCATCATTGGTCCACAAGTGATAAAATACACACACAAAATACTTTTAAAAAAGAATATTAAAAAAGAAACATTATATATAGAGAGAGAGAGTTTAATGTTAAAATAGAGTATAGTAGGAGATGTATAAGAGTTGAAAACATTTAGTAGGAAAAACCACGCAGCGACTGAAAAAAAAAAAAAGAAAGAAAATAATATATAAAAGAAAAATTAAAAATGTATATGTTTGGAATACCAAAAATGTATATATATGAACACAAGCAATAAAAAAATCCACATAAATACAAAGGAATGAAAAAAAAAATACTAATCAAAATGTGTTGATATTTATAGGCGAAAAAGATTTTATATATAAGATGTATAGGGGACTAAAATGTGAAGTGGTAAAAAAACGTGATTTAAAAAAAAGGCTAAATAATATTAAATATAATGTCAAAAAGTTTGATATTCACTATATGGTTAAACATGGCTCAACATTATCATGCTGTAAGAAAAAATGAATAATAAAAATAAAATAAACTTTTTATGGGAATAAAAATAATTACGACAGAGAAGGTATATAGTTTTAAAAAGTCTTGATGTGTGTTAGAGAGAATTGATATAAAAAATGAATATAAATATATAAAGAATATATGTAAATACTATTGTATTACAGTGCAATGGAGTATGCGTGGGGGGAATATATTGTAAAAAGGAGAATTGGAAAAGTTGAACATGATCTCATGCATGTTCAAGTCACAGCTATATCTGTACGTGTAGTTAGGTTAGAAATGAGAGTTGAAAACACGATTAAAAAAAAAAAAGAATAAAAATAAATGTTAAAGAAGGTATTGAACAAAGAAGAACTATTATATAATATAATATAAAAGGTGTTTTCAAACTATGGCGCTCTTCGATACACCAAGAGGTGACTTACCAAGAAATGCTTAAATAGAATATGTGCCCATGCACGAGTGCTATTTAAGAATTTCTTAAAGTCACACATTAAGTCTATTGAAGAGCGTCATAGCTTTGCCACTTATTATGATAAATACACGCGCAGGGCACTTTCAAACAAATACCTGAGGTTGATGTTTAGAAATTACTGGTATCGCGAATGGAACATTAAAATGATCAGACCACGGAAAGATGTGAAGGCGCGATTATTCGTATTCAAGTTATCTTAAAACGGAAAATCGGAATTCCTTTTGCAGAATCACAATTTCCCATTTGCGTGAAAGAATGTTTTCAACTGGATTTTTTTTCTGCAGAAGCAAAAGTATACTTTAAAATATATATTATTGTAAAGATGGAGAATATAAAAATTACATTAATATGAAAAGGTGAATTAAATATATAGAATTGATCTATCTCAAGATTGAGAAAGGGAGCTACAAAAGCAATCGAAGATATAAACTAAGAAATTCTTTCAAATGAGAAATTGCACATGTGTAGAAAAGTCATTTGTGACGACTTTGATTTCTCCAAATACTAAATTCACTATATAAGCAAAAAAAAAAAAAAACAATAAAATAGTTTCTTTGATTTCCCCCTTTAGCTTATAGGAAATGTACAGGCTACATCCACTGGCTGCTGTTGAGCACCAGGACGTGGTGGTTATTCTTGGCGAGGGTGATGCAGTTGCCGGAGGACGTCATCTTCAGCCCACAGCACCGGCTCACTTTCACGTACGGGCACTCCAGCTCGAAGAGGAACTCCCCGTCGGCGCTAAAGACGGCCACATGGAAGCGATTCCCGTGGCTGTCCCCCACGAGCAGCCGGCCGTTGTCCAGGGCCTCGATACCGTTGGGGAAGTTGGTGAGTCCCTCGCGGCCCAGGCGCCGAATGAAGTGGCCCATCTCGCTCAGCACCACCACACAGTGGGCCTTGAAGTCGCACACATAGAGCTCTGAGCCCCGGATGGCCAGGTCGGACGGCTCGCGCAGGTACTCGCTGCAGTCGAAGCGGCGGACTAACTGTCCGCTGGCCGTCAGGAAGTAGATGGTGGGGGAGACGCTGTCGACGAGTACAATCTGTCCGTGGAACTAACGGCCAAACCCGCCACAATGTCGACGTAATGGATGGCGTTCTTACGCACGAAACGACCGCGGTACGTGAAGAGTTGCATGCGCGAGCGCTCGCAGCCCCGGTCGCACACGACCAAATGGCCTGATGACGGAAGAAGGGCGACTTTGCGAGGGCACCAAAGATGGCCGTCTTCCTTTCCTTCCGTACCGAAGCAAAACTTGAAGTCTCCGCTGCTGGTAAAGACCTGGATCCTATGGTTATTGGTATCTGCCACGACTATATCCTCGTCTAGGCCAACACAAAAGCCGTGGGGGGCGTTAAATTGGCCGGATCCGGAGCCTAGCTGGCCGAACTTGAATTTGATCTGCATTTGTCTCATATTGGCATTGGAAGAACGAGGATTAGGGCTGAAACTTTGCTGTGAAGATGGAGTGCTAATCTGAAGAGTGTTGTAAGAAGATGAAAGACTGCTACATGAGAGGGTATTCAACTTATGGAGCATTAACTCACTGCTGCTCTTTTCTGGGTAGGGCAGCGACAAACTCGAGTAGGATCCTAATTTTGAAGCAATGGGCTTCGGTTTCTCAATATGCTTATCGCTCATCATCGCCTCCCCCAAGTAGGGCGAAAAAGAATTATTGGGCATGGTCTCGAAGGCGCTCATAAAAGAATCTACGCTGAAGTTGTCTTCGGATGATAGGAGGTGGTTTCTGAGGTCCGCGATGTCCAGCCCTGACCACTCGCTGGGATAGAAATCGCGGTGCGACTTGTCCGCCGCCTGGCAGCGGTAAGCGTCGTCCTTGAAGATGCTGCCGAATGTGCTACCGCCAATCAGACTGTCCACGTCCGCTCGCTGCTGCTCGATGAAGTTATTCTCACGAGAAATGTAATCCAAGGTGTCGTCAATGTTTGGGCCATCCATTAGGCTGTCTTCATTGAAACGACTGGAAGAGTGGGCTGAGAAGCTGTTTTTGTATCCGGGCAAACAACGGACAAGTGCGTCACCATTTTCTTTGTATAGGGGATAAGAAAGTGAATTTCTTGATGTATCTTGTCCCATAAAATAGAGAGACGACATAGATTCTTTCATTGGAAAGCTATTCTTATCATTTGGGCTATAGAGCTCAAAATCAATGCATTTTATAAAATTTTTAAATTTCTCCTGGTCGAAGGGGGTGACCTTTCCTTTCAAAGGTTTTTCAATTTTGATTTGGTATTCGAAAAGAGATTGCAATTGCTGGTATAGAGGATTCTTGAGAATGAGGACTTCAATGGGCTTGCCACTTTCCAAAAGGTGCTTGCTGAATTTGGAGGCATCTTCAAGTCTATCGATGAATTTCTGGTAAACATTGAAAAGGTCCATGATAGGCAGTTCGGCCGTTTCCTTCAGAGTGATTAGCTTGTTCTCCAACGTTTCATTCCATCGTTGGATCTCGTCCTTGATGAAGTCGAAGATTGCATTTTTCTCCTCACGCAGGAGAGAGATAAGGTCATTCCATTCATTAAGAATACTGCTGGCATTGTTCGTGCCCTCTTCGAACTGGCGAATCTTCTCTTTGATCTTAGCACTTGCCACCGTGCTGATCTCGTGTTTTACCCTTTCGGCCACTTTGGCGGCGGATTCGAGGCGGTGGTCCTCGTGTAGCCCTCTTAGGCACTCCTTTCCACACACCGGTTGCTCGCACGGGACGCAGTAGTACTCTAATTCCGCGTCAGGGTGCTGGGGGCACACGGCCGAGCGGCCTGCCGGTGTGGATTTCAATGGCTGGACCGAGTGGTGGGCCTTGTGACCTCCGGAAGGCGGAGGTGAGACCAAGCAGTCCGCGCAAAAAGCCGATGTGCACTCGGCGCAGTGGGATGTGCCTTGAGCCTGTCGGCAGGCGGAGCAGGTCATGGGGAGCGCGGCGTCGCGCAGCTTGACGTAGTCGAGGTAGAGCCCGTAGACGCCCTCTGCTGAAGGAAGGTGCGTGGTCTGTTCACATTCCGGGCAGGAGATGGCACGGGGCTGTTTGGTGAAGCTGGCCAGGCGCTCCAGGCACGCGTGGCAGTAGGAGTGGAGGCACGAGAGCAAGCGCGGCTGCTGGTACGGATGATTGCATATGTTGCAGATGTTCTCGTCTTCCAGGCATAAGAAGGTTGTCTTATTGCTGGCTTCCATCTGTACAGCACACAAACATACAAAACCTTGAATATATAGATACATTGAAACCTCCCTCGTTAATTCGGTCAACTAAGTTCTAGTTCAGTTACCAATTCTGTCGAAAATGTGTATTGATAGATAATAATCAAAGTGTCAGGCGCGAATAGACCGACCAACTTCTCGAGGACTGGTTATTTACACCTAAAACGAGGATAATTGCCCTATGAACATTAGTTCGAAAGGCCTTTTTTTTTTCAAAATGATGTTTGTCATTTTCTGTATCGTATTAATATCCACAGGGAGAACTACGGATGATTATAGCTCTTTTTTCTGGTCTCTTGGAAGATCAATAAATGAACAAACATCATAATTGAGAGGGCCCAAGCAACATATTCCTGAAACCTCCAATTTACATCCTGTTTCACCAAAAAAATTCATATAACATTACGATTTAAATATTCTATTCATAAGCAATGTTCAAAAAATAAAAAATGTTTAAAGAGATTGGTATTTTATACAGATATTACCCAAATAAAAAAAAAAACACAATTCTTAATATTTAAATAGATGAGAAAATATAAAGTTGAGGGGCTTCAATAAAATTGTTTAAAATAAAACCACAGGGTAAGACAGACAAACTCTGTCGTTTGACGTGACAGCGATTTGTTGACCGGCGCCTATGACGTAATGGGCGAGACACGTCTGAAATGGACCGTTACATATTGGTTTGCACCTGGGGGGGGTAGGAATACATCTTAAATTAATAGAACACTTTCACGCTTCTTCTTAAGACCTATATTGTCAAACCTATTGCTGCAGGCCTTATTACTATGAAATGATTTTATCATTGCTTTCAATAAGGCCTGTAGAGGTTGTTATGATATGTTTAAAGAAATATAAATGCCAAAATTTATATATATTGATAGATGGCATATTAAGGATTATAGTTATACTTTTTATAACTTCTTTTATACTTCTACACACCCTCAAATCCAAAGATAAAAATTGAAATAGAAGGGCATGGCTCATAAGTGGTGAACTTCTTCAGCGGTTTCGTTAATTTTCTGACAACCCTATTATTGTATTGGACCAATGTCTTATATAGACTGACTTTATAAATAAAACTGCGTAATTTTCTAATTATAAAATTGCCAGCAATAGAAGGTTCCAAGATGATATTTGACATGTTGACTAACTGGTTTGTTTTGTCGAACAGCCTTCCGTGATACATTCAATAGTCAAATATTATATATTTATACAGTCTTAGAATCTATTTCCAAAGTTCCCTAAACATCCTTATCCCATTGATACCTTTAATAAGACAATATGACACAATATTAGTACGCGGTCTGGAAAACAAAATGGCGAAACCTCTGGGACAGTTTAGCATTGATTAGCCATTCCTTCCTATTTATATTTGTATCATTGCAATATATACCGTATGAGAAAATAGTTTATGGTTATATAAATAGCAGAATGAGAAGTTTGTATCAAATTTTAGTACCCTAGGATGATACTATATTTGAAAAGTAAATCTATCTGGGGTCTAGAGTAGCGTATTAAAAAGACAACGATTAAATAATCAAGGATATAAATTTATTTATGAATAAACATTAAACTAGGGATCTTATTCCTTTCTATAATCCATATAATGCCAAGTTATGTGCTACAAAAGTTCTTTTTGTTAATAAATTTGAGAGAAATTAGAATCCAAAGGAATATAAATGACAAAGATCTGTTAATTCATATAGTGGTGATGGTGTATTAACAGAGATTTAGAATTTTAACGCAGTCAAAGGTGCTAGATGAATTTGGAAAAGAACAAAAAGGGTGAGATATGTTCATTTCAGCGGCGATTGTAATATTCCGCGTTAGGCTTACTCGCGGTAAACAAAAAGTTCTAAATTAACCTAACCTAGTGTACTGATATACTTAGGGCACTTTGCCACTGGTGATCTGCAAAGATGGGTATCTTAACGAACAAATACACTATTCTAATGTTCATATGTGTTAATAGCACTCTAAATTCTATCAAGTATATATGATTGATTCAAAAACACCCATTGTTCTTATTTATTTCATTGGAAACAATGAAACTACAAATGCCATATCATTGTTCTCGTATTAAATTATCCTTTTGAAACCATTAAGGGGCTGTAAATTAAAGTGAAGAGAACGATTCAAATAAACAATTAAAACGTTTTCTTAGTCGATTTTTATAGTAATACCCCTTTCACCCCCCCCCCCCCCCCCCCCCTTCGTTCCCGATCAGTTAGAACGACATATTGACGGTGTTTTTTACCACCCGTAAAAAATAAAAAAATAAGCTTCCAAAATGAGTAATTTCTATAAAATTTATTTATATATATATTTTTAAAAGTTATCAATATATATATATATTTACTCTTTAATTAATAAAATATTATGAAAGAGTATAAAATTAGGTTTTTAGGTATTATTTATTAGGTAGCTTAAAACACTATTTTTGTACAAATTGCGCTTACAAATATGATTCTCACTTTTACAAAAGGTTAATTGTTCAAATAATTTTATTCAATCAATATTTAGACGCTTGACATTGTCCCATTTGATAAATTAATTTCCGAACACATTTGAAAATAATAAGCAGAAGACTATGCCTACTTCCACAGTGACATAAGAACCGCCATTTTGACGTCCTAAAATAAGTTTCATATCGACGTTAAATCATGATTTGTCGTGGTTTTAAATGGTATATTAACGATAAAATCAATATATACACAAAATAACACTTTTTAAACAAAAATTATTCAATTTATAATGATATCAATTCATAAAAGTATCAAAAAATCAATCGCATTTAAAAAAAAAAAACATTCTTCTTTAAATGCATATATATATATATATAGTGTAAAAATATTTTAATTAAAAATGTATTAATGAATGTTTTGTGCAATATACTAAAACGTCTAATATATTTTAAAAGACCTATGCCCCAATAAACAAAGGAAGTGAAGGTAAGCCTTGATATATAAATTCTAGTCTTTGAACGAACTTTTTTTTATAAAGTTAACTTTCCAAATATATATAATTTAATTTATATACTCGCAAATAAAATGCATATTTAAAAGAGAAATGCCAAAAAATAATAATAATTAAATACTCACCTTATAAAAATTTCGAAGAAATTAATAATCTCAAAACAGAAGAATTAGGTGAACAGCGTACACAAACTAATTCCGGTCACAAATCGCCACCTATCTATTAAAGATTGCACGAATAACTCTGCGCTAATAAAAATAGTGCAAATGTGACATAAAAATTATATTACATTTATTAAGTTTACTCATGAAATTTTGAATTTTGAAATTAATAATATATATTAAATTATAAAGTGTATATAAAAGGTATTATATTTTCTTTAAAAAAATGATTTTGCATATTTCTTTAGGTTAGATTAATCCAGTATCATAGAGCGTAGGGGGAGAATTTTTCAAAATAATTGTTTTGACAATTATATATGTGTGAGAATCAAATATTTGAAATATAGATATAAGCATTTTTACCACATTCTTAAGTATATTAGTTTTATTAATTAAAGTAAGCGTTAAATTTATTAATGAACCTTACTTGGTTCATTAATACAATATTTTTTAGGTTTATTAATACAATAACACAACCTTACTTGGTTTTATAAATGCGATTTTTGATTTTATCTTATTTATTTTAATGTATACAATTAAATTTTTAATATATATCATTTTTATTTATAGTTATATATATTAGATAATAAAAAGGCATATATTGGATTTAATAAAATATTTATTTTGCCAATATTTCGGCTATTCATGACTCCTATATCTTGGCGCTCAAATAAAGATTGTATTTTAAGCATTTTAAAAGAAAATATTGAACCAAAAATTAAGCTTTAGTTTACAAAAATATCTTAGCCGGTAGTTAATAGGTGCGGTCAGAGACTTCTTCTGATATAAAAATTATATATAAATAGGTGTAAATTACATATTTGTAAAAATACAAGTGTGTTGCCCCACACACATGTGTTTTTATGTTTTGTTTTAGCTCTTACTCCACAAATATTGGTTTCGATTTATTCAGCAATTTTCAAACTATATTTTAAGCCTCTGTCAGACCGCACTTCGATGTTTATGTGAGTATTATTTATTTCTCATCAAGATAAAACTTTGGTTACGGAATCGGGGAGCGGATCTAAGAAATGACAAGTGCTTTTAACATTTCGTTGGAATGTTGTTTAATTCCAATAGAAACTATTTGGACTTGATTGTACTGAAGTTAATTTTTTTGAATAGTATCTTCACCAGCATAATTTTCCAGCCTTTTCAACTAATATTGAAGTTAAAGAAGATGAAGAATCTAAAATGTCTTCAGATTATCTAGGATAAATACGTTTAAATGGTAACCGGATTCAACTTCCTGGAAAAAAAGCAATAAAATGGTATAAATAGAAACACGCTAGATAAATAAGAATATCTATTCACTGGGAGAATATTTCAAAATAATATTTGGAATAGAATAATAAAAATTTTGAGGGAAAAATAATAAAATACAAAGATAGAGAAATTAGATATAACCCGGGTTCCTGAAGCGTCCAGCGCCAATTACCCTGGCTGTGCAGCAATAAAAAGATAGTGAACCGATTGAAATAGGAGATTTCAATGAGTTAAAGACAATCTTTATTAGTAAGTTTCAGTTCTGAAATATTTTTTTATAAATGGCCTCCTGAATTTATATAGCACCATACCTTTAATATATAAGTCTAATATAAATAGATTTAATATCATTTAATTACTGGCACATAAATTTGTAAAGTGACATTTGAAAAGAGGAGTCTTGAGCATGAATCTTCCTAGAAATTTAAGAATTTTATAGTGTCTTTAATCTCAGAGTCCACCAAAAATCCGCTGAAATTAATTGTGCGGGAAAAAATGTTCTGTGAACCACTTAAAACAACAGAGTAAGGTAATATGTAATGGCGAAAAAATAATCCAACAAACACCCTTATTGGCGCCAGTCCCAGACAAAAACAAATACTTTTTATGGATTTGTCGTATTTTGTTTTTTTAAAATTCGCGTCTTAATGTTTTACATTATAGTGTCATTTATATCTCATCAAGGTAACCGTTCGAGTGCATGCTAATTTAAGTCAATGACTTCATACATACCCCAGACTCTATATTTTATCAAAGTTTCATCTAAGTACATTAAATATTGTTGAACATTGCGGAATAAACGCAATATCAAAGAGTTAACTTGTTATCAGACTAATTTGCATATTATGTGGTCCAAACAATGAATGCAGCTCCTTTCAGAACGTACTTTTATCCTGTCAAAGTTTCATCAGGATAGGTTAAATAATTTCATAAATTTAATTGCCATATATCGATAAAATTTGAAAGAATTAATTTTAGGCAAAGTGTTTCCTTTTATCTCTATTTTATCATTGCAGCAAGGTCTGTAGAGATAAAAATAAACACTTTTCCTAAAATGAATTGTTACAAATAAGTCAAATATATTGTAGAAAGGTATTTGCGGAACAAACACACAAACATTACTTATATAAATGATGATTAAATTGATGCCCGTAGCAAAGAGGGTGAAAGGGAACACAAACCTAATTAGTCGATTTACATAAGGACAATACTCATTGAGATTTCGATAGGCTGGTTGTCGACAACCATTTGTTCCAGTGAAAAGCTCGTTAGAGAATTGAGTAGCTGCCAGTCTCCTCTATTGTGTTTGACATCAAGATGGCGGTGTTCCTGAGTGGTGTGTTGTGTGTGTGGGAGATATTCTAAATCTTTGTCAAATTCTTGTCTCCAAGAATTGCTCCATAGATATGGAAGACCTGTATATTTCATCTATCACAATATTCAGACATCTTGTAACTGCAAAACCTGGCTTTTACCACCATCAGCTCGGCATTGTCAATCGTCTCAGACAAATAGTAAATATTTGAAACGAACTAAAAATAAATTTCTCCTTTATGGTTTATTAGATGATAAGAAAGAAGAGAAAAATATCATCTAACAAATCTCATATTTATCATCCAATAAATAGTAAATATACATTAACTTTTTCCATTACCATTTGTTATCAAAATTTCAAGGTGAAAACCTTTAATATAATTAAGTTCTTTTCGATTTACCTTAAAGTTATAGTACTAAATAAAACTCGTAGAGCGTGCAACGCGTCGATTCAAAACAAAATATAAATAAAGGTTTCTGATGGTTTGCTCCATCTGTCGGAATAAATATCAACTAATCGGTAATTATATTTATTATTACAAATTATATATGTCGAATACCCTTTCATGATAAATCAAGAAAATCCAACCATGTACCTTTTTCAGGCAGTTAGTTGGCTCTCATCGGTATGGGTCAATTGCCAAAATGCCTGGTTCTAGACACTTCCTGAAAATCGATGAATAGATGTTTAAGGCTAAAAGTGCGCTAGAAGGAAAAACTATATGAAAAATAGAACAAAAATAAAATTGTGATATTTTCACAATATGGATGGCGTTAATTATATAAAATATTTGCATTTATTTCTTTTATTTATTGGTATTTTATTGAATTAATGCATTTGCACTTTGCACCTAATTTCTTTATTATGCATTTGTAATCTGTTGTGGAACACACCACTTTTATCCCTATACTAGCGGACGTACCCGGCTTCGCCCGAGGTTTTACCCGAGTAAAGGTTTGTCTAACGAACATTTGTTAAAACAATTCTCTATAAACTTATAAAAAAAAAAGATATATTTTGATAATTTGAAACTCGTATATTTGAATCTCTCGATAAAGTGAACATTTTTTTCCCGGTCCCTGTGTGCCGTGTCATCCTGAATTTTGTCTTTCATAATTCTCTACATTACAAAATCATCGTTTTATCTAGTGAACATATTTTCCCGGTCCCTTGAAAAATACTCGATAAGTTGTATAAAATCATGGTCGTGAATCTCTCGATAAAGTGATTATTTTTTCCCGGTCCCTGTGTGCCGTGTCATCCTGAATTTTGTCTTTCCTAATTTTCTACATTACAAAATCATCGTTTTATCTAGTGAACATACTTTCCCGTCCCTTGAAAAATACTCGATAAGTTGAATAAAATCATGGTCGTTTATGGAAGATGGACGTAGTTCCCGGAGGTCACCCGCCCCCCGCGCGCCAGGACCTCTTGATCCCTCTGATTGGTCGGTGGGAACTTGGACTGACCGGCCGGACGAGGGGGGGGGGGGGGGCAGACCTAAGCCTATCTCCGTCGCAAGGTGGCGCTGCTTGCGAGTTAAAGCTACAAATCTGCAAATAACTCTAAGGATATTAAAGATATTCAAGAAATTATTTTTCGTATAAACCTTTCCGGAGATATGCCTAATAATATCCCAAATTTTCACGGCGATTGGATGTATGGTTTTTGAATCCATAGAGGACACACACAGACAGACAGACATTCAATTTTATATATATAGATATACTAGCGGATGTACCCGGCTTCGCCCGTGTTTTACCCGAGTAAAGGTTTGTCTAACGAATCTCTCGATAAAGTGAACATTTCTTCCCGGTCTCTTGAAAAATACTCGATAAGTTGAATAAAATCAATATTAATCGGTACCCGAGTAAAGGTTTGTCTAACGAACATCTGTTAAAACAATTCTCTATAAACTTATAAAAAGAAATAGATATATTTTGATAATTTGAAACTCGTAAATTTGAATCTCTCGATAAAGTGATCATTTTTTCCCGGTCCCTGTGTGCCGTGTCATTCTGAATTTTGTCTTTCCTAATTTTCTACATTACAAAATCATCGTTTTATCTAGTGAACATTTTTTCCCGGTCCCTTGAGAAATACTCGATAAGGTTGAATAAATTCATGGTCGTTTATGGAAGATGGATTAAGTTCCCGGAGGTCATCTTGGGCAAGCTCCCGCGAGGCTTTTTTTCTTGTCTACTTGGCACAGCTGTGTCACCAACTCTGCCCTGATTGGTCGGTGGGTACTTGGACTGTCCTTGAACTTGTCCTTGGACTGCCGCCGGCCGGATGAATCCATTCTCGTCGCAAGGTGGCGCTGCTTGCGAGTTAAAGCTACAAATCTGCAAATAACTCTAAGGATATTAAAGATATTCAAGATATTATTTTTCGTAAACCTTTCCGGGGATATGCCTAATAATATCCCAAAATTTCACGGCGATTGGATGTACGGTTTTTGAATCTATAGAGTACACACAGACAAACAAACAGACAGACAGACATTCAATTTTATATATATATAGATTAAGTCAATACAAAAGTCAGTGTATGTATGTTTGTCGGCTATACACGTTCACAATGCGTAACTAATCTGACTGAAATTTTAACAGTATATATAGTAGAATCTGGAAAAATATATAGTGAAAATTTCAGGTCTCTATCCCGAATATTCTTCGAGTTATTTGCAAATTTGCGTTGCAACTTTGCCCTTTCGCTCGCAAGCAACGCCTCTAGCGGTGAAGATGGGAGGTAATATCAGCTGACCTAATGTACATGTAAAGTTTGGAGAGGGACGTTTCACAAGAGTGACATCAACGGCGCTAATTTCTATTCGTAACGAATAGTATTTGAAAATCAAAATAATAGAATTTTCAAATAGCGTTGTGAAATTTTAAATTTGTATTTTTATATTTTAAAGATATACAAAGTTTGGAGCGGGACGTTTCACAAGAGTTACATCCACGGCGCCAACTTATAATTGTAACGAATAATATTTGAATAAAAACATTTAATCGTGTAAAACCTGGATGTTGCCAGGGTCATTCAACTAGTTATTTATAAAATTAACGTACATATGGAACTGTCCTAGTGTGGAACTAACATCTACCCACATATTCTCATGTCCAGCAATGGCCGCAGCCTTGCAGAAAATTGATATGGACCCAGAGCAGCAGCTTTAAATACCCAAGATAGAGGACATTGCAACTGCTGTGATAGAGATGTATGGAGGCATCTGAGACTCTTCATTGGACACGACAACAACAACAACGTACAGATGCCGAAGTTATCTAGCTTACAAAAATGGCAAAATCGGAAGGAATAAGAATTTAAGTCATACTTCCAGTGCATCAATCACATTTTAAACTAAACAGTGTGTAAAGTGCAATGTGTTGACTTGGTTAATTATCATGATATACTAGAGCGAGAAGTTCATGCTCTCCCTAATTTATTTAATGTTTTAGAGAATAATAATTCTGGATTTATATTCACAGAAAAAAAAACAGTTCATTTATCCTCTCTGCGTAAAATATTTTAGCCTATCTGAATTGCTCCTGATATATGAGATTGTTCACACACATATCAGGTGCTTGGTTTTCATGCAGTCACCACAATGCTAAACTCGAACGTTCTAAAATGCCACTTAATGACACAACCAATGATGATTAATGATTAATGATACTTCGTCCTATGGGCAAATAAACATATTTTGTTTATCCCTTGTAGACACGGTACAGGCCATGGTGGGTAGTTAGCGACAGTAGAAGTTTATTCTTGGGGCAATGAACTTGAGTTGCTAGGGTCTCTTTCTTGATTGGTACTTTAATATGATAGCTGATGATAAATCGTTGATCAAAGACAACAACTAAGATATTTGTCACCGGGATTGAACTGTTTTATTTATTAATAAATTTCTAAGAAATACATGCTTTCCAGGTGTTTGAGGAATCCATGGACATATAAGCTAATAGGAGTGCAGAGATGTCCATATATATAATTACAAGAGGGGCAACTTATTGATTTTATAAAGTAGACAACAACTAGAAAAATTGTATTGTAGCAGTAAACAGAATACGCCTAACTATTTAAAATGTTCTACAAGGAAGCTAAATCTTTTTGGCTCGCTAGCTAACTTATATATAAATACATTTAAAATTGCACTCTATATATAAATTTAAAAAAATTAATATATATATAATTTTATACATATATTATTATAATATATTTTAAATATTCATATACACATACAAAGATTGATATTATATCTTCAAGTCTTAATAGCATCTCTCCTTTTAATTATACATCAAAAGGATGCATAATACTCATCATCCTAGTAAAATACTTTACTAGTGGTGATAAAGATGATTCCCAACAACAGATTTTGGCAAATTCAGACAAAAACTTCAAGTTATATATTTACAAGTAAATGTATAAAGCAACCGTCTCTCTCTCGCAACAAAATTCATAATACGCTCTTATAAGCAGCAATATTGTAACAAAGTATTTATTAATTTTTATTATTTTCATTAACAGAGTGGTCATTTTTATGTTTATATTTTTCTACTCTGTATATTTCCCTCGTGGCTTATCTTTTGTTTATCATTCTTAGTTTTGTCCTTGCCTGAAATAAATTGCTGTCCCCTCCTGAAGTTTTTGTCTTCCCTAATTTTCCACGTGGCAATATTTTATATAAAGTACCGTCTCTGTTGGATATATAAAAAGGTGAGATAATTTCTGGTATACTTTATATATTTCATTTATTAAAAAAGGTCGGTGGACGAGTGGTAAAACCCTCGATTCCCCACAGCCATGAACCGGGAACGAATCCCGTATTGTATATAACAACAACAACAAAAGCCTTTATTTAGGGCATTCCGCCCCATACAGGATTCGCCGTATTTACACAACAACAAGAGGAGAGGGAAGAGGAAACATTTACAACAAAATAAAGTTTGTCTCACATTCAGTTACCTATTTACAGATAGGTCATCCTCCAGTATCCTTTGCCCTGCATTCTTTCTCATACGCCCAGCTTCTGTGCAGAACTTAAAGTATCTATCAATCAGTAATTCATCATCCAGAGCTGAAGAGAGAATTTGACATATGCGATAGTATCTAAATTGACCAAAGAGTATTATATACTTTTTTCTGTGAAGAACCTGTTCATATTATTCATTGTAAATAACAAAAGCTAGGTTGCTTTTTGAGCGGTACCTAATAAAATAATATTGGAATATATATTTCATTTTTAAAAATTAAATCTACTAGAATTAGCATATAGTTTTACGCTTTTATTCGATAGATGGATGGTCTGCAATATTCGATTGATGCTCCTATAACTTTTTGTTTTCAGAATATTTTATATTTCGATATGCTCTGAATGTGTTTTATTTATTCATTTACACCTATCCCCCGATTTACACGGTACTTTTTTTTTACACGTTTTCGCTTTTACACTGCTTTCCAAATAAGTTTTTTTTTATCGCACTATACTAAATGCTACTGTGATTGAACACATGCGCTGTGTACACATCTCACGAGGAATCCCGAGCTTATGTGCTGACTACATATTTTAACCTGTCAATGCATTTTATTTTTATTTCTGTGTACACCTATCCCCCGATTTACACGTTTTTCTCAGGAACGTATCTACCGTGTAAATCGGGGGATAGGTGTATTTCATAAATAACACTCTTTTTTGAGTAAATATTTTCTCAAAATATCTCATGATTGAATTATTTTGATAGAAAACTAACAACGCTACGCAATATGAATGAATGCTGTTTGAAGCAAAGGAATTTCTTTGTTCTTTTTTCACACAAGATTTAATAAACATATGTTCTTTTGGTGAAAAAAAAGGTATAGAAAGAAATATCTCTCTATTCCCATCTTGGTATATCGTTAGGAAACATCTTCCATTGCGATAATTTCAGAATAGGGCATGTGGTTGGCCTTTTTCATGATTTTATCAGGAAAAGCTTTAAGGATAAAATGTGTCGGAATATAAATAAATCATTTGAGTAAAAAAAGACGATCCATTTTATATTTATATAATAAAAAACTTGCCCGGATTTGTGAAAGGAAAAATTAAACAATTTTTTCTAAAAATATTTCGAGGGATTGCTCCCTCTTCATCAATTCATTGCACAATAAACTTAAAGTTTGTATCCTTCGAAATATTTTGAGATTTTTTTTCACAGGTGCAGGTACGCCCTTCTATATATAAATAAATCAGGTTTTGGGGGAGGAGTATTCCAATAGATGGTGCAAGCCATCAGCAACATTTAAAATAAAAGAGCAGGAGATATTTCTCCTGATTTAGCCACCCAAAACAGGTACATTCTTTATTTGGTTCTCTTCGTTTTACAGAATTTGAGAGTTGACGAGTAATTAGTGTTTTCTTTTGGTGAACTAGGCCATCACAAATTTGTCATTTTAGTATTTTTAGTGTAAGTTTCATGTTAGTTAAATTTGTCAGAGTTTTGAGTCCTGAATCTATATTTTTTCTCTTCGTTAACACATATTAAGGATATGCAAATACTTTAGTAAGGATATGTAAATACACCTTTTTGATAGCAGAAGAGAATGATACATATTACGATGCATCAGCGCGCCATCTGTTATCAAAATTCGAAACTATTATAGACGCGTATGATTCTTTTTAAAATAAACGATGTCTACTGCCCTTACTGCAATGTAAAAATTAATGGGAGGGCCTCCCATTAATGTTTCCATTACAGTAAGGGCAGTAGAAATTGTTTATTTTTAAAAAGAATCATACGCGTCTATAATAGTTTCGAATTTTGATAATGATACATATATTGACCTTTTCAAGAATATCTTATTGTATTTTAAAAAATATGGATTCTTGATATTTAAATTTGAACGAAGTTTGGATCCAGAATACTTTTTCTTTTCAATACAAACATAAACCATGATACACGTCCAACAATGATGAACAACAATGAGGTTAAATCACGAGAGAGGGATAGAAGAATAAATAGTTTATTGGGCGAAGGTTGTGCCGAATGGAAGAGATCAGGATGGAGATGGGGTGAAGATCTAGTCAGAGCGTTGGTCGACCAGCTTTTCAAGTTCCTCACTGAACACACCGTGGCAGGTTAGCATGTGGGATTGATGTGTCAATCCTATGTTATAGTTAACATACATATGGTCCTGTACATGATCATATAGTTCATCTACTTGTTGTCTCAACGGCTGTTCTTGGAAACTAATTTACCTTGCTTCATCGCGGAGGTTTTTATTTGAAACCTGATATATTATACTACCCTTACTGCAATATATGATAAAGGATATCCATCATTTTTATCAACGAAGTAAGGGCAGTATAATATGCTAGATTAATGAAAATGGCGTTAAACTGCAAATTTATAATAACAGCTGACTCCCTGATGCCTAGTGTTTAATTTATCGTAGTTTAGAACTTTAAATAAATAATTGAATATTGTTTTTTTCTGCCTCAATACCAGTTATTCTTGTCCACGCAGGTCGAGTCCCAGTAATGAGTGCAAGTAATCAAACAAGGCTAGTACGTATTGTAAGCGCCATCGTGTAATTGTTTCTAGATATGTAGATGCGTGGTGTATTTGTGGTGAAAGAAGTCACAAGTTCCCACCCACAGTGGTTGCCTTAGTCTCTACAGTGTGTTACTCATCTCCTTGTAAAGTTAATCTATGAGAGTATTCTTCTTGAGCTGTTTGACGATCTACGACAATTTTTCACCAGTACAAGCTAGGTTCTGGAGCAGCCCATGCTGGGTAGACATCGTGGTGTTTCCAATCTCCATCTACAATTAAGTTTGAGATGCCTTATTCTCGATCGTTATTTGTACATTAGAGTTTCTCATGAGAGACGATAGCCTGAAAGTATGGCAACATTCGATCTTTGCTGAAGGTGGTCTTTCTTCAGAGATTCTCGTTTCCGTTGAAAGATTCGTCATGAGTTGGCTTATAGAATATCTGATACCACCTCTGGGAGGGACTGGATTTAGCCATGTTTTAGGCTATGGTCACTCATGGGAGACTACTATATTCGGTATAAGTCACACACCACAAAGATTCAGAGATAAGAAAGAGAGGACAAGGTACCTGGTGAGAGGAACGTCGTTGTCCTCGGCAGGCTCGTTCGGCAGAGCGTCCTCCGCCTGGTTGCCGCGTTTGTTGCCGGATTCCCAGCTGCCGGGATGGTCCTCGGGCTTGATGATTGGGACGGACTCGCTGCTTGTGCTGCTGCCCTCGCCAGAGTCGCTTCCCCAGCCCCACCCGAACCCTCCGTTTCCACCACCGCCACCGCCGCCAATTCCCCAGCCCTTGTTGCCTTCCCAGTTTTTGTTGCCCCCGAACTGGAAGTTGAACCCTCCCTGTCCACCTTTCTCCCCACTATCCTCACCGCTGTTCTTCCTGTTTCCTCCAAAAGAGAATCCAAACCCTCCTTGTCCGCCGCCGAAGAGACCTCCCCATCTACGACGTGGAGGCTGAGGGCAGGGTTCGGTCTCACACTTGGCATCGCCGCTCTCCCGCCGGTTGAGACCTCCACCGCCCCAGCCACCGCCTCCGAACCGGAATCCGCCGATCTCGATGACCAGGCCACCTCCACCCTGGCCGCCCTTGCACGGCTGACCGTCGGCGCAGTCCACGCCGCCTCTGCCGCCACCACCGCCCCACATCTTGAAGAACGGTCCGACGTCGATATGGAGCTGGCCGCCTCCACTGCCGCGGCCCCACTTGCTCCAATCTCCACCACCACCGCCACCTCCGTTAGGCTCGGCGGGGGACGGCTCCTCCTCCTGGCACTCCCCCTCGACGAGAGTGCAGGGCTTGCCGGAGACTTGCCCAGCCACCGCCAGCATCAGGCAGAGCAGTAGCACGTGTGGAGTCGACATCATTGCTGGGGACACACAGCAACGCTCGGTCAACATGGACACATATAGCATTTTGATGAAAACATGACCATATCTCTACCTGACATTCTTATCCTTATTTCCTTTTCTTTTTATACATGTTGTTGCGTATTTACACAATTTTGCCCTTAATTACCAATTTCTTGGTTTCTCAGGAAACCTCTAGTATCAGCCTTTTAGGTTGTTGAGGTACAGCCTGTATCACGAGGGCCAACAGACCGATATATGCACGTGATTGGCCTTTCTTAATTTATCGAGAAAAAAGGCTGGCCAATATTATGAGGGAAAAAACGAACACAACGTTTAGTTGATATATGGAAGTTTAATATATGAAGGTATTACTAAATTCATAGCAGAACATTTAAATAAAACTTATTAATATAATAAAGGACACAAATTCCGATAGGGTGCCATTTCTTTTATTTTAAAGGAACACAAGAACAAGCTTGAATTTCGTAAGATTCTCCTTAATATCTGAAGCTAAGAAATTCCTGAATCTGTAAGACTTCCCTATAACCTATTGAAGACTTATTAGACTGAAAGGACAATCGTAAAGATAGAGGCTGCCTGGCCGGCATTCATATTTCTTCGAATAAAAGACACTTCGCCCAGTAAATCTTTTTATTGTCTCGGCGTTTCGACAAAAATCTTTTGTCCTCGTCAGGAGCGAACAAAAATTAAAACGCTTTGCCAAATGTTTTAATTTTTGTTCGCTCCTGACGAGGACAAAAGATTTTTGTCGAAACGCCGAGACAATAAAAAGATTTACTGGCCGAAGTGTCTTTTATTTGAAGAAATAAAAGGACAATATTTATCTCAAAACCGCTACCAAAGTAGGAATTTCTAATTCATCAAAGCGTGTGAGTTAATCAACAACAACAACAACAAAAAGGCTTTTATTAGGGCCCATTGCCCTGTATGGATTCGCCATACAACAAAAAACAATACAGTAATTTTTTCTCCCTTTCCCCATGTGCACGTGAGCCTTTGTTTTAAAAGGAATTTATTTACATATCTGTTCTAAAACTTTCCTCACTACCTCTTTTGTGTATAAATCTATTTATGCGAGTTCATCAATGGCTAGTAGATGTGTAGATCAACTTTGGGTCTACATTCTCAAATATTGAGCCATCTTCTACAATATAGCAAGATTTACAAATTCTACCTCTTTTTCATCTCTACTTTTATATCGTTATTAAATAATCTTGGCATTCCAGAAATATTACGTTGAGGTTCTATAATAGTCATCCATGGAATATCTTCAGTCTTAAATTAGAATGCTTTCCTATCGTCACGTCTTTTTTATTGAAATAAAATGTGAAAAAAAAGACACAGAATCAAACTATTAGGTACGAATTTATATATTTGGAATGAAACAAACACCCAAATGTCTTTACTGTGATGAAAATATATTTGAAAGGCCTGGTTCACACATTTCTCTCTCAGAGGGGAGCGGATTCGCCAGTTTAATCAACTATATCAATTTTTAGAGCAATTCTATTGCATTAGACGATTCTTTTATATAACCGACACTGTATTTCAATCTTGGATATGGTATGTAAAAGCAAACTATGGATATTGGATGTGAGAATAATAGAATTACATGTAAATATGTAAATGTATATTTTAAAATCTAAAAATATTATAATTAATACGCCATCAATCGGTCTATTTATATACCATGCGTTTTATTCTCATCTTCTTTAGTTTTCTTTTGGCTTCCAGCGCTATTAGTGACGCATGCGCAATTCATTTTCTTTCTGTTACCGTTGCGTGCAAACGGGCGAGCGAGCGAGGATCAAGAATTCATATTTATATATTGAGTGGTAGAAAATTTTAAAATTAAACAACATATTATTATTTTGTTATATAGCAGTTTTCTCTCATTGATTCTCTTTTCATTTAGGTAAATAAGTTGTATTGTGAAATAAAATTGCAAAGGATTTAAAAACCATATATTAATCGACTATCCCGATTAATAAATGGTAGGGCGGAGGGTGAATTTATTATTTGAACACTTATTCATCGTATTTAACTCTATTTCACAATATGAGATTAAATATAAACTCTATTATTTTTTTGTATTTTTATGTTACAAGTATTCGCAGGGGATCTCTTTTTATCAATTATTATTTATTTGTATAACATTTTTTAGAGATAAAGGGAGAGAGAAAAAGCTTGTAACATAAAAATAATAAATAAATTAGTGTTTTTACTTGAAATACTGATGCAAATAATATTATAATTGAATTGAATAAATATAAAAATATTTGCAGAGTTTCTTTATTCATATATTGAGAGGCAAGCTTTCACGCTTCATCTGGTCACTGGCTCTGCAAAGGCTTAGAAAGAACTTAGTGTTTACACTCACATGGGGACAAAACTTAAGGAAGTTGTACCTTTCACCCTGTATATCGGGATTCAGACAATAACTCTGAACGATATTTGATACACATTGACCTTTATTGAAGACACACGAGATATCAAGTCTGAACAAAATTGCCTCTATCTCCTTCTAACAAACAAAAAACGGTGACTACGACATAAAAGACTTTTCACTTCCTTAAGTCTTATCTATGAGTGTACGTATATTTGTATTATGATTGGGAATTGTTTTAATGAAATATATGTAATCGTCATCCTTACGTTTGTTTATCTTTCCACATCATTCTCTAAGTGACGATATTAATGTGCTTTTTTTCTAGAGGAAACCTCTTCATCGATGTTGAGACATATAAGATACGTAATTCGAAAATAGATTTCAAGCGTTATTTAACATTTATGTAATATTTCCAAAATGACAGCATTGTCTTTTTATTTCAGAATAGGTTTCAGATTGGCCTATTGGCCCACAATTACAATTGTTTTCACCCTATTCTAAAGATCTCTCCGATTGGAATAAGTGGTCAACTTTAAGGAAATTGTTTTCATAGACTTCCTACTTCAATTATTGATTGACGTGGAAAACAATCTGTTCAATTTGGTAGTTTCCATAATTCTAGGTGAATAGGTGTTATCACTTTCAATTATTACATGCTATGTGATTTTTATGATTTTCCTTAGTACACATGGTCCAGACTATGATAAACCTCGTGTGTAGTTTATCGCCTGCTTTTACTGTAAATTCATCACATGTCTATACATGTATAAATCAGTTCGACTTTTCCACAACATGGTTCACTCATTGGAGGGGTTGAACCTTTGCAAAAATTGAAGGCCATTGAAGATTTTTTTTTCATAAAAAAGTGCCCTGTAAAAGACTCTATCCTGAGAAGTGGATGCAGAAAATCAATGGTTAACATAGAAAAAACTTAAAGAAATTGTACTTTTAAGCAGGTATATCGGGATTGAAACAATAACTCTGAAAGATATTTGATACACAATGATCTTTATTTAAAACACACGTGATAACCAAAATGTGAACAAAATTGTTTATGTCTTATTCTAAAAACGCACATCTGGCAACATCAAAAACTTTCCACTTCCTTAAGTTTTATCCATGAATGTATACCATTTCTCCAACACACTCCCCCCGATGCCATGATATTCATGGTGGGTAGTTAGAGGCTGTCTTTAATTGTAAGTACCCCCAAATGGTTAAATGTATGTTGAAAACAGTTTACTTTGCGTTTACAAGGTGCCAAAGACCTGTTTTGTTATTTTTAACACTAGTGAAGTTGATCTTACACGAGTAGGAAAGGTCATAGAGGCTATTTTTAAAGAAAAAATAATACCCAATGTGGGTGTAATGATTCCATATGCAAATTTTATTCTTAAAGAAAAAATGCAGCATATATGTAGATATGTATTAATTTTCTGATAGAAAATTAAATATGTAAAATGATTGGAGGTATATATAGTGTAAGAGGAGAGTGAAAGTATCTTATTTATAGAAATAAATGGCTTATACCTTATAGTGTTCGTCAAGTGCTATTTTTGTTAGGTAGAGAACACAACAGTGGATTCGATCCCGAGACTCCTGGTTGTTTACAAGCGACTAGAATCTACACCTAAAGCTATACTTGTAGATACGTAATAAAATGAAAAAGACATATTACAATATTTAATTAAAAAGGCATATATTGGATCAAAATATCATTTATTTTACCAATATTTCAGTTGGCTGAACGCCAACCTTTATCAAGGTGTTATAACATATTAATGTGTGTCAACAACAAACTCAGCGCCACATAACGTCAACAGAATTAAGTTTTAAAAATATTTTGTTATATTCAAATATTGGTAAAAATAAATGATATTTTGATTCAATATATGCCTATTTAATTAAATATTTATTTATGGATTGCTTTATTTTAAAATTACAATGTGTTTCTTTATTAGATATTCTTCAAGATTTCAAACGGCACCTCTTCCGCGCATTAATGTTCTTGAAATAATAAAATGGAAAATTATAAATGAAAATAATAAATTGATATTTCAAATATTTCGTATCAATATAAGAACTAGTTTTGCGTCAACAATCTATTTGAATCTCAGATAAAGAATCATGGCCCGTGTCTCTTGCTGTAAAATCTTAAACTGCGGAGAACCAACCACCTGCCCAGAAGTAAAAAAAAAAAGACAAACCGCTTGTTGGTAAACAGTGGGTGCATCTAAAAAAAAACCCAAAACTCAGCTCTGATAAATTTCGATTAATCAACGAATCAGGAAGCTGTTCTAGGGGGGATGTCTGAAGGTCGCGTGATTCACTGAAGTACGCCTTGAATTCTAATGATTTCTTGAGTAATGTTTTTATGGGCCTTGTAACTTGGCATCTTCATTGCTGAACTGCGTGAAGATGGCTCAACTTGGCAACGGTCTGTTTGGTGACTTCTTTGTATTGACTCCTTTCTTCACTCAATTGATGTTGGCAGCTGTGAATGAGTAGAGCTCATCATCAATGGATACGTTAATGCAGTCAGTGATGTGGATTTTGCATTGCCTTCTTTCTTTTCTCCACTCAATCATATTAGGATATCAAGCGTGTGGATCTTGATATTTTTGATGGTGGCAGCTGTGAAAAAGTAGAGTTCATCAGTGGATGAGCTAATACAGTCAGTATTTTTTTCTTCTTTCGTATCTTTACTCATTTATATTAGGATATCAAGTCTGTGGAGCTTGAGACTTTTGATGGTTTCAGCTGGAGATGAGTAGAACTCATCTATGGATGAGTTAATGCAGTCAGTGGTGTGGTTCACTGTATTGTTTCCTTATTTTTCTTACCACCATTCAATCTCATATCAAGTTATTAAGTCTGTGGAACTTGAGATTTTTGATGGTCGCAGCTATGGGGATGAGTAGAGATTATCAATGGATGAACTAATGCAGTTAATTATGCCATTTTTGTATTGTCTTCTTTTTTTTTTCTTATCTCACTTAATCATATTAGGAATCAAGTGTATGGATCTTGAGGGTTTGGATGGTGTCAACTGGGAATGAGTAGAGCTCATCAATGGATGAGTTTAATGCAGTTAATGGTGTGGCTTTTGTATTGTCTTCTTCTTTCGTCTTATCTCCACTCAATCATATTCGGATATCGTCTGTAGATCTTGAGAATTTTTATGGTTTCAGCTTGGTAAGAGTAGAGCTCATTAATGGAGTAGTTAATGTAGTCTATGATGTGGTTTATTGTATTGTGTTGAAAGGATGTTTGGGTTCATATCTAGAGGGGAGTTCTATATATTAAAAAAAGGCAAATTATAAAAGTAAACTATTTTAGTCCGAATGTTTCTTTTTCAAACATAAAACAATTGCAATGATAAAATTATATTGGAGAAAAGGGCAGTAGAAAAAAAAAATTTTAAATAAACATTTGAAGTGAAATAGTTGATATTTCTAAATCCAGATTGCGCGCTTGTGAAAGTTCAAATTATTTTTTATTTGAATAAAAATGTGTGTAACGCGAAGATAAATATTTAATAATTATTTTTATAAATCGATTCTCACAGAGAATATACTAATATAATATTCATTTTAAAAATACAGATTAATTATACATCATTTATTTATTAATGCATCCCACATAAATGTTCAATAACCTGACCTTTTGTTCCTGGGTAAATGTTGCTAAATTTTCTAGACATGCCGACGTCATAGATAAAACAATTTACAAACCTATTTACATAATCAAGGCACCTTAGTTAGCCGGTATTGTGATCAGGGTGTATGGACTGATCTGATCTGCTCCATGGACAAGACACCACCACCTCAGTTGGCCGGTATTGTGATCAGGGTGTATGGACTGATCTGATCTGCTCCATGAACAAGACACCGCCACCTCAGTTGGCCGGTATTGTGATCAGGGTGCACGGACCGATCTGATCTGCTCCATGGACAAGACACCACCACCACCTCAATTGGCCGGTATTGTGATCAGGGTGCACGGACCGATCTGATCTGCTCCATGAACAAGACACCACCACCACCACCTCAGTTGGCCGGTATTGTGATCAGGGTGCACGGACCGATCTGATGGGCTCCATGGACAAGACACCACCACTACCACCTCAGTTAGCCGGTATTGTGATCAGGGTGTATGGGCTGATCTTCTCCATGAACAAGACACCACCACCACCACCTCAGTTGGCCGGTATTGTGATCAGGGTGTATGGGCTGATCTTCTCCATGAACAAGACACCACCACCACCACCTCAGTTGGCCGGTATTGTGATCAGGGTGCACGGACCGATCTGATCTACTCCATGGACAAGACACCACCACTACCACCTCAGTTAGCCGGTATTGTGATCAGGGTGTATGGGCTGATCTTCTCCATGAACAAGACACCACCACCACCACCTCAGTTGGCCGGTATTGTGATCAGGGTGTATGGGCTGATCTTCTCCATGAACAAGACACCACCACCACCACCTCAGTTGGCCGGTATTGTGATCAGGGTGCACGGACTGATCTGATCTGCTCCATGGACAAGACACCACTACCACCTCAGTTGGCCGGTATTGTGATCAGGGTGTATGGGCTGATCTTCTCCATGAACAAGACACCACCACCACCACCTCAGTTGGCCGGTATTGTGATCAGGGTGTATGGACTGATCTGATCTGCTCCATGGACAAGACAACCACCACCACCTCAGTTGACCGGTATTGTGATCAGGGTGCATGGACTGATCTGATCTGCTCCACGGACAAGACACCACCACCTCAGTTGGCCGGTATTGTGATCAGGTGCACGGACCGATCTGCTCCATGGAAAAGACACTACCACCACCTCACTTAGCCGGTATTGTGATCAGGGTGCATGGACCGATCTGCTCCATGGACAAGACACCACCACCTCAGTTAGCCGGTATTGTGATCAGGGTGCACGGACCGATCTGCTACGTGGACAAGACACCACCACTACCACCTCAGTTAGCCGGTATTGTGATCAGGGTGTACGGTCCGATCTGCTCCATGGACAAGACACCACCACCACCTCAGTTGGCCGGTATTGTGATCAGGGTGCATGGACCGATCTGCTCCATGGACAAGACACTACCACCACCTCAGTTGGCCGGTATTGTGATCAGGGTGCACGGACCGATCTGATCTGCTCCATGGACAAGACACCACCACTACCACCTCAGTTAGCCGGTATTGTGATCAGGGTGTACGGTCCGATCTGCTCCATGGACAAGACACCACCACCACCTCAGTTGGCCGGTATTGTGATCAGGGTGCATGGACTGATCTGCTCCATGGACAAGACACTACCACCACCTCAGTTGGCCGGTATTGTGATCAGGGTGCATGGACCGATCTGCTCCATGGACAAGACACCACCACTACCACCTCAGTTAGCCGGTATTGTGATCAGGGTGCACGGACCGATTTGCTCTATGGACAAGACACCACCACCACCTCAGTTGGCCGGTATTGTGATCAAGGTGCATGGACCGATCTGCTCCGTGGACAAGACACCACCAACACCTCAGTTGGCCGGTATTGTGATCAGGGTGCACGGACCGATCTACTCCATGGACAAGACACGACCACCACCTCAGTTAGCCGGTATTGTGATCAGGGTGCACGGACTGATCTGCTCCATGGACAAGACACTACCACTACCTACCAGTTGGTCGGTATTGTGATCAGGGTGTACGGTCCGATCTGCTCCATGGACAAGACACCACCACCACCTCAGTTGGCCGGTATTGTGATCAGGATGCATGGACTGATCTGCTCCATGGACAAGACACTACCACCTCAGTTAGCCGGTATTGTGATCAGGGTGCACGGACTGATCTGCTCCATGGACAAGACACTACCACCACCTCAGTTGGCCGGTATTGTGATCAGGGTGTAAGGACCGATCTGCTCTATGGACAAGACACCACCACTACCACCTCAGTTAGCCGGTATTGTGATCAGGGTGCACGGACTGATCTGCTCCATGGACAAGACACTACCACCACCTCAGTTGGCCGGTATTGTGATCAGGGTGTAAGGACCGATCTGCTCTATGGACAAGACACCATCAAATAATCGATGAAAAATTTTCTACCTTACACATATTTGAACATAACTCACACAGCACCATCTACCAGCGATAAATGTACAATTCTAATTGTGCATACTTACTATAATATATTATACTTAGTATAATAGTTTTCATATAAAATATTATTTTTTCTCGGAGATCTAATTACTTGTAATTATATATATGCACCTCTGCAGACTTATGAGCTTATGTCCATAGGTTCCCTAAACACTCCTAAGATGCCTTCCTTAGTAAATGTACATGGTATATAGGAAAAATACAATACAATAGTAGAGAGCGAGGTCTGGAGATTAATTTGGATAAACTGCTGAGAGGATTCACTTCTGATGAGCAAAGACATCCAAAATAAAATTTTTATATCATTGCAGTAAGATCTTTAAAAACAATTTTTGATAATATAAGCCGGGTGATTGGAACCTGGGTTATAAATATCTCTCTATGTGAAAAATAATAAAATAAAAAGTTCATGTGAACGTGGTTAGGATATGCCTCTTTTGATTTTAAATATATATGTATGTTTTGAAAATAGAGCAATCCATAAATAAATCTTTAAATAAAAAGGCAGATATTGAATCAAAATATCATTTATTTTACCAATATTTCAGTTGGCTGAACGCCAACCTGCAACATACAATATGTATGTTTTGAAAATAGAGCAATCCACGAATAAATCTTTAATTAAAAGGCATATATTGGATCAAAATATCATTTATTTTACCAATATTTCAGTTGGCTGAACGCCAACCTTTATCAAGGTGTTACGGCGTTCAGCCAACTGAAATATTGGTAAAATAAATGATATTTTGATCCAATATATGCCTTTTCATTTAAAATATATATGTGTGTGAAATACGAAATTTTGTCAGCATCAGGTTAATTATACTGTTGCTTAGTCTACAGTCCTATATTGCATAGTCTAATGTCTCCACCATAGTTTTGAGTCATAATATACACTCATCAACAGAACTTAAGGAAGTTGTACCTTTCAGCATGTATATCGGAATTCAGACAATAACTCTGAAAGATATATTTGATACACAGTGACCTTTATTGAAGACACACGAGATAACCAAGTGTGAACAAAATTGCTTCTGTTTCCTTAAAAAATAGGCGAATAATATACGCAAATATCCATGAGTGTAGGTGATTTTACTGGAAACAAACGGGTATATCTATATATATATATATATGAATGTCTATCTGTCTGTCTGTACTCTATAGATTCAAAAACCATACATCCAATCGCCGTGAAATTGGGATATTATTAGGTATATCCCCGGGAAGGTTTTCGAAAAATAATTTATTGAATATCTTGAATATCCCTAGAGTTATTTGCATATTTGTAGATTTAACTCGCAAGCAGAGCCCCCTAGCGGGGGATAACAAGTTTTTTTTTTATCTATAAGTTTTATTATCACTAAGTTTATTATCTTAAAGATTATTTATCAAAAGTAAGATTTTCTACCTATTAATTACGCACAAGTCAAAGTTAGTTTTATCATTTATCTACAATATATATATTGGGAGAATAGATAAAATGATGATTTTGTAATGTAGAAAATTAGGAAAGACAAAATTCAGGATGACACGGCAATTTATTTGAGACAAGAATAATGATACAATTCCAAGGCATGATATTATTCCTTTAACTTCCAATTACCGAGGGAACCAATTAATATTGATTTTATTCAACTTATCGAGTATTTTTCAAGGGACCGGGAAAAAATGTTCACTCTATCGAGAGATTCAAATTTACGAGTTTCAAATTATCAAAATATATATTTTTATTTTTTATAAGTTTATAGAGAATTGTTTTAACAAATGTTCGTTGGACAAACCTTTACTCGGGTAAAAATCGGGCGAAGCCGGGTACATCCGCTAGTATTACTATAAAAAGGAGTTCTTTCAATTTAGTATATATATAAATAAAGGCATATCCTGACCAAGAGAGAGCACACGTGCTTTTCAGAAGGCAGAGCGCCATCTGGTGGAACAGAAATCAACTAAACATTGATTTAGCCTGTTCCCTGATATTTGGCTAACCCAATTTCTTGATAAATCAAGAAAAGCCATAATATCAACACCTGACCTTTTAATTTTTTCCATATATATACACACTGTAAAATATAGATGGTTTTACTGAAAACAAAGTGGTATATATATAGCTGTGGAATTTGACTGTTAAAATGTTTTGATAGAGAATTAATCGTTATAGAGACGATTTTAAAGGAAGTAAACCACTATGTGTGTTGATAAAGTATAGACCTTTAGATAGATTTGTCAGAAAATATACAGCGAGGGCAGAAACATTCTGTTAGCACAGATATATGGTCCAAGGTCCACCTAATCGACCATGTAGAACAGTAAGAACTCTTCTATCTCCACCTTTCGCTCCTAGCTCGACTTTTATCTGTTCACGGAACTTACCTAGTACAACTGTGTCTCTTCGTTTTTTTTTGTGATGAACATTCCCAAGTCTTCCACTCTGCCTCGACCACGACTGCCTGTACTCTGTGAGAACTGTTAAAGGTCTTCCAAGGTGCAGAGAGGTACTGGAAAACTCCCTGACTATCCCTCTCAGTTATCACCGTATAGCGAGAGTTGACAGGGACTCACACCATAGATTAAGTCGACTGGATTCCACAACGACAGGATTCGACAAGAGTCGACAGGATACCTCATCACATATGTGTGTAAGTAAAGATAATATTGGGAAGTGTTGTTCAAGGGTAAATCCATAATGGCCAAAGAATAGAAGAAAGGCTGAGGGGAAAAACGTTGCCATTGTTTATCTACATCATTGTCTACAACTGGAAGGTCATGCTAGATAACTTGATGAATGCAGTAAGCGAGCATTTACCTGGTCAATACAGTAGGCGAGCCTTTATCTGGCCAATGCAGTAGGCGAGCCTTTACCTGTTCAATGCAGTAGGCGAGCCTTTACCTGTTCAATGCAGTAGGCGAGCATTTACCTGTTCAATGCAGTAGGCGAGCCTTTATCTGGCCAATGCAGTAGGCGAGCCTTTACCTGTTCAATGCAGTAGGCGAGCATTTACCTGTTCAATGCAGTAGGCGAGCCTTTATCTGGCCAATGCAGTAGGCGAGCCTTTACCTGTTCAATGCAGTAGGCGAGCATTTACCTGTTCAATGCAGTAGGCGAGCATTTACCTGTTCAATACAGTAGGCGAGCCTTTACCTGGTCAATGCAGTAGGCGAGCATTTACCTGTTCAATGCAGTAGGCGAGAATACACCTATTCAATGCATAAGGCGAGCATTTACCTGTTTAATGCATAAGGCGAGCATATACCTAGCCACTACAGTGGATCTCGGAAGAACCCTACTATTTGTCATCTACGTAGATGTTTTCAAAGTTAAAAGCTTATATAAAGAACATATTGTAATCAAACTGTACGAGACAATAAGATTAATATAAAAATACTTATCCCTAGATACTTTTTTACCAAATGAAACAAGCGTCCAAATTTATGGTAATTCAACATCAAAAGAAATCAATCAAATTATCTATGGTTCGTGTTATTTAAATCCCTTAAGTTCCAGAAGATGTTTTTAAGCCTAATTTACTTAACTCAGTCGTAATCAGTTTGACAGCTGATAATTTTCTCATATGTCAAATGTTTTTTTTTTTTCAAATAACACAATCTTGAGTAAGATTTCAGAGAATCGTTTAAAAAAAAGAACGCCCTGGCCTTTCAAAAAAAAAAAATCAAAAGGTTGCCCTTGATATTAAAAAAAAAACACATGTTTTTATCGAAGTTTTAATTCTTGATAAAGTGGAAAGTTCCAAAGACGTTGTATGGATAAATTATTATCTTTTTTAATCATCTAGAGCCATCTTCTTAAAAATTTGCGCTTTTTCTTTCCATATATATTAATATCTTCTTGAATATATAGCAATCCATATGAATTATTATAATTATTAGGAATCATATATTATTATTTAATTTTTATAAATGTACATATATAGTCGATACTTATTTATATTTGTGTATATATATTTTAAATTTTAGACCCATAGTGTTGTAAATATTTTATATATCGTCGCATGAAGGCATCGGGTGATCAACCAAAGACAGCTTCATGCAGCTTTAAGAACTACACTACTATGCGACTTGATTTACATCAATGTAAATAATTAATAAGTTACTTTAGAATATAACTCATTGTAAATAGCTCAACTTGATCAACTTTCTCTCTCCACGATACTAATTATTACAGATAACTTCATTAAATCAACTTCCATCATTGCTTAACATACTGTAAATAACTACCTTGCGATTTCTTCTATCTGCTTATGTTGTTGCTAATTTGTTTAATAGATATGTTTATTCAATGCTCCTTTTCTTAATTGTTTATTTTCTTTTTGATAATTCTGTTACCTACTCTACTACAATATGAATTATTGTAAATAGTTTCACGCGCAATTATCCAGATCGGATATAGCGTGTCTTATTTTCAACTGGTAAATAAATAAATAAAGCAGTTTAAAAACAAGAAAAGCCCTGACGAAGTTAGGCGTACAGCCTATTGAAATATTGGCATTTTGTATTAAATAAAACGTTTTGTTTTATTTTAGATCCAAAATATGCCTTTTAATTAATATATTAATATATATGTAAAAAGTGAGAAAACATAGAAAAAGTTATAAGTGTGTGTTGATATATTTAGCATAAAAAAAGGAATATTCTGACATCTCAAATGATCATTTTAGCTGACAAAGAGCCATAAAGTAATTTTTACTCTTCTCTTTTAATAATAATTGAACAATTTTGATGTAAATATTTGATGACAATGTTTTTTTCCTCACTTTCTCCTTGTTAATATCATATGAATATTCTTTACGGCCTAAAATTATTGTAAATATGTATAGACAAATGTAAAGACATACATGTATGACAGCGTAAGTGTCCTTAGGGGGACATAGCGCTTTAAATTGAAATAAATAAATGAAAGAGAATCATTAAGTGGTGTTTGAAATTTATGTTAAGTTTGTAATTATTCTTATTTTTTAATTCATAGAAGCATTTTTCTGGCAGATATATTCAATTTTTTATCATCATCATTTTAAAAAATTATTATTGTTTTTTTTGTTAGTTATCAAATCATTTGCAATTTTGTAGTTTCTTTTTGTTTGGTTGTGTTCCCTTTTAAGCAATAAAACATATAGAACTAAGGTGTAATATTCAATTCAAGCATATAGAACCAACATCGATTCATTTTTAAAACAAAGCAAAATCATAAGCTTATACAACTTTCACTTATTCATACAAGTGGAATAAAAATCAATTAAACATTAATTTAGACTTTTTATTCAATAAAATATATATATGTTTTATATCACACTTCAAATAGAATAATGATGATCATACATGAATAAATTAGCGTCTAAATATATTGAACATAGAAGAAATTCTCTATTTCTTTTCTCTTCTAAAATTCCACAGACTTCCAGTTGGAAATTAATGTTTTTTTTTATTCCAAACGAGAATGAAAATGAATGGGAAAGAAATTCTTCTGCAGAAAACTTTATCACCAGGAAGCAATAAGTCGTCTGAAAGCCTGCCTTCAGGGCAAGGTCAAAGTTTCTGGAAACCATCAAGCAGGCGTTGACCTGCCGATGCTATTCCACCCATCTCTTTCTATTCTTCATCTCTCTCCCTTTCCCATTGACGTCATTCACATCCTTAATAGACTTTCTCTACTAGGCGACGCTAAATATACTAAAATATCGAAGAAAATAGACTAACATAGCACCTAAGTATGGTTGACACGCCAAATCATAAAAAATTGCATATTTTCACTTTCTACTCTCTCTTGCTGAAGAATCAAAGATAATGTAAAAAGTAAAAACAGTATCTTTTGAAATTTTGTGGTGAAAATGTTTATATCTTCTTCTTCTTCTTCTTTTTTTAAAACGATGACATCAATTTTGAACTAATAATTGCATATTTCTGCATAGAGAATATTTGAATAGGCAAAATATAAGATATGAAGAAACTCTTTGTTCTAAATATTGCTTATTGGAATATTTCTGGGTAAAATTCGCTCTCATAGAGAATATATTAACATACCAGAGTTCTATTGAACATGAGAATATATATACAATGATTTATTTGTGAAAAAGAAACATCCGCGCGTTTTGGTGTTTTCATTTGTATTATATAGATGGAGCGTTATTGCTCTGTATTAATGAGAAAATATATTCTACTACAAATTAACCGATAGATCAGTTGCTAGGACATGCTATCTTATAAAACAACCTATTATTGACTTCATCCGCTAATTTTACCCAGGATCAGCACAAAGCTAGAATCTCTCTCAAAATCGAATATATTCAACGAAAAGTTTGGGAAATGTTGAGGAATTCCAAGAGACTGCGTCTCAGCGCTACAAATAATTTTTAAAAATTATATAAAATTTATTTGAGTAAAAATCTTTTCAAATTATTGATTTCTAAAATACGTTCTCTTTTATGAATAAGGTATAGGTGATTTGAAATAAGGGTTCGATAATTTCCTAAGAATATTTATATTGTCAAAGATATTAATATTTTAAATTAATCTTTATAATCCTTTTCTTAATAACAACAATGGGTTAAATAATTCCATGTTTTACTTTGCAATTCTCTCATCTCAACAACTCTGCCTTTGCCGGTCCCAGGCCCGGATGAAAAAGGAGATGGGGAAGCAGTAATAAGCTCACTAAAAAACCTGGGCTCAGCTGGCCCGGCTGATAGTACCCTGTTAGAGCTCCTAATTCAGGGATAGAGGATGAGCAGCGTTTGTACTCCATGTTAGGAGCGGCTGCACATGGTGTCTGTTCCTCATGTCAGAGGCGGCCATTTCTTTTGGAGCTAAGTCGGCCTGCCACTGAGTAGTGCTCCCAGTCTTAATGACAAAGGTAGACACATTCTACTTCACCCAATCATGATGGATGTCAACTTTACAAGTTTGATACCGTAATATGATTGAGTGGAGATAAGAAAGAAGAAGAAGGAAGAAGATCATCATCTTTTCCTTTGTTCCACTCTGGCTTTATGTAGAGGTTGTGGATATGTAAAGGTTGTTTCTATCAAAATTGCATATCCACCTGCCTTCTGTTTAATCCTTAGCTCTACTCAGCAGCTATGAAAAAAAGATATGTGTAGATATATATCTTTCAATATGCTTTTCACCCGACTCAGGTTTTAAGTATTTATAAATCCAGAAATTCTGAAATTGACTCAAATATACTGGAAAGTTTCTATCAAGGAGTTTATATGGCTCTAAAATAAATAGCGTAGATTGGAGGTAAGAGTAATTTATCGTCACATTATTAAATTAAAATTGAATCTACATGTTTTATATTCATACTTGTGATGATATAATACGTCTATAAAATATATATAGAAAAATAAATAAGTAATATAATTAGGGAACATTTTCTAATTAATGAAACCAAATCATTAAAAATGTTTATCTTCCATGATCATACAGCCTAAAATCAAATCACTCAAAATGCAGCCGCACCAAATATTTGGTAAATTCAGAAAGAACCAACCGGTATTTATGTCCGTCACCAATAACGAGGCTGCTTCGATGTCATTATATATCCTTCAAGAAGTATTGAATGCGAAATTTACATATTGTGTGGATTGACCTCTTGGTGTACTGAAAACCTGTCTCGTCCCAAATTTGTAAATTTGTGTATAAAATGTAATGATAATATTAGAAAAGTATGACAATGTGCGTTCTCGTAGAAAATATGCTCGTTGGACATGTTTACATTTGTTATTCTGTGTCTTATCCTACGTAGATGATGGCCACTATGCTCGATCATGGCACTTGTTGAAGAATTCTTGTGTTTTCAGGTCTATTATGCATCCTTTGATATCGTCCAGCCCTCCCCTTCTCTCTCTGTCCAAAATAACTCTATTAGGTACCGCTCAAAAAGAGAAACATAGCTT
Source organism: Cordylochernes scorpioides (assembly GCA_030710605.1). Classification (NCBI taxonomy): domain Eukaryota; kingdom Metazoa; phylum Arthropoda; class Arachnida; order Pseudoscorpiones; family Chernetidae; genus Cordylochernes; species Cordylochernes scorpioides. The sequence goes on along the minus strand of CP092866.1, from coordinate 33,580,902 downwards.
ATGTTATTAACAATGAATAATATGAACAGGTTCTTCACATATTAAAAAAATGGTGTCCAATGCGGGATTCGATCCCGATTCATGGCTATCGGAAACAGACGGTGTATACCGCCGGCCACCGACTTTTTAATAAATCCAGCCACACGTCCCTTCAAATCTGCCCTAAAATGTAAGTAGGGAGATATATCTAAATTCAGTCTCTTTTTCGGACAATAGGTTCTAAGTATGAGGCCACTCCTAAAATACCGGAACTTTTGAGTTCTTAACTCTCGCGCAGTGATTACAACAGGATTACAGGGTTTAGAGCAGGTCACATGAAACTGCTGACATTTGAAGTGAAGGGGGAGGATGAGAAAACTTCCCACTTTGCATCAAATTCTTCAACAGTACACATTCTAGAATACATCGGAGAAATAAGATAGCAACTTTCCCTGAACCTTAAAGAAGTCTTAAGAAAGCTAGATGTGCATAAGCTCCTAGAACTGGTGTGAAGACTGGAACAAGTATCACCATCAGAATGTCTCCTGAATCAAAATAACATCGATGATTGAATAATGTACACATTTAGAGATTATGAAAAAATATTTTTCACGCATGGAAAGTTCATATCAAGATAGTAAGACGATAATATAAAGAAGTCCTATCTATTAGATAGGTACTGTAGACGCCGGCCGTACCTGCCATGGTAAATCTTCAGTCACTCACCTGAGAGCCAACCTTGACCGCCGTGCGTGCGAGCGGAACCCGTTTGACTGCGGCAGCTTTCAACGGCGACTATCACCACCGCCCGCCCCCCGGTGGTTGCGACATTTCCGCCTAGGTCACGTCAACATTCCTACATCGTAGATTACGTCGAATTGTGTAGGAAAGGGCTGGGCATTGGAATAAACCATAGATAGACTCAGTGTGAGATATGGGGTTCGGGTAGTAGGGATTAGCATAAATTAGGATCATCCACTAAAGTAGATAGGGTCACCTAACAGTAAATTAGGCTTCTACAAGAAGTATATAAGATCATTTGGCTTTAAGGATGAGTAAGATCATCTACCTCAATGTAAACTCTTACAGATGCTGAGATTACTCAAGATAGACATCCCTCTCGTCATTGCGTTCAGCTCGATTATGTCGTGATACCTGCTTCACGTAGGTAATGGAAAACTGTCAACTCCCAACTTGATGGTAATCGAAATGTAGAGTATTAATGGAAAATATCGACATACGCATGCATACTAAATGTAAATATTGAGCAAGATATTTGATGTTACAAATAAAAACCATCTTTCTACTTTCCTTAATGCTATGAAACAAATATTGGGAGAGTGCCTAGCTAATAAGTGGTGAACTTCCCCCAGCGGTGTCTCCAGTTTGATCTACCAGACCGCTTCTTGGAACACTACTATTGTATTGGACGATTCTGCTTATATATACGACAATGTAGGAAAAAATATTGGTGTTAGAAGCAAACTATGAACATAAGCTTTGAGGACAGTAGAATTACAGTAAATATTTGCAACGAGCAATAGTCCTTCGCAAATACTTCATTCAAGGCTAGTTGACGAAAAAACAAAGCATTTGACTAAAATTAGCTTCTTGTGGTGCGTAATGAATGAATGTAAATGGTCTCTAAAATAGTTAAATACAGGCACATTTTCATTTGGGGTCTTTCCTTTTTAGCTTCTGTATCAACAAGCCAAAGAAACATAATTCCATAGGCGCTAAAGATCTGGAGATGTCTTAAATTGTGTGAAAACAGTCGGTTTGAAATTTCTCTCTCAAATCGTTTCTTAAGCTTGAAGGTTTCTTAAGCTTGAATGAGCTTGCACCCACTGCATATTTGCCTCTCAAAGCGTTTCTGCTTTACGAATTCCACAGTTGAACAGGATATATGGTTCGATTTTCTGTTATAATTGAATCAAACCTTGTTTTTCTCTCCAGAAAACGAAATTTATATTCCATTATCAAAATGATGAGCTAGAATTTTATATTATTACGCATTTGAATTAATTTTCACCTTTGCGTCTAATTTTTTTTTAAAACAAGCTTGCCGTTATAGAAGAGAACCCTACCGCAAACAAATCCAATTGACAAAGTTTCTTTGACTTGCCACACAAAATTTTCGCTACTGTTAACTTCGAAATTTAAATACAAAGTATCTCATGGCTGGTTGAAGTCATTGAAATAAATTTTACATCTTGGAGTGCCACAATAAACTTATAAATATCGCTACCTAAATAGTTTGCATAAAGCTTTCTGCTTAGTGTCTTCCTTTTTGGCAATGTTGAAGGTAGAATCATTCAATGCCATTTCATTTTTCTAAATAAAGATTCGATTTTTTTAAATAACAAACTGAGTAAGAAAAAGAATTGGAAAAGGTTTAGTTTATCAGTGGTGAACCTTCCCAGCGATTTTGCCCATTATATACGTCAGATATACGTGTTCCTTAGCTTGCTTGTTCAATATTTTCTAGCTGTAGATAGTTTTGTTGATAATTGTCGACTGGTCGAACTGACACCATCAATAAATACTTTGACATCTTAAGATATTCCAAGACTTGATTTCTACGCTACAATATATATCTTAAGTGGAACATATTACCAAAAAATTAACTAATGTATGTTCAATTCAGCAATAGTTTTTACCATGAGCATGCTCAAGATCTTTTTTTCTTTCAATTTTTATCCAGAGATCATCCTTAATAATTAAATAGACAGTTGAAAAGGGATTTTCTGTCAATAATGGAAACTTACCTTCCGATTTAGTATTGTCTTTAGTCCCGTGACTTAGTTTTTTTTTTCAATTTTTGTCTATTCGTGAAAGGAATTTTTAGATTGGGGCGTTTTTACTTGTCCCTGTCATTTATCCGACTTCAAATCAAGATATATGTTTTATTATACAGTAGAACTTCCGTGTGAAGCAGGACACCTAATTGAAGAGCCAAAGTGTTCTTTAGGGAGAGGTGTCCTCTTACCAGTGAGTTGCTAAATAGTAAAAATGGTAATTTTACAATTGAAAACTGTACTTTGTAGAGAGGTGTCCTCTAGCGCAAGTATCCTCTCATGGAGGTTCTACTCTATTAAATAGTAATGGGGAATTTGATTATATCACTATTTTTACTTGTGATCTATTTTTCTCAGAATCTAATTTTTAAAAAATAGTTTTGAAATACAAAATACTCTTTGAAACAAAATCTCAAATTTTCGTGGTATATGGTCAAAAATAGTTTACTATAAGCTAATTTTATAAATTTAAATTACATTTATCGTTAAAATTTGTAACAATAAATTTCGTATCATTGCAGTAAGGTCTTTAGAGATAATAATTTATGATATTTATGTAAAAAAGAAACTCATTGTTAGAAATTTATTGTTACAAATTTTAAGCTAATTTTGGAAGAATGGCTTTGCGCTAACTCATGTGAGACGTGCATTAAAGTCACAAAATCGTTATTTTAAACTACCTATATATACATTTTCAACTAATGAAATGACGCGAATGTTTCTTTTCAAAAAAATGTCAAACTTTTACTGTCCTTACTGCGATGAAAAAAATATTAAGAGGGCTTGGCTCATCAGTGGTGAACCTTCTCAGCGGTTTCGCCAATTTAATCTTCCAGACCGCTTCTTTAGAGCTCTAATACTGTATTGGATCATTCTGCTTTTATATGCTACACTACTGTCTTCATTCGTTATATATAGATGACGCGTTATTGCTTTGTATATTGTTGCATCAATTTTAATGCGCCCTACATTTATTCAAAATATTCTATGATATTTAATATTTATTTGAAACAGATTATTTAGATTATCATCATTCCTTTTTATAGTTTCATTCATTTTGTAATACTTTATTGTACATATATCTTGATTGGTTATTGGAGCTAGAGAGGACCCAGGCAGCGGATCGCGACCTACGAGGAAGACAACGAATAAATAAACGCAATAACTTTGAAAGGTAATTTATTTGTATATCATTTTATTTATTTACTTTTATTCATTTGCTTTGAGTATGGAAACCCGCTCGGGAAACGTGTATAACACCAAGAAGGAAGAAACCATGGTCGACGACCGTGCAACTCGGTGCAACAATATACATTTTTATTAGTTCTAGGGAAATTAAATTAGTGAAAGAGCCTGGCTCATCAGTGGGGAGATTTTCCAGAGAATTTCGATCTTCAGGCCATTTCCATAGACTCGCCATATCACTGTTTTATTTGAGGCTCGGATGAGTAATCTTCAATACTGAATTCTCCCTTGTCTCGAACTATATTGATTAGTTGGAAGATTGGAGTCTCCTACATAAAATATTATTGATTTTTTTTGCTTATCCCTAGTATACGTAGTACAAGCCATGGTAATCATGGTGGGTAGTAGTAGGCGACTGCTTTTACTGTAAGTGTCTACACCACATGTCTACACATGCGAAAAACATTTCGACTTTGCACTTACAAATGTGCCAGAGCCCCGTTTGGTTACTTGCACTCGCTGGTGGGGTTGGACATTTGTAAGAATCGGAGGCCATTTGAGAATTCTTTAATCAGAAAAAAAGTTTCAAATGCGGGAATCGAACCCGGGTCGTAGCGGTCGAAAACCAACGGTTTAGACCATCCTTCCACCGACCCCCATGGCTGATGATGGATAGTTTGATGTAGGATGAAATGAGGTAATAATAGTTAAACCATAGTAATGATGGTAATCAATGGTTAGTGGAAGCTAATGATTGATGGACTTCTATATTAATTATTGGTATTTGTGATCAAATTCAGTCAAAAATTGGGGAATACACCTGAAACAATAAATACCATGGTCTTATTATAGTCTCGATTATACACCGGTATAATAATAATTTGTAGCATCTTTAAAGGCGCTGGATTGTTTACACCGATTTTATCAAATACTAGCCGAATGACCCGGGCAACGCCCGGGTTTTAACCCGATTTGCAATGCAAATTTGCTAATATCTCGAAGAATATTTGGGATAGAGACTGGTAATATTCACTATAAGTTTTTCCAGATTGTATTATATTGTCAAGCGGCACAGCGGTTCCAACTACGAGAGGCCCCATGGGGACGCCTGTCAATCATCCCTGGACACCAGGGGGGGTGAGGGGTTCGCGGAAGCTGGCCGGCGGGGGGAGCTGAGATCGCTGATTAGGATTAACTCTGTCTTGGGGTAAGTCGTATACTCTATCTCTCCCTTTTAATAAACTAATTATCCCCAAACTTCCCCTTGCTTTATTTATCTCCGCGACATATTTTGGTGGAGACGCTGGGTAGCGTGACGGAACTTCGAAGAAGTCGACGTCTACAGGGACGTGAACCAATTCTTCAACCTTTGCCACAGCGAATAGAAATGGAAGACGACCACAGACCTACTGTTAGCGGATCCTACCTCCCTTGTCAGCGCCAACGAGATCCTTCTACCTTTTCTGGAGATAGAAATATAAACCCTGGACAGTGGTTGAAAGAGTACGAGAGAGTGTCAAAGTACAACAGATGGGACGAGACCATGAAGCTTGCCAACGTCGTATTTTACTTGAACGGAACTGCTGGAAGGTGGTTTGATAATAACGAAGAATCACTCAACTCGTGGAGAAGCTTTGAAGACGCATTCCGCGGTGTGTTCGGACTGCAAGAGGATTCTGCTCGACGCGCCGAGGAAGTTCTGAAGTCAAGAGCACAGAAGGCCGAGGAATCCAGCGAGTCATACATCCAGGAGATTCTTAGTCTCTGCCACCAGGTGAACCCTCGCATGGAAGAAGGTGAGATAGTTGCTCACATTATAAAGGGAATTTCGGAGGACACATACCAGGTATTGGTGGCGAAAGACATACAGACGGTAGATGAGATCCTGAAGTTCTGCCGTCATCTGACAACCGTCAAGCAGCGCCGGATCGGCCGTACGAAATTCGCCAGGTTGTCAAACGTAATGCCCATTTCGTGTGTTGACGACTCAGACGACTTGGCCGGCTTAATTCGCCGCATCGTTAGAGAAGAGATACAAAAGGTTTTCTCAGCACCTGAAGTGATCAATCCGCTCCGAGAGGTGAACGCCCTGGAACAGACTGTGAGGGAAGAGGTCAGCCGTGCTCTACAACCTACCAGACCACAAGTCAACGTGGTACAACAACAACCACGAACGCCCTATTATAATATCGACCGACCAACCCAACCCAGAAAGACGGAACATTGGAGAACCTACGACGACAAACCTATCTGCTTCCACTGCGGACGACCCGGACATGTCGTCCGTTATTGTAGGGAACGACGGCAGGTCTTTGCTGAAGCCAGGACAAGGAATGGCGGAGAAGGAAGAAATGTTGGATTTTCGAGTCGACCCCCGAGATATGACGCCGACGACGACTATGTAACGCCCCAAACCTCGACGTACTTCTACCGGAGCTCTTCCCCACATCCAAGCCGCGCAAGGTCGCCAGCCCGAAGACAATCCCAGTCGCCAGCCCGTCGTTTCAGCCGTTCTCCCATGCCTCAGAATGTGAAAAACTAAGTGGAGCGGCTTCTAACGGGGGTGAGGTCGCCATTGAGGAAAATCCTCCAGGGTACATCGCCGCTAAATTAAAAGAAAATTTTGTTATGGTCGAAATAAATGGACGCAAAATTAAAGCATTAGTGGATTCAGGAGCCGACTTTTCTGTTATTTCAGACAAATTTCGACGCGAACTAAAGACACCTCTCTTCAAAGAACCAGGTCCCATTCTTAAAGCCGCAAACAAAAATTTAATAGAGACCCTAGGAAAATGTGTCCTGAACATAGAAGTTAATGGTCTGAATATCTCATTTGAATTCGTTGTTATGGTGGAATGCAGCCATGACATCATATTTGGATGGGACTTCTTCAAGGCCACCGAGGCCGTCATTGATTGTGGCAGAAATGAACTCCATCTCGGGGAAACCTCCGTCCTGGAATCTCGAGAGGAGGAAAACCAGAGATTGTTTGCTTCCGACGACTTTGTCATCCCGCCTAAATCAATAAAGAAGATCAGCGTGATAAACGAAGAAATATGTGGTGTTAGAGATGTTTTAGTCTCAACTTCTAAGGACTTATTATTAAGAAAGGAAGTTCTTATACCAAACTCATTGGTTACATTTCGACACGGCCGAGGTAGCATTTGGGTGGCGAATGGAGCGTCTTGGCCGCAACTGATTCCATCAGGAATGAATATGTGCACCATGGAAAGTTATGATAATGGGAATATCTGCAGTCTTATTGAATCCAGCGATAAGTTACAAGAAACGCAGCTAAAGTCACGTGAATGGTCACAGAAGATAAACCTTACTCTAGATCCAGGGCTGTCTGAAATTCAAAGGTTACAGCTTGTTTCATGCCTTGACGAGTTTATTGGCATATTTGACTTTGGGAGTACTCCTATTAAGCCCACCAGTACTGTGAAGCACAAGATAAACACAGGCGACCAGTCTCCTATCAAACAGCGGCCCTATAGAGTAGCACCAAGTGAACGACGACTAATTCAAGATGAAGTGAACAAGATGATTGAAAATCACATCGTGAAGCCCTCTGAAAGTCCTTGGTCATCTCCAGTTATTCTAGTTCGAAAGAAAGATGGGACCTGGAGATTCTGCGTTGATTACCGTCGATTAAATAAGACAACAAAAAAAGATGTTTACCCCGCTGCCACGCATTGACGATGCCTTGGACAGTTTAGCTGGCTCTAGTTACTTCTCCACGATGGATCTTCGGTCCGGGTATTGGCAGATTGAAGTGGACGAAAAAGACAGGGAGAAAACTGCTTTCATCACTCCAGATGGGCTGTATGAATTCCAAGTAATGCCTTTCGGTCTTTGCAACGCTCCAGCAACGTTTGAAAGGATGATAGATAGTGTTCTGGGCAGTCTTAAATGGAACATGTGCCTTTGCTACCTGGACGACATCGTAGTTTACGCACCTACCTTTGAGGAACATCTACGTCGTCTACAACTTGTATTAAGCTGCATCCAGAAAGCTGGACTAAGCTTGAACCACAAAAAGTGTCTTTTTGGATCAAGGAGGATAAAGATTTTGGGACACCTTGTTGACGCCAATGGAATTCATCCAGATCCAGATAAAGTTGAAGCCGTCTCTAAATTTCCGAGGCCAAGGAATATCTCTGAACTGAGGAGCTTTCTTGGATTATGTTCCTATTACCGAAGATTTATTGAGAACTTTGCCGACAAAGCTAGATCTTTGCATGACCTACTGAAGACTGAAAAGCAATTCTATTGGGATGCAGCTCAAGAGAAAGCGTTTGAAGTCCTTAAAACAGCTCTAATTTCAGAGCCTGTCTTGGGACACTTTGATGAATCCGCTGATACCCATCTACACACGGATGCAAGCGGACATGGTATTGGAGCTGTTCTTCTACAAATACAAGGTGGGAAGGAGCGGCCTATAGCTTATGCATCTAGAAGCTTGACAAAGGCTGAAAATAACTATTCTACAACGGAAAAAGAATGCCTTGCTGTAGTCTGGTCTATTAGCAAATTCCGCCCATATTTGTTTGGTCGACCATTCACGGTTGTCACTGATCATCATTCTCTATGTTGGTTGGTAGGGCAGAAAGATCCTTCTGGCCGCTTGGCAAGATGGGCGCTGAAGTTGCAAGAATTTGACGTGACCGTTATCTACAAGAGCGGACGCAAACATAAGGATGCCGATTGTCTGTCAAGGAGCCCGCTTGAGAACGATCAATCAAGTGCTGTGATGTCACTAACCAACGCCGATATAGAGCAGACTAAAGACCCGGATTTAGCTAAAATAATCGATAATTTAAACTCGGGCTACACCAGAAAGGAATTCAGCATTATCGACGGCATCTTATACAAGAAAAACTATAGCACAACTGGAAGACCCTGGCTTATGATGATCCCTAAACACTTAAGATCGGAAGTTATGGCAGATTTACATGATGCTCCTACAGCTGGGCATTTGGGTTTCGCCCGAACGTATGACAAAGTCAAGAAGCGATTCTATTGGCCTGGCCTTTACAGAACTGTTCGCCAATATGTAAGCCATTGTCGGGAGTGTCAACGAAGGAAGAAATTGCCTCGACGTCCGGCTGGACAACTTGTATCCATACCGCCCGTAGAAAAACCATTCTATAAGATCGGGGTTGATCTCCTTGGAAGATTTCCAGTTTCTAAAGATGGAAACCGTTGGATCATTGTGTGCACCGATTATATGACAAGGTATGCCATAACGAAAGCGATCCCAGACGGAGGAGCAATCGAAACAGCTAAGTTCCTGGTTGAAGACGTCATCTTGAAGCATGGAGCTCCTAGAGAAATGATAACAGATCGCGGCAGAAATTTCATTTCTCAAGTAATAAAAGAGATCAATGCTCTGTGCGGAATTGTGCACAGATTTACAACGGCCTACCATCCCCAGACCAACGGCCTGACTGAAAGGTTCAACAAAACTCTGGGAGACATGTTGTCCATGTACACAGGTGTTGAGCAGAAGGATTGGGACCAAGTTTTGCCCTATGTAACTTTTGCTTACAACACTGCTAAACAGGAGGCGACCGGCTACACCCCGTTCTTTCTTGTCCACGCCCGCGAGGCCGAGACCTACATCGATGCCGTACTACCCTACCTACCAGATGAGATCTCTGACGACTATGTTGGAGAACTTGTGACCAGAGCTGAGGAAGCGCGTCAACTCTCCCGATCACGCCTTTTACAATCACAGGCGAAAGACCGTAGACTTTACGACCAGAAACATACTCCAGTCTATTACCAGAAGGATGATCTTGTGTGGGTTTTTACTCCCATCCGAAAAGTAGGACTATCAGAAAAGCTACTGAAGAGATACTTCGGTCCCTACAGGGTGACCAAGAAGCTTTCAGAAGTTACCTATGAAGTAGAGCCCGTGGACCCGTCTCCCCGATCACGGAAAGCCAAGGATATCGTCCATGTCATTCGGATGAAGCCCTACCTGGACCCTGAAGAACAACATTCTATTCTACTGGGGAACACCAGCCGTGATAGATTTCCTTCCAGAACAAGGGCTGAGACAAGCTAATCAGCGGGTCGCTGTTTCTCTAAGGAGAAGTAATGTCAAGCGGCACAGCGGTTCCAACTACGAGAGGCCCCATGGGGACGCCTGTCAATCATCCCTGGACACCAGGGGGGGGTGAGGGGTTCGCGGAAGCTGGCCGGCGGGGGGAGCTGAGATCGCTGATTAGGATTAACTCTGTCTTGGGGTAAGTCGTATACTCTATCTCTCCCTTTTAATAAACTAATTATCCCCAAACTTCCCCTTGCTTTATTTATCTCCGCGACAATATATACCGTTAAAATTTTAGTCAGATTATTTACGTATTGTGGGCGTGTATAGCCGACAAACATACATACATACATACATACATACATACATACATATATACATACATACATACACTGACTTTTATATATAGGTATTTGTAAAAATCACAAAAAAGTGTCCAATTGTTCAACTTCGATGTGTATTGTACAGAAATTGGTTGCCCTTATGAGAATGCCCTAAGGTTATTTCGAACTTTAAATAACAAGCTACCTATATTAATACAAAGCAATAACGCGCCATCTATATATATAAAATGAAAGGATTTAAGCACGAATGTTTCTTTTATATACTATACAAACTTCTACTGTCCTTACTGTGGTGAAAAAAAATATATTGGAAGGGCTTGGCTTATCAGTGGTGAACCCTCCCAGCGGTTTCGCCAATTTAATCTACCAACCGCTTCTTAGAGCTGTAATACTTTATATATGTTGTCAGCGCAGTAAGTACAGTAGAGGTTTTAAAATTACATCTCTATATCATATGTTCTATTAAAAGACACAATTTGATATTTGCGGAAGAGCGATTGCTCGAAGCATATTATATATTTATAATTATATTTAATTCTGCTGTCCTAAAAGCTTATGTCCATAGTTCTTCTAAAATACCCATTCCAAGAGTCTTACAACAGTCCACCTATAAAAGGAAGTTCCAAAAATGCAATATAACAGCGGTATGGTAGATTAAACTGGCGAAACCGCTGGGAGGGTTCACCACTGATGAGCCAGGCCCTCCCTTTAATTTTCCATCGCAGTAAGGACAGTAGAAATTGTTTTATATTTAAAAGAATATTACGCCTCTAAAATAGTTTTATAATTTGATAACAGATGGCGCTCTAGTACATCGTAATATTATTGTTCTATTAAAAGACACAATTTGATATTTGCGAAGAGCGATTGCTCGAAGCATATTATATATTTATAATTATATTTAATTCTGCTGTCCTAAAAGCTTATGTCCATAGTTCTTCTAAAATACCCATTCCAAGAGTCTTACAATAGTCACCTATAAAAGGAAGTTCCAAAAATGCAATATAACAGCGGTATGGTAGATTAAACTGGCGAAACCGCTGGGAGGGTTCACCACTGATGAGCCAGGCCCTCCCTTTAATTTTTCCATCGCAGTAAGGACAGTAGAAATTGTTTTATTTTTAAAAGAATATTACGCCTCTAAAATAGTTTTATAATTTGATAACAGATGGCGTTCTAGTACATCGTAATATAAATCTCTATTTGTAATAAAATTGTGAAGATTTTTCACAATTTTATCATGAACAGTAGAAGTTTGTATTGTATATAAAAGAAACATTCGTGTTTAAACTACCTATATGACAGAAACTTAGTTTCATGTCCCAGAGAATCATCTTTATAAATACAATGTTTGTTTGGATGATGCACCATTTCAAATCGCTAACTGATGGGAGTTGAGGCAGCGATGGTTTATTACCTAAATCTAAAAATTCAGGTTTCTATCTCAAACTTCCTTGAAATTAGAAGGAAAAAAAGCCCCAACGTTCAATATTAATTTATCTATTTTTGACATGTATGATTATTTTTTAAATAAAAAAAATTTCTACTGCTCTTACTACAATCATCAGAGGCCCTCCCATTAATTTATGAATGCAGTAAGGACAGTAAAAAATATTTATATATATTTTTTCCAAAATGTTGACTTTTCTTAGAATATTTAATGAAACTGATTCCAAGAAAATTATAATCAAACATTAAACATTATATTTATTGATTTACAAGAGAGAGAACAAACATAAAAGAGAAACTAATATTAAACAAAGGACCAATTTTTCTTTTCTTAAGGTTTGCGCCTATTTACCTGTAATCTTACACACATACTCTGTGGGTATAATTAATCAATCAAACTATATATACAACAAAAATGAATCAAACGCGTCAAAAAATAGTTTCAATTTCTCATAACATATGGCACGCTATGGCAAAATATTAATTTATCTGTTGAAATTCGAAAAACTGTTTCCGAATATCATGATGCATATATTTCTATTCATTATATCTTTCTTTCTATGAATGTAAAGCTATGTAAAAGATAATAAGGCTTGGTACTGGATGTACTTGGTACTAGACCCGTTTGTAGAACGGACTAGTATGTTATAATTAGAAGGACTATCTGAAAAAGCATAGAGCTCCTCTCCCGTCATATTAAACATAAAAACTAGACACCATCTATTGACCGTCGCCGCAAACTAGCGGCCTCGGTGACAAAGCCACAAGACCAACTTTAGAAAACTGAGAAGTGTCCACCTAGAGACCATGGTTTCGGGCTAGGGCGGACTTTATTCCATGAGATATACACGGGATCCAATGTGGATTCTTCACAATCCACCAAAGAGGTGTTTAGCTAGAAAAGTGACTGAGCCTAATCTATGACAAAATATAGATGGAAATTTTGCCGAGAGGAAATTGTGATCAAAAAAGCATAGATCAATTTCCTTCCGGAAAAATCCTATCTATATAATGACTATCTATTTCTAGTTAATATAATGACTATATTATATATGAACCAAAAATTGTGTTATAATATGGTTCGCTATATCGAGGATATACTGAATATCTCGATTAAAGAAACTCACAAACCTCTCTTTGCATATTCTTCCTCTACCCTCCTGGATCTAAACCAGCCGTAGATAACAGCCGAGCGCCCCTCTGCGTGTGTTTATATAGCACTTTGTTGATTTAACAACCTGCTGAAGACTTTTTAATGTCGACCTTGAGAAGATGAAGGTGCAATATTTACATAATGTGATTTTATTTGCATAGGATGTCAAGGGCCTCTGTATCGCTAATTGGAGGTGAATCATGGGGATTCCATGTTGCCTCACTGAAAGACGAGCTGTCAAATGTTTTCCACGAAATTTGATCAACGATTTTTTAATTTTATTTAACAAACATTTCTCTGACGTTGATGTTTGGGAGAGGCTACCACTGGGTAGGTCTATTCTCAGAACTCCCTGGGCCTCCTCTCCATGTTGTCTTCACTTTGTGCCTCGTCATATCTAACGTTTTTATGGTGAGCTAGGATTCCATATATGATGAGAAACTTATAATAGTTTAAAACACGAAACTTATTCGTTTCTTTATTTAATTAAAACTTGGAGCCAGGAGATTTCAAATCCTAAGTATTTGGCCCGTGAAGAAATGCCTTTTGGCTTGAAACTTGCCCAGTAATAAAGAAACTATTCAATTTATATATTTTTTTTATCAGTTTTGAAGTTTTCTTGTTTCAAATAATATCAGAGATTTATGTTAATTTTATCATATCTAACAGCCTTACATTTCAATTTGTACAGATAGTGTTAAAATGTGCTTTAATGAAGATCAATAAGAAGAAGACCAAAAAAATGCAATGTACTCATAAAAGGGAATGATAAGACTACAACTTTCCTGGAGAACAGAAAACTGGTTTCATTTACATCATTTATGTAGCTTGTTAACCAAGTCACCTTAGATGGAAAAAGTCAAGGAGACGTAACGGCAGAATAACGCCTAAAGGAAAATGGTTTTCAACAAAAAAAAAGTTGCTTGTAGCAAGCAATTCTAATGAATGAAAAAATAAAAGTAATTTAACATCAAAAACCATGTCGTTTAAAACCTAAATTAACTTTATCAAACACTTCATTTGGAGCGTGTGTGCATATGCCTCCATTTACAAACAGAAATAATGTAATGTATTTTTTCTCTCAATATATAATAAATATTTAAAATATGTATATAATAATTTTGTATATAAAAATTGTATTTATAATCAAGTTATTAAAGTGATAATCCTGTTGAAGAACTGACAAGTCCGAAAGCTTGAAAATAAAAGTTACACAATAAACTTATCCCTGGAAGCTTCATTTATTTTATAATATGCCCCTCCATTACCTGTACTCTTAGAAAGAAGAAATGGTGAAGCTACAGACTTTCGAGAGGTGGTGGTAGTACTGAATCATGAGAATGACCATGGACTGACAGACTAAGTAATGAAGATGTCGTAGAAATGGTCGAGGAAGGATATGACCTACTGGAGATGATTGAGAGTAGAAGAACCAACATGTACGGACATCTTGTCTGACAATCCAAGTTATTAAAGGTATTGCTGGAGCGATGTATGGGAGGAAATTCTGAAGAATGAAGGCCACGAATGAAGTTTATGAGCAATTTCGGTGAACGACCCTATAATGCCATCAAATATCTGACCCTGGAAAGGAAACTCTGGGATGACAAGAAAACTTACAATTAACCTATTGGTTGAGAAGAAATAGAATTGAGTATCGGAATTAAAGGTTTAGTTTAGTTGTAGAGTAATTTATTCGCACTTACATTACTGGAAGTTCATGACCTCGCTGACTCAAGGTAACTTTCAGAACTTGTGTGATATATTTATTGTTCAGCGTTAACTTTCATAAAGCGTTAAAGAACAAGGTAATCTCTAAGAACTAAAATTACAGAACAATTTCCTTTCATAGTTAATTTGTATAGTTATGTTGAATACTTTGATTTCCTTTTCATTTTCCCTTCTCTCCTTTGTTTATGTTTCTTTTTCCTTTTCTCCATGAAAATGATGTATGGCGAGTCCTTACAGGACGG
>CP092866.1:33474731-33565863 GCA_030710605.1 Cordylochernes scorpioides | reverse complement strand
TGGTCGACCTCGCATGCAACGAACGCAAGCAGCTATAAAAGCCATTCGCGAAAGAATTCGTCGAAATCCACACTGCAAACAAAAGATCTTAGCAAAGCAGATAAATTTAGCTCCAAGATAGTTTCAAGGATAATCAACGAAGACCTTGGACTGAGAGCTTTCAAACGACGCACAGATCATTTGATAACCCCTGCTCTTAGAGATATTAGAAGGGTTAGATCAAAAATGTTGTTGGCGCAGCATGATGGTCGGTGGCATGAGAGAATCCTTTTCATAGACGAGAAATTTTTCACTGTCGAGGAAAAGATTAATCGTCAGAATGATAGGATATATGCTTGTAGCTCTCTAGAAGCTTCTTTGAAAGTCAGAAGACTTGAAAAAGTCACCATCCTTCTTCTGTCATGGTTTGGTGGGGAGTTAGCTACCAAGGTGTAACAGATCTCCACTTTTGTGCCAAAGGGGTAAAAAATACAGCTAAAAACTATAAATAGGACATTTTGTAACAAATAGTAAAGCCTCTGAATACAAAAATGTTTAATGGAGAACATTGGATATTTCAACAAGATTCAGCTCCTGCTCACAAAGCTAAGCCAACTCAAAACAATGGTTGGAGACGAATGTTCCGGAGTTCATAAAGGCCAATGAATGGCCCTCTGGAAGCCCTGATTTAAACCCCCTTGATTACAGTTTGTGGGCATATTTAGAGGAGAAGGTATGCTAAAAAAGATATCATAATTTGGATAAATTGAAATCAGCATTGATGAGAGAAATGAAAGAAATACCCTTAGAAAAGGTGCGTGCCACCATAGATCAGTGGCCCGAACGTTTGAGATCCTGTGTCAAAAATAAGGGAGAACATTTTGAATGCTTGTATATATTTAAAATCTATGTCCTACTGGCTAATAAAATATGTATTTATATTCCATTAGTTTTTGTTCTTAATCATTTAATTTATAAAATTGTTTGTAACAGAATTTATGGCTAGACTGTGTATAATGTCTATACAAGGATTATATATCAGACTTAATTGTTCTGTTTCTATATAATCGATTTACATTCCATTTTTAATAGTTGTTCCAATAAAACGACCAACTCGTTTAAAGGCGCTCCAACTACCCAGAATTAACCAATTTGTTCATTTGGTTACCAACGTTTCAGTGACTCTTTTTCACTCTCCTCAGGTAATGATTGTTTCTGAATCCTATCTTCTACTTATACACGGTTCTCTAAAATACGTGAAACTTTACATGTGTTTTAGAAAATCGTTTAAATATTCAAGTATAATACATAATCATCCTTGCCTTTACAATTTAACAGGAAATCCAGGGCCAGGTTTCTTTAACTATGTTTATTTCTCTATCTTTCGGGCCAACATGCTCTTCAACAGGAGAACTAGAAGTATGACTTCCAGCCAACTATACACGCCGAAAAAAAGGGCACGTTAGCCTGAAATCTAAAGAACTAAAATATAGTTGAAGAAAATTGTCTTTGGATTGCGTGTTATAATTGGGTAGAAGTTGTACTTCTGAATCTCCGTGCTGAAGAGCATGTTAGCCTGAAAGCTCGAGAAATAAAAGAAATAAGAGAAGAAACAAAACCCTTGATTCCTTATTGATAAAATCAAAGTGTAAAAGCAGGGAATAATATTTATTATATATATACACACAAGCTTTATTAAGGCCAGCGGTCTTATACAGATTCACCTCAGGAAGAAAGGAAGCATAGATGGAGCTCCTATACTCCAGACAGCGCAGCACCCAACAACAGCCTTCAGGTCCGATGCATGTTCAATCTATATTATATATAAGTATAGATATTTTTGATTGCTATGCTCTGAAAGAAGAAAGAAGAACCCTTATGCTCAAAACTGGGCAACTCTGTGCTTCACTCCCATCAATAATTGAAAATATGACCCAGAATAAATACGGCGTTTTATGGTTTCCACAAGTCCATATCTCAGAAGAAGGCCAAGTGACACTCACTCTCACTTTCTTACTGCTACTCTTTTTGTGTTGTTTTTCTTGCTTCCCTCTTTCTCTTTCTTGTTTTTTTTTTCTTCTTTTTTCTTTTTCTTCTGTCTATATCGTTGTTTCCTTTGTCTCAACTGCTTTGTTCTTATGCATACCTCTGGTGAATCCTGTATAGGGTCAGTGACCCTAAATAAAGGCTTTTTGTTGTTGTTGTATATATAAGTACTAGACGAATGGCCCGGGCAACGCCCGGGTTTTACCCGAGTGCGTATATACTTTAAAAACGTTTTAATTCAAATACTATTCGTTACAATTATAAATTGGCGCCATGGATGTCACTCTTGTGAAACGTCCCGTTCCAAACTGTGTGTTTTAAAAATGTTTGAATTAAAATAATATTCATATATTAACTTTATGAACGGAAAAATATGTCCAGGGTAGCCTAGTGGTCATGGCATCTGCCCGGTAAGCGGAAGGTCGTGGGTTCGATTTCCATCCCTTGACACTTTTTTTTTATTTTATCCATTCTGACCAAAATCTATTCTTGAACTTCAAACAGTGAACTTCACACAGACAGAATAAGGCAATTATATAAGTAGATAGAAGATAGAATTCAGAAACAATCAATCCCCTGAGGAGAATGACAGAAAATCACTGAAACCTCGGGAATTAAATAAATAAATTGTTGATGTAACTATAATATTTCCACAACCAACAAATTATGTTCAAAACTACCTAGAATTAAGTGAAATAAAAAACAAGGACATATAATCGATATGGGCATCTATTTACATATTCCCCAGAAAAGTTGCATAAATGAGTCGACTTGTGTCATATGATGGTAAAAATTATAGTCGAGGAAATAAACTCCAATAAATGACACATCGAGAGAAATAGTAAGATATATCGATAGGAGTGAACAAGATCTACATTAAGATAGTCTGTTGCGTCAGAAGATGAAAATAACCAAGTGAGATTTCGATATCTACCAGGCTCAAGGTCGAACAGATTTTACTCAATAAACGACCCTATTTCAGAGTCGGAAAGGTAAAGGTTCTCTGCAATATATATAAATAATAAACAAAATGGCTTCCAAGAATGATTTTCTTGTTTTATTTCATATTCATTTCGAGCTTTCGTGTATCACAAATATTTCTACAGAAGTATATGGTTATTTATAGAAAGGTTTGTGATACCCGAAAGCTTGAGATGAATCTATATATATAAAATTGAATGTCTGTGTGTGTGTCCTCTATGGATTCAAAAACCATACATCCAATCGCCGTGAAATTTTGGGATATTATTAGGTGTATCTCCGGAAAGGTTTACGAAAAATAATTTCTTGAATATCTTTAATATCCTTAGAGTTATTTGCAGATATGTAGCTCTAACTCGCAAGCAGCGCCATCTTGCAACGGAGATCTGCCCCTCCCCCCCCCCCCCCCCCCGTCCGGCCGGCCGCCGGCCAGTTGGTTGGACATTCCAAGTTCCCTCCGACCAATCAGAGGGATCAAGAGCCCCCCCCCCCCCCGTCCGGCCGCCGGCCAATCAGAGTGATCAAGAGGTCCTGGCGCGCGGGGGGCGGGTGACCTCCGGGAACTACGTCCATCTTCCATAAACGACCATGATTTTATTCAACTTATCGAGTATTTTTCAAGGGACCGGGAAAATATGTTCACTAGATAAAACGATGATTTTGTAATGTAGAAAATTAGGAAAGACAAAATTCAGGATGACACGGCACACAGGGACCGGGAAAAAATAATCACTTTATCGAGAGATTCACGACCATGACTTTATTCAACTTATCGAGTATTTTTCAAGGGACCGGGAAAATACGTTCACTAGATAAAACGATGATTTTGTAATGTAGAAAATTATGAAAGACAAAATTCAGGATGACACGGCACACAGGGACCGGGGAAAAAATGTTCACTTTATCGAGAGATTCAAATTTACGAGTTTCAATTATCGAAATCAACTTATCGAGTATTTTTTAAGGGACCGGGAAAAAATGTTCACTAGATAAAACGATTATTTTGTAATGTAGAAAATTAGGAAATACAAAATTCAGGATGACACGGCACACAGGGACCGGGAAAAAATGATCACTTTATCGAGAGATTCAAATTTACGAGTTTCAAATTATCAAAGTATATTGATTATTTTTTAAATATGTTTATAGAGAATTGTTTTAACAAATGTTCGTTATACAAACCTTTACTCGGGTAAAACCCCGGGCGAAGCCGGGTACATCCGCTAGTATTAAATAAAACAAGAAACTCATTCTCTCGGAAGCCATTTTGTTTATTATTATACTTCAGAATGCTACATTTTACAAACGAAGGATTAAGCATACAGATTTCCAAAATATATAGATCTCTATTATCAGGGGCAATCTTTCAATGATTATAAATCGATTAAAAAGTATTTTCATATCTATATTGGTAGAATAGTTTGTTAGTTTAGGATATAAAGAATCCACATTTGATTTTACAGACTCCGGAGTCAATCCATGCATCAAACTATATATCTTAATAAAGGCTTTTGTGTGTGCGTCTACATTTAATATTTTACCAACTATTTTTAAACATGCTCTATATCTATTTATCTCTCATAAACAATATTTTATTTCGACTTAAAGTGCTATGTCCCCCTAGGGAAACTTGCACTTTAAAGGTAAACTAAACATAGAAAGAAAAGAAAGATATTTGAAATATGTACAAGAATTAGTATGAAATTTAGTTAGATGAAAAGAGAAAAAAATATCAAAACAATTGAAATATATACAAAGGGGTGGTATTCAAATTGAGTTAAATGAAACCAATTGTAAGTAGTGTATCCAATATGGAAATAAGTAAAATCAATATGGAAAGGTGATAAAGACTATACACACACAAAGCTTCATTAAGACCAGCGGTCTTATACAAATTCACTACAGGAAGAAATAATAGATAGAGCTCCTATACTCCAGACAGCTCAGCACCCAACAACAGCCCCTTGGTCCGACGCATGTCCAATGACCACACGTTCCTTTGTGCATACGTCATGGTTAGCGAATCACTGAACAGGCGAGTGTAAGAAAGACTATATAACAAAGATAAAATCTGCATAACCAAGGGTAAAGCACAAAGGGCCATTTGGTAATCGTTTCAGGGAAGGTAATTTGACCTTCAGGTTTGGGATAAACCACCGCGAGTTACCGCAGATACCTGAAACTGGAGGAATAACGTCAGAGGAAAGTTCTTATTTGAATATCCACACCAGGATATTGGTCACTTTAAAATGAAATTAATGAATCACAAGGAAAGTGGAAGAGTGGTTAAAAAAACTGATTTTATCAAAAGAAAAATTGTTTGTAATCTGATGAAATCGTGTTGTAATCTCTTTTTTACTTGTCACTCCGCCAACATAGCCTTCGATGGAATGTAGAATTGATCGTTTCTAATCAATTATTTAAAAAAATCAATTAAAAATTATATTTACATACACATATATATACGCTGATAAATTAAAAGGTTTAAATAAGGAAATGAATTTTTAAGATGTTTCTGTATATTAATAAATTCTTGTTGCCTCCCTCTCTGACAATTTAGTGACAATTTCTCAAAAGGAAGTAGCTCTGGATTAGAGTTCACAATTCTAGGCCCTTTTGGATATGAAATAAAAAAAAAAAACTAAATTCTTCAAAAGGTGTAGAAATTCATAAATACGAAAAAGAAAACTAAATTTCTGTAGTTCTGATTTTTACCACTAGGGGCGTAACACGGATAGGGATTTTAATTACATTTGATCGGCTGCTATCTTTCACACAATATTTTTTTAAACTAAATTATTCGATTCATTAGGTATTCAAACAAAAGATACTTGAACTGCACCTGAATAAGACATTTTAAAAATTAAATATAATTCATTATCGCGCCACCTATATGTAGAAATGTAAACTATTTTAGCGCGTATGTTTTTTCTTCCGAAAAATTTTTTTTTTCTCCCGCTCTTAATGTAATGGTTAAGATATTGAGAGGGCCTGGCTCCTAAGTAGTGGACCATCTCGGCCAATTTCCAGTTGAATCCATCATACTGATCTAATTTGGTATTGGAATATTTTACTTCTACAGTAGAACCTCTCTGTAAAGAACACTTAGTTGCAGAGCTAAAGTGTCCTTTAGGGAGATGTGTTCTCTTTCCGGAGAGTTACTAAATAGTAAAAAAAAAAAAAGCATTTTGGGCAATAAAAACTGTCCTATGTAGAGAGGTGTCTTCTAGCAAGAGTGTCTTCTAATGGAGTTTCTATTGCATATTCAGTACACTGAAGAGGAATTCTTGACAAAATTGTTGAAGGCTTGATTTTACCAGACCCCTTTTGAGAATGAAAAACAATGTTGTTGTTGTCGTGTCCAATGAAGAGCCTCAGATGTCCCCGTACATCTCTATCACAGCAGTCGCAATGTCCACTATCTTGATAGTGTAAAGCTGCTGTTCTGGGTCCATGTCAATTTTCTGCAAGGCTGCTTTGCTGGGCATGATGTGGGTAGGTGTTAGTTCCACACCAGGACAGTTGTTGCATGTCTTGTAGGTTCTTGTGACATCTGGATGTATTGTCATTCTTTTATAGTGTTTCGTTCTGAGTCTTGTTATAGTTTTTGTAATTCTTCTCTCAGAGTTTATTTCGCATATTTGATCTTGAATGAAATGATCTGAATGAAAAACAATAACAGCATGATATTTAATTATATATATTTAATAAATATATATAATAAAAAAAATTAAAAATTGATGAAATACGCAATCTTTTTATATAAACACAAGACTTATTACTCTATTCATTAATTACCATTAATCCCAGAAAATCGGTAGACGATATTTCTCAATAATATTTAATAATTCTTAATAATCTACGATAAAAATAAAATGTTTAAGTGAAATCATTCACTGATTCACTGTGAGTAATCCATCTGACTTTACTGAAACCTGAATTATTCATCATTGCAGTTTTTGAAGAAAAAGCTAAAAATGTTATTTTCCTTTTCTTAGAAGAGATTTGATTAATATATCTTATTTCAAGCAATTCTTTAGTAATTCTTTAGGTTTTTTTTTTCAAAGGAGATTTAAGATTGAACGTCTCTGGTGCAATTATTGAAGTCTATTTATACTTGGAATTGGTGCCACGTGGTTATTTTGCGTCAATACATTTTAAAGAGAGTCAACGCTTCCTCTCTTTCAAGACAATCTTTAAAGATTCTCTAACTTTCTGGGAATCCCCCTTTTATTAAAAAAAGCCTGACTAATATAATATTTGGATATATATTGAGTCAGAGAGAGAAAAAGAGGAAATTTCCTCCTGTAAGCTTTTAAACTAATAAAAGTTGTTGGGTTATCCTCATTTTCCAGAATTAGAATTCCCTTGCACTATATTGTAACAAAGTATTTATAAGGAGAGAGAGGGTCAGATAATAAAACAACTTATCCCAAGGTAAAGATAATAATAACAAAGAGCGTCGTCAGCCACCGAAGCGTCCCGTTTTCCTTATTTTCCGATAAGATTCCGAAAACCCCTCACACCTGTGGTCCCCGGAGTTCAAAGAAGATTGACAGGTGTCCCATGGAGCTTCTTGTGACCGGAGTTGCAGAGCTACTAGACAATATAATTTGGGTACAAATTACACTTCCAGAGATAAGAGAGAGAATAAATACAATATCTTTTTTTAAAATACAATATTACACTATAACAATATATATTTACATATAACAATACAATATAATAATATTGTTATTTGTGTCGAAAAATAAGGAACGATATACGGCAAGATGACAATGCAATTTATTTTCGATCAAAAAAATTCAAAACTATTTACATGAACCAACAAAGAGGCGATGAGATAGAAAGATATATAACAAATGAAAACATTGAGACGCGAGTATTTCTTTTACAAATAAATCAAACTTGTACTGTCCTTACTGCGATGAAAAATATATTGGGAGGGCTTGGATCATCAGTAGTGAACCCTCCCAGCGGTTTCGCCAATTTAATCTACCAAACCACTACTTGGAGCTCTAATACTGTATTGGATCATTCTGCTTTTATATGCTACACTGAGCGGTGAATTATTAGAAATGGTATTTAAGTAAACTATGGACATAAGCTTTTAGGAAAGTAGAATTACGTTTAAATGTAAAATTCAAATATTTGTATGTAATTCTACTGTCCTAAAAGCTTATGTCCATAGTTTACTTAAATACCATTTCTAATAATTCACCGCTCAGTGTAGCATATATAAGTAGAATGATCCAATACAGTATTAGAGCTCCAAGTAGTGGTCTGGTAGATTAAATTGCCGAAACCGCTGGGAGGGTTCACTACTGATGATCCAAGCCCTCCCAATATATTTTTCATCGCAGTAAGGACAGTAGAAGTTTGATTTATTTGTAAAAGAAACACTCGCGTCTCAATGTTTTCATTTGTTATTCCATTGTAGAAAAATATTTATAACCCAGGTACCTGGAGCGCAGAACGCCAACTACTCGGACCTGAGATAACAAAGGCAGACGCATTCTACTTCACCCAGTGTGGAGATAAGAAAGAAGAAGATTCCTTTATTATATATAAATGTGTGTGAAGATTATATAAGAAAAACAGTCTAATACAATTGTAGAGAGGTCTGTAGATTAAACTGGTGAAAACGCTGGAAGGATTTACTACTGATGAGTCATTCTCTCTCAATACAATTTCTATCTTGCAGTATAAGGTCTGCAGATATAGGTTTTAATGATTGAATGGTATTGCTAAAATTTGTATGCCATTTATATATATAACATATTTGCTAGTAAACTATCCGAAAAAGTCTTTTCTGAAAAAAAAGAAAAAAAATCCTTCTAATGGTAGTCTAGAACTACAAAAATGGGATTTGAGGAAAAAATTTCGCTGATTGAAGAAGATATATAGGTTTAAGGAAAATTTTGATCTCCTCATATACCGCAATTTGGGGGGCCGTGTCAAAAGATTGTTATACTTCTATTATCGGAATTTTTCCATTGATGATAGCTTATGATAGATTACACGTCTACCACCAACACAGTGTGTCCAGGAACTGGAGATACTTATGCCAGAAGATAATTATAGCATTCAAACCAAGGACAATGGCGAATACACACGCACAACGGCACAACTTTCCTCCAAATTGATTGTGGAGTTTGCAATACATACTTAACTTGTTTTTCTTGAAATGTCTGGTGTGGAGAAAACACCAGCCAGTACTGTTGATTCAAGAAACAAAAACTTGGATAATTGTAGAGTAGAATACTAGAAATAGTTTTGATTTGATTGGAAGGCCTAACTTCTAGTTGCTAGGCATCATGCAATCATGGACAACTTGAAGAATTAGGAAAGATTGAATGAGATTATCGATAAATTAGACTATAGAGCCTATAGATTACCTTCCTCTTTATAATCTCCGGTTCAAAATCACTTTATTAGGTACCGCTCAACAAGAGCAACCTAGTTTATGATAATTGAAACAGTGAATAATATGTGAAGGTTATTCATATATTAAACAAAATGTTAACGCGGGATTCAATCCCGGTTCATGACTGTCGGGAATCGAGGGTGTTACCCACTCGTCCACCGACTTTTTATTTTATGCTTTATAATCTCTAAACATTTTTTCAAAACGCTTTAAACTCTTTAATGGTAATACTATATAATATATATATACAAAATATTATAGAAATATGAGAAAGAATATAGCCAAATATATAAATGCTATACACCTATCACAAGGAAATATCATGCTACGTTCTTAATTAACAACTTCATCATCAAATGAACAGCTAAACTGAAAACGATGCATTTCTGATCTTAATCACCATCAGAATCATAATCATTATCCATAACAGCATTAATATCTGCGATGTTCCTCTCTCTTTGATTAAATAAATAAATATGTTTTACAAAATTAATAAACAAATTTTAATTATATATCTTTCTAATGTTAAATGTACACTTTTTAATTTATTCATAACAACAACAATTACAGTGCTGCCAAATCCAAACAATCAAAATAAATTAATTAAACAGAGTATATTATAGTATTATTATAAGGTATATTACAATATCATTGTCATATAACCATATCTCTATATATAAAAGTCAACATATGTAAATTTACGAATCGGGTAGGCCAAAGACAAAAAAAAAAAAAAGAAATCTTTATCCATGAAGGTCTTAAACCCATGTCTTAGTTTCATAGGCAGACATTATCAATTATTAAACCAATCCAGGGGTCTCAGAAGCTGGGAATCTGAGGGAGGATTAAATAAATGATGACAGAAGAAAATCAGTTGATACCATAATATCTATCAGATGGTTACAGCACCGGGTTTTTCAATATTTATTCAATCAAAACATTTCCTTAGTTATAAAAACAGCTTTTTCGAGAAAAAAAAACTATCTTTGTTAATTAAGACATTTAAAACCTGAACGTAGCATGATATTTGTGATGTATTGGCGAATTAATTTAATATTTGTTTTTATTTATTTGTTGTCACAGAGTTGATGATGATAATTGTGTATATATGCATATATATAGTGTTTGTGTTTTTAGCAGTTGATCATTTTTCTAATATGGAATTGTTTTAACTTTGTTTGTTTTCTTGGCATTAAAAATATATTCTATTTTCAAGTCTTATCTGTGGAAACATTGCATTGGCGACGAGGTTTAAGAGTAAGTACCCAAGCGATGGTATAGGATAATATGAATAATTTTGTTTAATATTAAAGAAGTAATAAGTTATTGGAAATTTACATAAGAAAATTTTTTTTTTTCATGATGGCTCATTACCATTTTAGAGAATTTGAAGAAAAAAATGAAAATTTTTGCTCATTTATCGAGCGTTTGGAGCAGTTTCTAATTCTAGAAGAAGCAAGTGAAGAAAAGAAAAAAGCCTATTTGTTGACGCTAATTGGCGGGAAGGCGTATGAAACATTGAAAAATTTATGTAGCCCAAAGTTGCCTAAAGAGTATAAATATGAAGAATTGATTGAGAAACTGGTTGAATATTTTTCCCCAAGGCGATCTATAATCGTAGAGAGATTCATGTTTTTTGGAAGAATACAAAAGGAAACGGAAAGTGTTTCAGAATATCTGGTGGAAATCAAGCGGCTAGCCTCAACGTGTGGATTTGGCGAATTTTTAAAGGAATCCTTAAGAGACAAATTGGTGTGCGGATTGAGAAATGCAAAAATCCAGAGGAGGATCTTGTCTGAAGGAGATGTGCCGTTGGCAAGAGTAGTTGAAATTACGTTGTCGATGGAGGCAGCAGAAAAAAATACCAGAATATTCCATGTCAATGAGCCTGCAGATAGCGTGGACAAAATACGCGCAGAAGTCGGGAATAGATATAATAGAGAGCAAAAGAGAAAGTGCATACATTGCGGGAGGTTGCATAAAGACTTATGCAGATTTAGAGAGGCGACCTGTTTCAGATGCGGGAAAAGAGGTCACTTGGCAACCATCTGCAGGAGCCGTGGGGAACATACAAGCGAAAGACAGGTGAGCCGGTTTCTGAACCAGAGAAAGATTAATCAAATCGAGGATCAGGAGGAGGAAGAATCCGTTCAAAGAATGGTCTTCATGAGGACGTATGATTATAGAGTCAAGTATGCTACGAATGACCCTCCCTATGTGATTAAGATGAGAGTAGAGGACACTTTGATGACTTTTGAAATCGATACGGGTAGCTGTCTGACTTTAATATCGGAGAAGGATTTCAAGAGATACCTCCCAGACGTGCAGGTAAAAGAAGCGGGAATAATTGTTAAGACCTATGACGGAACTGTGGTACCGATTCTGGGTGAAATAGATGTCAAGGTCGATTTTCGGGGAACGATCGCTAAGCTTAGAGCTGTCGTGGTGAGAGGAGAAAGGAAGGCCTTGTTGGGGAGAGAATGGATCAATGTTTTGAAAATTGGAAATTATTTTGTGAATCAGATGCCTTTGGAGGACACGTTGGCGGAATTATTGAGTGAACACCAGGTTGTGTTTGGGGAGACAACAGATCCGAAAAAGGGATTCACGTTTGCAGTGAATATTCAGGATGTAAACCCCATATTTCATAAGGCCCGACCAGTTCCCTTTGCAATTAGAACGGCGGTAAACGAGGTACTAGAAAGAATGGTGGAGAAGGACTACTTGTATCAAGTACCCAGCAGCAAGTGGGCAACTCCAGTGGTGGTTGTGCCCAAGAAGAATAAAGAGTTTAGGATTTGCTGTGATTTCAAAGTGACTTTAAATAGGTTTTTGGATACTGCGGCCTATCCGCTGCCTACTCAGCAGGACCTGTTTTCCGTATTGGCTAGAGGGAAGTATTTTTCTAAACTAGATCTGAGCAATGCATACCTTCAATTAGAGGTAAACCCTAGCACCCAGCCACTCCTGACTATTAATACGCATAAGGGGCTTTTTAGGTTTAAAAGAATGCCTTTTGGATTGGCAAATGCCCCTAGTTTTTTTCAGTCAGTTATGGATAGAATATTGGCGGGAATTAATGGGGTTATTTGTTACATTGACGATGTACTCGTATCCACGGCGTCAGTGGAGGAACATATGGCAGTATTAAAAACTATTTTTGTTCGGTTGCAGAAGCACAACATAAAATTAAAAAGGGAAAATGTGAATTTCTGCGAAGAGAAATACAGTATTTGGGACATCTCATCAAAGAAGATGGTATTCGGCCTTTAGAGGACAAGATACAAGGGCTACAGAAAGCCAAAAGCCCGACAAATGTCTCGGAATTGAGATCTTTTCTGGGATTAGTGAACTATTATGGAAAGTTTATTCCGAATTTGCCAGAGCTGTTGGAGCCACTTCACAAGCTGCTGAAAAAGAATAGTTATTGGAAGTGGACAGGGGAGTGTGAGGAGGCGATCTCGGAGTGTAAAAGGAGAATTACCTCCGAGAAAAAGTGTTGGTGCCATATGATGCCACGTTACCTTTATCTTTGGCCACGGACGCATCTCAGATTGGAGTGGGGGCGGTGCTGTCCCATGTTATCGAGGGCCAAGAGAAACCAATCATGTTTGCCTCACGAACACTTTCCGGGGCCGAACGTAATTATTCACAAATAGAAAGAGAAGCTCTAGCAATAATATATGGTGTGACTAAGTTCCACCAGACCCATTCGGGGATGGGCAAAATGAAGGCGGTTGCTAGGTCGCATTTTTGGTGGCCGAATCTGGACAACCAGATTGAATGCATGGTAAATGGGTGTAAAAATTGCCAGCAAACTCAGACAGGCCCAAGTAAAGTAAACTGGAGACCGTGGGTGTGGGCAACCAGGCCCTGGCAACGGATCCATATGGATTTTGCATTTAAAGATGGAGTGAATTTGTTAATTGTGGTGGATAGCCACTCAAAATGGGTCGAGGCGATCCCGATGAGAGAGATAACCGCAAGAAAGACGATTGAGCAGTTAAGAAGATTGTTTTCAGCGTATGGGTTACCAGAGGAAGTGGTGTCGGATAATGGCCCACAGTTTACAGGGGTAGAGATGAAGAGTTTTTTCGAGAGAAATGGAGTCAGACAAACTCTGATTCCAGCATACCATCCACAGAGTAATGGTTTAGCGGAAAGAGCGGTTCAATTGATAAAGATGGCCTTGGAAAAAAATAAAAGGAAGTTTGAAGATACCATTCAAGATACACTGTCAAGAATTCTCCTCACGTATCGATGCACGCCGCATGAGACAACTGGGAAGACCCCATCAGAGCTGTTTATGGGTCGGTCTCTGCGGACCAGACTGACATTGATACACCAGAGCCTGGACAATAGGGTGAGGGAACGACAGGCCAGGCAGATGAGGTATGATCGAGGAAGAGGCCAAGAGGAGTTCGAGGTGGACGATAAGGTGTGGTGTAAGAATTTTAGAGGTGTCGGATGGATTACAGGAAGAATAGTGGGCAGAAAGGGGAGCAGAGTCTATACAGTTTTGATAAATGGACAGGTGAAGACCTACCACCGAGATCAGATAAGGAGAAGATGGACTAGTGGTGAAGAGGGAGATGAGGCCAGAGAGAAAAGAGAGGAGGAAGATGACCCAATATGGATGGCTCCTGAGAGTATGAACAGCCGGAGGGACAGAGAATCGTTTTCGTCGGAAACAGCTGGATTGCCGCAGGATCCAGTGTCCGGGGACCAAGGTGTGGAGATTGGAAGCAGCCCAAGGGAATCCGCGTGTTCCTCAGACAAAGAAGCCCGGACGGAGGAGAGGCCACTGCCAAGAAGAAACCCTCCAAGGGATCGGAGACCTCCTGTGCGATATCAAGGCTTGTAGGAGGAAGATGGTGTGATGTATTGGCGAATTAATTTAATATTTGTTTTTATTTATTTGTTGTCACAGAGTTGATGATGATAATTGTGTATATATGTGTAATATGATGCAATTGTTATTACACTATAATATTTGATGTATTACACTGTTGTAGAATCCTGTCGACTTAACCGTTCTGTGGCAATATCGTTGCGGGGTTTCTTGTTGTTGGATGCGAATGGTGAGATTTGGTTGAAGCGCAGTCGTTGAGTGGTAAGTGAAGCATACAGTTAGGAATAATCAGGACACGTGATTGAGTTTGAAAATAAAAGGCAACGGGGTTGGAGGGAAGAAAGCTTGAGAAGAGTTGAGCGATTTGACTTATTAATTAGTTGATCACATGGCGATGATGGGATTTAGATGAAATGAGCGGAGGGAGAGAGATCTCTAGAGTAGATGTTACCTTGTTGGAAGCGAAGGAGCCACTGTCCGAACTCGGCGAGAGCCACTGAACAACTGTAGGTGTTGTTCCTATGAGAGCGAAAACGTAACTAACCATTCTTGCTTTCCGATTTAACACCAAGACTCAGTTTCTCTCTGATTGGTTGAGAGATGATCACCTGATCTTTCCCTATTGGTTGACCTATTTAGATGCTATCTTCTGATTGGCCGGCGGCTTCCTTTGGTGTTAGTTACGCCCGGCCTGGGTCAGGAAGTGTCGTGTTTGTTCGACTCTATTTACTTCCGCGGCTATCAAAATACGTCCGGTTCTGTCAGGAAGCATTGGGTGTCTCTCGATTAATATAACTTCTGCGGATACTAGATACGTCCTGTTTTTCCAGGAAGTGTTGGTTTAAACTTAGCTCGCAGGGACCCGGGGTCAGAAGGTTAACTGCGACGTTATTAATAAATATGTTCTCCTCTAGATTTGCTTCCTATGTTTTTTGTTACTTTCTTTCCTCCAGTTACCTTATTCTTTTATTAAATCTTTGAAAATCATACATGATACATACATAGTGGGTCGGGGTTGCATTTAATTATATACAAATTATGACATATGCATATATATAGTGTTTGTGTTTTTAGCAGTTGATCATTTTTCTAATATGGAATTGTTTTAACTTTGTTTGTTTTCTTGGCATTAAAAATATATTCTATTTTCAAGTCTTATCTGTGGAACATATCTCTATATATAAAAGTCAACATATGTAAATTTACGAATCGGGTAGGCCAAAGACAAAAAAAAAAAAGAAATCTTTATCCATGAAGGTCTTAAACCCATGTCTTAGTTCCATAGGCAGACATTATCAATTATTAAACCAATCCAGGGGTCTCAGAAGCTGGGAATCTGAGGGAGGATTAAATAAATGATGACAGAAGAAAATCAGTTGATACCATAATATCTATCAGATGGTTACAGCACCGGGTTTTTCAATATTTATTCAATCAAAACATTTCCTTGGTTATAAAACAGCTTTTTAGAGAAAAAAGCTATCTTTGTTAATTAAGACATTTAAGACCTGAACGTAGCATGATATTTACTTATGATAGGTGTATAGTAGTTATATATTTGTGGCTATATTCTTACTCATATTTCTATAAAACTACGGCGAGTGAAGAAAAGGATGAAGTTATTCACTAATTACCATCCTCATACACTGGACAACAACAACAGCTTTTATTAGGACATTTCCGTTCCGTAAGGACTCACCATACATCATTTTCATGGAGAAAAGGAAAAAAAAAAAACATAAACAAAAGAGAGAAGGGAAAATGAAAAGGAAATCAAAGTATTCAACATAACTATACAAATTAACTATGAAAGGAAATTGTTCTGTAATTTTAGTTCTTAGAGATTACCTTGTTTTCTAACGCTTTATGAAAGTTAACACTGAACAATAAATATATCACACAAGTTCTGAAAGTTACCTTGAGTCATGATGAGAGAGTGTGTTAGCGAGGTCATGAACTTCCAGTAATGTAAGTGCGAATAAATTACTCTACTACTAAACTAAACCTTTAATTCCTATACTCAATTTTATTTCTTCTCAACCAATAGGTTAATGGTAAGTATTCTTGTCATTCCAGAGTTTCCTTTCCAGGGTCAGATATTTGATGGCATTAAAGGCTCGTTCACCGAAATTGCTCATAAACTTCATTCGTGGCCTTCATTCTTCAGAATTTCCTCCCATACATCGCTCCAGCAATACCTTTAATAACTTGGATTGTCAGACAAGATGTCCGTACATGTTGGTTCTTCTACTCTCAATCATCTCCATTAGGCTATATCCTTCTTCGACCATTTCTACGACATCTTCATTACTTTGTCTGTCAGTCCATGGTATTCTCATGATTCAGTACTACCACCACCTCTCGAAAGTCTGTAGCTTCACCATTTCTTCCTTTCTAAGAGTCCAGGTAATGGAGGCATATTATAAAATAAATGAAGCTTCCAGGGATAAGTTTATTGTGTAACTTTTATTTTCAAGCTTTCGGACTTGTCAGTCCTTCAACAGGATTATCACTTTAATAACTTAATTATAAATACAATTTTTATATACAAATTATTATATACATATTTTAAGTATTTATTATATATTGAGAGAAAAATATATTACATTATTTCTGTTTGTGAATGGAGGCATATGCACACACGCTCCAAATGAAGTGTTTGATAAAGTTAATTTAGATTTTAAAAGACATGGTTTTTGATGTTAAAATATTTTTATTTTTCATTCATTAGAATTGCCTACTACAAGCAACTTTTCTTTTGTTGAGCACCATTTTCCTTTAAGCTATTCCTGCCTTTATGTATCATCAATTTTTTCCATCTGAAGTGATTTGGTTAACAAGCTGCATAAATGATATAACTGAAACCAGTTTTTCTGTTCTCCAGGAAAGTTGTAGCATTATCATTCCCTTTTTTTAAGTACATTGCATTATTTAGGTCTTCTTCTTATTGATCTTCATTAAAGCACATTTTACCACTATCTGTACAAATTGAAATGTAAGGTTGTTAGATATGATAAAATTAACATAAATCTCTGATATTATTTAAAACACGAAAACTTAAAACTGATTAAAATATATATATAAATGATTAATTTCTTTATTACTATCGTGAAGATAGAGGCTGCCTGGCCGGCATTCATATTTCTTGAAAAAAGATACTTCGGCCAGTATAAATCTTTTTATTACCTCGACGTTTCGACAAAAAGCTTTTGTCCTCGTCAGGAGCAAACAAAAATTAAAACATATAGCAAGGCGTTAAAAATTATTCTAAGGCTCTAAGGGCGTTCTCACGCGATATTCGAAATTTTGTACAACATCCAAAGCACGAGTCAAAAATAAATATTTAACTTACAAAAGACTATGATCCTTGAAATAAAATTATGATATACATATATATATTAAGAAATTATAAACAAAAATAAATATTAAAAAAATAATAATAACATTTAAAAGATTTCATAATAGTATATATTAATCGATATATATTATGAACAATTTATACTTACCCTTTATAACTACTTATTTAAATTTAAAAACAAATTGTATTGTAGCGGAATATCTTCATATACATTTAAAGTTCTTTTCCCCATTTCCCGTGATACCCACCCCTCTAAAAATAATCTTTCTTTTTTAAATTTTATATTCCTATGAAATATCTCAATATCATTCCAATCTGGCCTATGTCCTGAATATAATGCATGTTCCCCAATTTTGCTTAACGCCCTTCTCCCCATTAAACCCTGTTGGTGTTCTTTAATCCTAGTCTCTAAATTACGGCCTGTTTCTCCTACATAAATTTTGTCACATTGTGTGCATTTAATTCCATAAATTACATTACTTGGTTTTGATGTGCCTATGTTATCCTTCATTATGCTATTTCTAGTTAAAAATTCCCTTTTTGTCCCCGTACTATACCAAATATTCTATTTGAATTTTCTCAAAATTCTAGATATTTCGTTATCTATATCTCTATAATATGGAATAATTATATTATTGCAATCATCTTTATTCCTATTTGAATTTGGCCTATCTATTTCATATCTTCTAATCCATTTGTTTGTGTAAAAATAATCTTTCTTTTTTACTGGGCAAGCGTTCAAGCCAAAAGGCATTTCTAAAAGGTCCTAATACTTTGGATTTGAAATCTCGTGGCCCCCGGTTTTATTTAAATAAAGAAACGAATAAGTTTCGTGTTTTAAACTATTATAAGTTGCTCATCATAAAGCCATAAAAACGTTAGATATGACGAGGCACAAAGTGAAGACAACATGGAGAGGAGGCCCAGGGAGTTCTGGGAATAGACCTACCCAGTAGTAGCCTCTCCAAACATCAACGTCAGACAAATGTTTGTTAAATAAAATTAAAAAATCATTGATCAAATTTCGTGGAAAATATTTGACAGCTCGTCTTTCAGTTAGGCAACATGGAATCCCCATGATTCACCTCCAATTAGCGATACAGAGGCCCTTGACATCCTATGCAAATAAAATCACATTATGTAAATATTGCACCTTCATCTTCTCAAGGTCGACATTAAAAGTCTTCAGAAGGTTGTTAAATAAACAAAGTGCTATATAAACACACACTAGAGAGGCTCGGCTGTTATCTATGGCTGGTTTAGATCCAGGAGGGTAGAGGAAAATATGTAAAGAGAGGTTTGTGAGTTTCTTTAATCGAGATATTCAATATATCCTCGATATAGCAAACCATAATATAACAAAATCTTTGGTTCATATAGTCATTCTATAGATTGAAATTTTGCCGGGAGGAAATTGATATAAAAAAGCATAGATCAATTTGGAAATTGATATAAAAAAGAATAGATCAATTTGGAAATTGATATAAAAAAGCAAAGATCAATTTCCTCCCGGCAAATTCTACATCTATATTTTGGCAATTGATTTGACTCAGCCACATTGCCAGCTAAACACCTCTTTGGCGGATTGTGAATAATTCATTAGATCCCATGTGGATCTCATGGAATAAAGTCCGCCCTAGTCTGACAAGTGCCATTAGCCCGAAACCATGGTCTCTAGGTGGACGCTTCTCAGTTTGTCAAAGCTGGTGTTGTGGCTTTGTCACCGACCCGAGGCCGCTAGTTTGTGGCGACGGTCAATAGATGGCGTCTAGTTTTGATGTTTAATTTGACGGGAGAGGAGCTCTATGCTTTTTTTCAGATAGTCCTTCTAACATACTAGAACATTAGTTCGTTCTACAAACGGGTCTAGTACTAAGTACAGCCAGTACCAAGCCCTATTATCTATTACATAAATTGACATTCATAGAAAGAAAGATATAATGAATAAAAATATATGCATCATGATATTCGGAAAAATATTTTTGAATTTCAACAGATAAATTAATATTTTGCATTAGCGCGCCATATGTTATGATAAATTTAAACTATTTTTTGACGCGTTTGATTCTTTTTTTGTTGTATATATAGTTTAATTGATTAATTATACCCACAGAGTACGTATGTAAGATTACAGGTAAATAGGCGCAAACCTTAAGAAAAGAAAAATGGTCTCTTCTTCTTCTTTCTTATCTTCACTCAATCATATTAGGGTACCAAGTTGTGACCCTTGATGGTGTCTGTTTGACAACCATCATGAATAATTACCTGATGAAGGACGATATGTCCGAAAGCTTGTGTGCATGCTAATAAAAAGAAGCTCCTCTTCCCACCTTGTAAACTCGTTATTAACCTTCAGTGAAGAGCAGTTCTACTTAATTCTACTCAATAAATATAATGTTTGATTATAATTTTCTTGGAATCAGTTTCATTAAAAATTCTAAGAAAAGTCAAAATATTTGAAAAAATATATATAAATATCTTCTCCTGTCCTTACTGCAATCATAAATTAATGGGAGGGCCTCTGATATGATTGCAGTAAGAGCAGTAGAAATTATTTTATTTCAAAAATAATAATACATGTCAAAAATAGATAAATTAATATTGAACGCTGGGGCTTTTTTTCCTTCCAGTTTCTAGGAAGTTCGAGATAGAAACCTGAATTTTTAGATTTAGGTATTAAACCATCACTGCACAAAAATTAATTCTCAACTCCCATCAGTTTGCGATTTGAAATGGTGCATCACCCACACAAACATTGTATTTATATAGATGATTCTCTGGGACGTGAAATTAGGTTTCTGTCATATAGGTAGTTTAAGCACGAATGTTTCTTTTATATAAAAAATAAACTTCTACTGTCCTTACTGCGATGAAAAAATATATACAGTATTACAGCTCTAAGAAACGGTTGGTAGATTAAATTGGCGAAACCGCTGGGAGGGTTCACCACTGATAAGCCATGCCTTCCAATATATTTTTTCATCGCAGTAAGGACAGTGGAAGTTTGTATTGTGTATAAAAGAAGCATTCGTGCTTAAATCCTTTCATTTTATATACACTGGTGTCCAAAAAATAAGAAACTTTTGTTTTTTAATGATATGTTTTAAAATATGCAACGCTAAAAGCTAAAAAGTAATTTAATTAGGTATTTTAAGTCGTAGAATTTATTTATCGCAACCATTCGATTCGGTAAAATTGAAAATATGCAAATTTTTGCTTGTCTTTATAAGTGTGCTATTTGGCGTGTCGTTTACCCCATCTAAGAATTGTCCAATTATAATTTTATTTAATCCTTAGTTAATTATGAGTTTACGAAAAATTTTAGCAGATGATTTAAAATGGAGAGCTGTTGGAAGAATGGAGGCAGGGCAATCACAAGTTGAAGTAGCAAAATGGCTAAATGTGAATAAATCTGTGGTCAGCAAAATATGGAAACAGTTCATTGAGACAGGAACCATCAAAAGAAAAGAAGGTTCTGGTAGAAAAAGAAAAACAGCTACCTCTGAAGACCGTTATCTGGTCGTAACTGCCAAGCGCCATAGGAAGATGACAGCTATTCAACTCTCTAATGAACTCTCAAGTGCTACTGGAACGAGAATTTCAAGACAAACTGTTTACCGAAGGCTTCACGAAGGTGCTCTTTATGCAAGACGACCAATGGTCTGTATCCCTTTAACCTCTGCTCACAGGAGAGCCCGCTTGAATTGGTGCTTGGAACATCACGCCTGGACTCATGATCAATGGACCAATGTTCTCTTCAGTGACGAGTCAAGATTTAGTTTAAACACAGATTCTCGACGAGTTTTCATCTGGAGGGAGCCTGGAACCCGCTATCATCCCAGTAACATCAGGGAAATAGACCGTTTTAGAGGGGGCAGTCTCTAAGTCTGGGCTGGCATCAGTTCTAGCAGACGCACACCCCTCCACATTTTTTCTGGGGGCACTTTAACTGCCCAAAGGTACAGGGACGAGATCCTTGAGCCCTATCTAAGACCTTATAGAGATCAAATTGGTCACAATTTAATTTTTATGGACGATAATGCTTGTCCGCATAGGGCTAGGCTAGTCAATGAATATCTCCAGAGTGAGAATATTCGAAGGATGGATTGGCCAGCCAGATCTCCGGACCTGAATCCAATAGAGCATGTGTGGGATGCTCTAGGGAGGCGTATTGGAGCTCGTCACCCCTCTCCCAGAATCCTCGTTGAGCTAAGAACTGCTCTATTGGAGGAGTGGGGTTTACTACCCCTGGACCTCCTCCAAAGCCTGGTAAACAGTATGAGGGCTCGCTGTGAGACCTTGATAGCTGTTAGAGGTGATCATACTCCCTATTGATATCTTATTTCTTTAAGATCTGGAACCTTAGCTTTGGGTATGTTGGTAATAATTTGCATATTTTATAATTTCAAATATTTTTTTTTATTTTCATATAGCTAGTCAAATTCTCCATAGTTTAAACTATTTGTATACTAAATTTTATATTTGTTAATAAATTAGCTTTTGAGAAATTTCAATATTGGTTAAGTTTCTTATTTTTTGGACACCAGTGTATATAGATGGCGCGTTATTGCTTTGTATTAATATAGGTAGTTTGCTATTTAAAGTTCGAAATAACCTTAGGACATTCTCACAAGGGCAACTAATTTATGAACAATACACATCGAAGTTAAACAATTGGACACTTTTTTTGTGATTTCCACAAATACCTATGTATATAAAGTCAATGTATGTATGTATTATGTTGGCTATACACGTCCACAATACGTAAATAATCTGACTGAAATTTTAATAGTATATATAGTAGAATCTGGAAAAACTTATAATTAATATTACAGATCTCTATCCCTAATATTTTTCGAGATATTAGCAAATTTGCATTGCAAATCGGGTAAAACCCGGGCGTTGCCCGGGTCATTCGGCTAGTATTTGATAAAATCGGTGTAAACAATCCAGCGCCTTTAAAGATGCTACAAATTATTATTATACCGGTGTATAATCGAGACTATAATAAGACCATGTTAATTATTGTTTCAGGTTTCTTTCTCAAATTTTGACTGGATTTTATCAAATACCAATAATTAATATAGAAGTCCATCAATCATTAGCTTCCACTAACCATTGATTACCATCATTAATATGGTTTAACTATTATTACCTCATTTCATCCTACATCAAACCATCCATCGTCAGTCATAGGGGTCGGTGGAAGGATGGTCTAAACCGTTGGTTTTCGACCGCTACGACCCGGGTTTGATTCCCGCATTGGGCACTTTTTTTCTGATTGAAAAAATGCTCAAATGGCCTTCGATTCTTACAAAAGTTCAACCCACCAGCGAGTGCAAGTAACAATATGGGGCTCTGGCACATTTTAAAGTGCAAAGTCAAACTGCTTTTCACATATGTAGACATGTGGTGCACTTACAGTAAAAGCAGTCGCCTACTACTACCCACCATGAATATCGTGACCTGTACCACGTGTACTAGGGATAAGTAAAAAAAAATCAATAATCTTTTATGTAGAAGACTCCAATCTTTCAACTAGTCAATATAGTTCGAGACAAGGGAGAATTCAGTATTGAAGATTACTCATCCGAGCCTCAAATATTACAGTGGTATGGCGAGTCTATGGAAATGGCCTGAAGATCGAAATTCTCTGGAAAATCTCCCCACTGATGAGCCAGGCTCTTTCCCTAATTTAATTTCCCTAGAACTAATAAAAATGTATATTGTTGCACCAAGTTGCAGCTTTGCAGGGTCGTCGACCTTGGTTTCTTCCTTCTTGGTGTTATACACGTTTCCCGAGCGGGTTTGTATACTCAAAGCAAATGAATAAAAGTAAATAAATAAAATTAAATACAAATAAATTACCTTTCAAAGTTATTGCGTTTATTTATTCATTGTCTTCCTCGTAGGTCGCGATCCGCAGTCTCTGGCTCCAATAGCCAATCAAGATATATGTACAATAAAATACTACAAAAGGAATGAAACTATAAAAAGGAATGATGATAATCTAAATAATCTGTTTCAAATAAATATTAAATATCACGAATATTTTGAATAAAAATGTAGGGTGCATTAAAATTGATTCAACAATATACAAAGCAATAACGCGCCATCTATATATAACGAATGAAGAGATTAGTGAAGTATATAAAAGCAGAATGATCCAATACAGTATTGGAGCTCTAAAGAAACGGTCTGGTAGATTAAAAATTGGCGAAACCGCTGGGAGGGTTTAACACTGATGAGCCAGGCCCTCTTAATATTTTTTTCATCACAGTAAGGACAGTAGAAGTTTGAAATTTTTGTGAAAAGAAACATTCGCGTCTTAATGTATTCATTCATTAAAAATGTATATATACGTAGTTTAAAATAATGATTTTGCGACTCTAATGCAGGTCTCAGATGAGTTAGCGCAAAGCCATTCTTTATTCGACGAAAATGCATTCTTCGAAAATTAACCTCAACTTTGTAACAATTTCTAGCAATGTATTTATTTTTTACATAAATCATTAATTATTTTCTCTACAGACCTTACTACAATGATATGAAATTTTTTGTTACAAATTTTAACGATAAATGTAATTTAAATTTATAAAATTACCTTATAGTAAACTATTTTTTACCATACATGTTCAAAAATGTTTAAAGAAAATTTGAGATTTTGTTTCAAAAGGGTATTTTGTATCTCCTATAACATTTCTTTTTCATTAGATCCTTAGAAAAAAAATAGATCACAAGTAAAAATAGTGATATCGTCAAATTTTTCATTACTAATACAGTAGAACCTCCATGAGAGGACACTTGCGCTAGAGGACACCTCTCTGCAAAGTACAGTTTTCATTGTCAAAATTACAATTTTTACTATTTAACAACTCTCTGGTAAGAAGATACCTCTCCCTAAATGACACTTTGGCTTTGCAATTAGGTGTCCTGCTTTACACGGAGGTTCTACTGTACAATTAAAATATATATCTTGATTTGAAGTCGGATAAATGACAGGGACAAGTAAAAACGCCCAATCTTAAACGTTCCTTTCACGGATAAACAAAAAAAAAACAACTAAGTCACGGGACTAAAGACAATCCTATATTGGAAGGTAAGTTTCCATTATTGACTGAAAATCCCTTTCCAAATGTCTATTTAATTTATAATACAATATAATGCGGCTTATGATTGTAGAACGAAAATTTATAATTTTACCGCAAATGTTTCTTTTGAACGAAAAATCGATATAGGCTTGTATATAAGCTAGTAGTACCAGGGTAAGCGGAACACTGTGGATTGGATTCCCAACCCTGGACCCTTTATTTTTCCGTTTATAATTACTCTTCACAATTCATCCTTTCAAACTTCATCCCTAAGGTTATAAATAATCGCTATTTCTCCTTTAAATAAATTTCGATTTTTCGTCCAAAAGAAACATTTGCGGTAAAATTGTCAATTTTCGTTCTGTCTATTTAATTATTAAGGATGATCTCTGGCTAAAATTTGAAAGAAAAAAATATTGCTGAATTGAACATACAATAGTTAAATTTTTGGCAATATATTTCACTTAAGATATATATTGTAGCGTAGAAATCAAGTCTTGGAATATCTGGAAATGTCAAAGTATTCATTGATGACGTCAGTGCGACTAGTCGACAATTATCAACAAAACTATCTACAGCTAGAAAATATTGAACAAGCAAGCTAAGGAACACGTATATCTGACGTATATAATGGGCAAAATCGCTAGAAGGTTCACCACTGATAAACCAAACTTTCCCAATTCTTTTTTTCTTCTGCAGTTTCCTTATTTAAAAAAAAATCAATTCTTTTTCTTAGAAAAATGAAATGGCATTGAATGATTCTACCTTCAACATTGCCAAAAAGGAAGGCACTAAGCAGAAAGCTTTATGCAAACTATTTAGGTAGCGATATTTATAAGTTTATTGTGGCACTCCAAGATGTAAAATTTATTTCAATGACTTCAACCAGCCATGAGATACTTTGTATTTAAATTCGAAGTTAACAGTAGCGAAAATTTGTGTCGCAAGTCAAAGAAACTTTGTCAATTGGATTTATGTTTGCGGTAGGGTTCTCTTCTATAACGGCAAGCTTGTTTAAAAAAAAATTAGAGGCAAAGGTGAAAATGAATTCAAATGCGTAATAATATAAAATTCTAGCTCATCATTTTGATAATGGAATATCAATTTAGTTTTCTGGACAGCAAAACAAGGTTTGGTTCAATTATAACAGAAAATTGAGCCATACTTCCTGTTCAACTGTGGAATTCGTAAAGCAGAAGCGCTTTGAGAGGCAAAAATTCAGTGGGTGCAAGCTCATTCAAGCTTAAGAAACGCTTTGAGAGAGAAATTTCAAACCGACTGTTTTCACACAATTTAAGACATCTCCAGATCTCTAGCGCCTATGGAATTATGTTTCTTTGGCTTGTTGATACAGAAGCTAAAAAGGAAAGACCCCTGCCACGATTAGTGGCCTTTCGGAAGCGTATATAGATCAAATGATTAAAAATGAAAATGTGCCTGTATTTAACTATTTCAGACACCATTCATTTATTACGCACTAGAAGAATCTAATTTGAGTCAAATACCATGTTATTTCTTCAACTAGGTTTTAATAAAGTGTTTGCAAAAGACTATTGTTCGATGCAAATATTTACTGTAATTCTACTGTCCTCAAAGCTTATATCCATAGTTTTCTTAAATATCTTAACCAAGATTCTTCCTACAGTGTCGTATTTATAAGTATAATTGTCCAATACAATAGTAGTGCTCCAAGAAGCGGTCTGGTAGATCAAACTGGAGGCACCGCTGGGGGAAGTTCACCACTGATTAGCTAGGCACTCTCCCAATATTTGTTTCATAGCATTAAGGACAGTAGAAAGCTTGTTTTATTTGTAACATAAAATATCTTCCTCAATATTTTCATTTAGTATGCATGCGTGTGTCGATTTTTCCATTAATACTCTACATTACCAAAAGTTGGGAGTTGACAGTTTTCCATTACCTACATGAAGCAGGTATCGCGATCAAAATCGAGCTGAACGTAATGACGAGAGGGATGTCTATCTTGGGTAATCTCAGCATATGTGAGAGTTCACTTTGAGGTAGATGATCTTACTCATCCTTAAAGCTAAATGATCTTATCTACTTCTTGTAGACAAGCCTAATTTACTGTTAGGTGACCCTATCTACTTTAGTGGATGATCCTTATTTATGCTTATTCCCTCTGCCCGAACCCCATATCTCACACTGAGTCAACCTATGGTTTATTCCAATACCCAGCCCTTTCCTACACAATTCGACGTAATCTACGATGTAGGAATGTTGACGTGACCTCGGCGGAAATGTCGCAACCACCGGGGGGCGGGCGGTGGTGATAGTCGCCGTTGAAAGCAGCCGCAGTCAAACGGGTTCCGCTCGCACGCACGGCGGTCAAGGTTGGCTCTCAGGTGAGTGACTGAAGATTTACCATGGCAGGTACGGCCGGCGTCTACAGTACCTATCTAATAGATAGGACTTCTTTATATTATCGACTTACTATCTTGATATGAACTTTCAATGCGTGTGAAACAGATTTTTCTAATCTAAGTATGTACATTATTCAATCATCGATGTTATTTTGATTCAGGAGACATTCTGATGGCTGATACTTGTTCCAGTCTTCACACCAGTTCTAGGAGCTTATGCACATCTAGCTTTCTTAAGACTTCTTTAAGGTTCAGGAAAATCTCCTGTCTTATTTCTCCGATGTATTCTAGAATGTGTTCTGTTGAAGCATTTGATGCAAAGTGGGAAGTTTTCTCATCCTCCCCCTTCACTTCAAATGTCAAGGGTTTCATGTGACCTGCTCTAAACCCTGTAATCCTGTTGTAATCACTGCGCGAGAGTAAGAACTCAAAAGTTCCGGTATTTTAGGGAAGGCCCCATACTTAGAACCTATTGTCCGAAAAAGAGACTGCATTTAGATATATCTCCCTACTTACATTTTAGGGCAGATTTGAAGGGACGTGTGGCTGGATTTATTAAAAAGTCGGTGGCCGGCGCTATACACCGTCTGTTTCCGATAGCCATGAATCGGGATCAAACCCGCATTGGACACTTTTTTTTTTTAATTTTATTTTTGAAGAACCTGTTCATATTATTAATTGTAAATAACATAATCTATGTTGCTCTTTTTGAGCGGTACCTACTAAAGTTATTTTGGAACTGGGTAGACTGGATTTATCAAAGGATGCAAAGACCTGACAATACAAGAACTCTTCGACAAATGGCATGATCGATCACAGTACCTAACATTTATATGAGACACAGAATAACATATGTAAACATGTCCAAAGAGCATATTTTTACGAGAACGCACATTGCCATACTTTTCTAATATTTTCTTTACAGTTTATACACAAATTCATAAATTTGGGACGAGACAGGTTTTCAGTACATCAGGAAAAGTCATTCACAAAACATGAAAATTACGCATTCAATACCTCTTGAAGGATATATCAAGACATCGAAGCAGCCTCTTTATTGGTGACGGACATAATACCGGTTGTTCTTTCCAAATTTACCAAATATTTGGAGCTACTGCATATTGAGTGATTTGATTTTAGGCGGTATGATCATGGAAGATAAACATTTTTAATGATTTGGTTTCATTAATTTATAAAATGTTCTCTATTTAATACTTATTTATTTTTATATTTTTATAGACGTATTATATCATCAGGTATGTATTGAAAACATGTATATTCAATTTTAATTTTATAATGTGACGATAAATTACTCTTACCTCCAATCTACGCTATTTATTTTAGAGCCATATAAACTCCTTGATAGAA
This sequence comes from Cordylochernes scorpioides, assembly GCA_030710605.1. Taxonomy (NCBI): domain Eukaryota; kingdom Metazoa; phylum Arthropoda; class Arachnida; order Pseudoscorpiones; family Chernetidae; genus Cordylochernes; species Cordylochernes scorpioides. Next base: position 33,537,377 of record CP092866.1, on the reverse strand, counting down.
ACTTTCCAGTATATTTGCGTCAATTTCAGAATTTCTGGATTTATCAATATTCAAAACCTGAGTCGGGTGAAAAACATATTGAAAGAAATATTTGAATATCTACACACATATATTTTAATAGCTGCTGAGTAGAGAAAAGGATTAAACAATAGACAGGATGCATATGCATTTTGGATTGCCACAACCTTACATATACACAACCTCTACATAAAGTCTGAGTGGAACAAAGGAAAAGATGATGATCTTCTTCCTTCTTCTTCTCTCTTATCTCCACTCAATCATATTACGGTATCAAGCTTGTAAAGTTGACAACCATCATGATTGGGTGAAGTAGAATGTGTCTACCTTTGTCATTAAGACTGGGAGCACTACTCAGTGGCAGGCCGACTTAGCTCCAAAAGAAATGGCAGCCTCTGACAGGAACAGACGCCATGTGCAGCCGCTCCTAACATGGAGTACAAACGCTGCTCATCCTCTATCCCTGGATTAGGAGCTCTAACAGGGTACTATCAGGCAGGCCAGCTGAGCCCAGGTTTTTTAGCGAGCTTGTTACTGCTCCCCCTCCTCCTTTTTCATCCGGGCTTGGGACCGGCAAAGGCAGAGTTGTTGAGATGAGATAATTGCAAAGTAAAACATGGAATTATTTAATCCATTGTTGTTACTAAGAAACGGATTATAAAGATTAATTTAAAATATTAATATCTTTGACAATATAAATATTCTTAGGAAATTATCGAACCCTTATTTCAAATCACCTATACCTTATTCATAAAAGAGAACGTATTTTAGAAATCAATAATTTGAAAAGATTTTTACTCAAATAAATTTTATATAATTTTAAAAAATTATTTGTAGTGCGGAGACGCAGTCTCTTCTTGGAATTCCTCAACATTTCCCAAATTTTTCGTTGAATATATTCGATTTTGAGAGAGATTCTAGCTTTGTGCTGATCCTGGGTTTAGCGGATGAAGTCAATAATAGGTTGTTTTATAAGACAGCATGTCTTAGCAACAGATCTAGCGGTTAATTTGTAGTAGAATATATTTTCTCATTAATACATAGCAATGGCGCTCCATCTATATAATACAAATGAAAATACCAAAACGCGAATGTTTATTTTTCACAAATAAATCATTGTAATATATTCTCATATTCAATAGAACTCTGTTATGTTAATATATTCTCTATGAGAACGAATTTTACCCAGAAATATTCGAATAAGCAATAATTAGAACAAAGAGTTTCTTCATTTCTTATTTTTTGCCTATTCAAATATTCTCTATGCAGAAATATGCAATTATTAGTTCAAAATTAGTGTCATCGTCTAAAAAAAAAAAGAAGAAGAAGATATAAACATTTTCACCACAAAATTTCAAAAGATACTGTTTTTACTCTTTACATTATCTTTGATTCTTCAGCAAGAGAGAGTAGAGAGTGAAAATATGCAATAGTTTATGATTTGGCGTGTCAACCATGCTTAGGTGCTATGTTAGTCTATTTTCTTCGATATTTTAGTATATGTAGTGTCGCCTAGTAGAGAAAGTTTATTGAGAATGTGGATAGCGTCAATTTGAAAGGGAGAGAGATGAAGAATAGAAAGAGATGGGTGGAATAGCATCGGCAGGTCAACGCCTGCTTGATGGTTTCCAGAAACTTTGACCTTGCCCTGAAGGCAGGCTTTCAGACGACTTATTGCTTCCTGGTGATAAAGTTTTCTGCAGAAGAATTTCTTTCCCATTCATTTTCATTCTCCTTTGGAATAAAAAACATTAGTTTCCATCTGGAAGTCTGTGGAATTTTAGAAGAGATAAGAAAGAGAGAATTTCTTCTATGTTCAATATATTTAGACGCTAATTTATTCATGTATGATCATCATTATTCTATTTGAAGTGTGATATAAAACATATATATATTTTATTGAATAAAAAGTCTAAATTAATGTTTAATTGATTTTTATTCCACTTGTATGAATAAGTGAAAGTTGTATAAGCTTATGATTTTGCTTTGTTTTAAAATGAATCGATGTTGGTTCTATATGCTTGAATTGAATATTACACCTTAGTTCTATATGTTTTATTGCTTAAAAGGGAACACAAACCAAACAAAAAGAAACTACAAAATTGCAAATGATTTGATAACTAACAAAAAAAAAAGAATAATAATTTTTAAAAATGATGATGATAAAAAATTGAATATGTCTGCCAGAAAAATGCTTCTATGAATTAAAAAATAAGAATAATTACAAACTTAACATATAAATTTCAAAAACCACTTTATGGTTCACTTTCATTTATTTATTTCAATTTAAAGCGCTATGTCCTCCTAGGGACACTTGCGCTGTCATACATGTATGCCTCTACATTTGTCTATATATATATACAATAATTTTAAGCCATAGAGAATATTAATATGATATTAACAGGGGGAAAGAGATGAAAATAAAAACATTTCCATCGAATATTTACATCAAAATTGTTTTTTCAATTATTATTATTATTAAAAGAGAATAGAAAAAAATACTTTATGGCTTTCTGCCAGCTAAAATGATCATTTGAGCGGTCAAGATATTCCTTTTTTATGTTAAATATATCAACACACACCTTATCTTTTTCTGTTTTCTTACTTTTTCATATATATATGAAGAGAAAAGCGCACTTTCTTTTAAGAAGATGGCTCTAGATGATTGAAAAAGATAATAATTTATCCATACAACGTCTTTGGAACTTTCCACCTTATCAAGAATTAAAACTTCGATGAAACATGTTTTTTAAAAAGATCAAGGACAACATTCTGATTTTTTTGAAAGGCCAGGGCGTTCTTTTTTTTAAACGATTCTCTGAAATCTTACTCAAGATTGTGTTATTTGAAAAAACATTTGACATATGAGAAAATTATCAGCTGTCAAACTGATTACGACTGAGTTGAGTAAATTAGGCTTAACAAACATCTTCTGGAACTTTAAGGATTTAAATAACACGAACTATAGATGATTGGATAGTAATTGGATTAATTTATTTTGATGTTGAATTACCAGAAACTTGGAGACTTGTATCATTTGGTAAAAAAAAGTATCTAGGGATAAGTATTTTTATATGAATATTAATGTCTTGTAGAGTTTGATTACAATATGTTCTTTATATAAGCTTTTAACTTTGAAAACATCTACGTAGATGACAAATAGTAGGGTTCTTCCGAGATCTACCGTAGTGGCCAGGTATAGGCTCGCCTACTGCATTGAACAGGTAAATGCTCGCCTACTGCATTGAACAGGTAAAGGCTCGCCTACTGCATTGAACAGGTAAAGGCTCGCCTACTGCATTGAACAGGTAAATGCTCGCCTACTGCATTGACCAGGTAAATGCTCGCCTACTGCATTGACCAGGTAAATGCTCGCCTACTGCATTGACCAGGTAAATGCTCGCTTACTGCATTCATCAAGTTATCTAGCATGACCTTCCAGCTGTAGACAATGATGTAGATAAACAATGGCAACGTTTTTCCCCTCAGCCTTTCTTCTATTCTTTGGCCATTATGGATTTACCCTTGAACAACACTTCCCAATATTATCTTTACTTACACGCATTTGTGGTGAGGTATCCTGTCGACTCTTGTCGAATCCTGTCGTTGTGGAATCCAGTCGACTTAATCTATGGTGTGAGTCCCTGTCAACTCTCGCTATACTGTGTTAACCGAGAGGGACAATCAGAGAGTTTTCCAGTACCCTCTCTGCACCTTGAAAGACCTTTAACATTTCTCACAGAGTACAGGCAGTCGTGGTCGAGGCAGAGTGGAAGACTTGAGAAGGTTCATCACAAAAAAACGAAGAGACACAGTTGTACTAGGTAAGTTCCTTGAACAGATAAAAGTCGAGCTAGGAGCGAAAGATGGAGATAGAAGAGTTCTTACTGTTCTACATGGTCGATGAGGAGGACCTTGGACCATATATCTGTGCTAACAGAATGTTTCTGCCCTCACTGTATATTTTCTGACAAATATATCTAAAGGTCTATACTCTATATCAACACACACAGTGATTTACTTCCTCTAAAATCGTCTCTATAACGGTTAATTATCTGTCAAAACATTTTGAGAGTAAAATTCTATAGCTATATATATATCCCTTTATTTTCAGTAAACCCATCTATATTTTATAGTGTGTATATTTTCTATATATATACAGAAAAAAATAAAAAATAAAAGGTCAGGTGTTGATATTATGGCTTTTCTTGATTTATCAAGAAATTGGGCTGGCCAAATATCACGGAGCAAGTTAAATAAACTTTTAGTTTATTTTTGCTCCACTAGATGGCGCTCTGCCATCTAAAAAGCACATGTGCTCGTGGTCAGGAGATGCCTTCTTTATTTTTAATATATATATATATATATATATATATACTAAATTGAAAGAACTCCTATTTATAGTAAAATAAACCCGTTTATTTCCAGTAAAATCACCTACACTCATGGATATTTGCGTATATTATTAGTCTATTTTTTTAAGGAGACAGAGGCAATTTTGCTCACACTTGGTTATCTCATGTGTCTTCAATAAAGGACACTGTAATATCTTTTAGAGTTATTGTCTGAATCCCGATATACATGCTGAAAGGTACAACTTCCTTAAGTTTTGCCCATGAGTGTATATTATGACTCAACTATAGTAGAGTCACTAGACTATGCAATATAGGACTGTAGACTAAGCAACAGTGTAATTAACCCTGATGCTGACAAAATTTCGTATTTCACACACACATAGATATTTTAAATCAAAAGAGGTATATACTAACCACGTTCATATGAACCTTTTATTTTTAAATTTTATTTTTCACATAGAGAGAGATATTTATAACCCAGGTTCCAATTACCCGGCTTATATTATCAAATATTGTTTTTGAAGATCTTACTGCAATGATAAAAATGTTATTTTGGTTGTCTTTGCTCATCAGAAGTGAATCCTCTCAGCAGTTTATCCAAATTAGTCTCCAGACCGCGTTCTCTACTATTGTATTGTATTTTTCCTATACCATGTACAATTACTAAGGAAGGCATCTTAGGGGTGTTTAGGGAACCTATGGACATAAGCTTATAGTTCTGCAGAGGTGCATATATATAATTACAAGTGAATAGATCCCCGAGAAAATAATATTTTATATGAAGACTATTATACTAAGTATAGTATATTATAGTAAGTAAAGTATGCACAATTAGAAGTGTACATTTATCACTGGTAGATGGTTCTGTGTGAGTTATGTTCAAATATGTGTAAGGTGGAAAATCTTTCATCGATTATTTGGTGGTGTCTTGTCCATGGAGCAGATCGGTCCGAGCACCTGATCACAATACCGGCTAACTGAGTTGGTGGTAGTGTCTTGTCCATGGAGCAGATCAGTCCGTGCACCCTGATCACAATACCGGCCAACTGAGGTAGTGGTGTCTTGTCCATGGAGCAGATTGGTCCGTGCACCCTGATCACAATACCGGTCAACTGAGGTGGTAGTGGTGGTGTCTTGTCCATGAAGCAGATCGGTCCATGCACCCTGATCACAATACCGGCTAACTGAGGTGGTGGTGGTGTCTTGTTCATGGAGCAGATCGGTCCGTGCACCTTGATCACAATAACGGCTAACTGAGGTGGTGCTGGTGTCTTGTCCATGGAGCAGATCAGTTCGCGCACCCTGATCACAATACCGGTTAACTGAGGTGGTGGTGGTGTCTTGTCCATGGAGCAGATCGGTCCGTGCACCCCTGATCACAATACCGGCTAACTGAGGTGGTAGTGGTGGTGTCTTGTCCATGGAGCAGATCGGTCCATGCACCCTGATCACAATACCGGCCAACTGAGGTGGTGTCTTGTCCACGGAGCAGATCAGTCCATGCACCCTGATCACAATACCGGCCAACTGAGGTGGTGTCTTGTCCATGGAGCAGATCAGTCCATGCACCCTGATCACAATACCGGCCAACTGAGGTGGTGTCTTGTCCACGGAGCAGATCAGTCCATGCACCCTGATCACAATACCGGCCAACTGAGGTGGTGTCTTGTCCATGGAGCAGATCGGTCCATGCACCCTGATCACAATACCGGCCAACTGAGGTGGTGTCTTGTCCACGGAGCAGATCAGTCCATGCACCCTGATCACAATACCGGCCAACTGAGGTGGTGTCTTGTCCACGGAGCAGATCAGTCCATGCACCCTGATCACAATACCGGCCAACTGAGGTGGTGTCTTGTCCACGGAGCAGATCAGTCCATGCACCCTGATCACAATACCGGCCAACTGAGGTGGTGTCTTGTCCACGGAGCAGATCAGTCCATGCACCCTGATCACAATACCGGCCAACTGAGGTGGTGTCTTGTCCATGGAGCAGATCAGTCCATGCACCCTGATCACAATACCGGCCAACTGAGGTGGTGTCTTGTCCATGGAGCAGATCAGCCCATGCACCCTGATCACAATACCGGCCAACTTAGGTGCCTTGATTATGTAAATATGTTTGTAAATTGATTTATCTATGACGTCGGCATGTCTAGAAAATTTAGCAACATTTACCCAGGAACAAAAGGTCAGGTTATTGAACATTTATGTGGGATGCATTAATAAATAAATTATGTATAATTAATCTGTATTTTTAAAATGAATATTATATTAGTATATTCTCTGTGAGAATCGATTTATAAAAATAATTATTAAATATTTATCTTCGCGTCACACACATTTTTATTCAAATAAAAAATAATTTGAACTTTCACAAGCGCGCAATCTGGATTTAGAAATATCAACTATTTCACTTCAAATGTTTATTTAAAAAAAAAATTTTTCTACTGCCCTTTACTTCAATATAATTTTATCATTGCAACTGTTTTATGTTTGAAAAAGAAACATTCGGACTAAAATAGTTTACTTTTATAATTTGCCTTTTTTTAATATATAGAACTCCCCTCTAGATATGAACCCAAACATCCTTTCAACACATTACAATAAACCACATCATAGACTACATTAACTACTCCATTAATGAGCTCTACTCATACCAAGCTGAAACCATAAAAATTCTCAAGATCTACAGACTTGATATCCGAATATGATTGAGTGGAGATAAGACGAAAGAAGAAGACAATACAAAAGCCACATCATTAACCACATTACACTCATCCATTGATGAGCTCTACTCATTCCCAGTTGACACCATCAAAACCCTCAAGATCCATACACTTGATTCCTAATATGATTAAGTGAAAATAAGAAAAAAGAAGAAGATAATACAAAACGACATCATTAATTGCATTAACTCATCCAGTGATAATCTCTACTCATCCCCATAGCTGCGACCATCAAAAATATCAAGTGCCACAGACTTAATAACTTGATATGAGATTGAATGGTGGTAAGAAGAATAAGGAAACAATACAGTGAACCACATCATTGACTGCATTAACTCATCCATAGATGAGTTCTACTCATCCCCAGCAGACACCATCAAAAGTCTCAAGATCCACAGACTTGATACCCTAATATAAATGAGTAGATATAAGAAAGAAGAAAAAAAACCTTACTGACTGCATTAGCTCATCCACTGATGAGCTCTACTCATTCACAGCTGACACCATCAAAAATATCAAGATCCACACGCTTGATATCCTAATATGATTGAGTGGAGAAAAGAAAGAAGGCAATGCAAAATCCACATCACTGACTGCATTAACGCATCCATTGATGATGAGCTCTACTCATTCACAGCTGCCACCATCAAAAATCTCAAAATCCAGGGACTTAATAACTTGATATGAGATTGAGTGAAGAAAGGAGTCAATACAAAGAAGTCACCAAACAGACCGTAGCCAAGTTGAGCCATCTTGAAGCAGTTCAGCAATGAAGATGCCAAGTTACAAAACCCATAAAAAAAAACGTTACTCAAGAAATCATTAGAATTCAAGGCGTACTTCAGTGAATCACGCGACCTTCAGACATCCCCCCTAGAACAGCTTCCTGATTCGTTGATTAATCGAAATTCATCAGAGCTGCGTTTTTGCGGCGTTTTTTAGATGCACCCACTGTTTACCAACAAGCGGTTTGTCTTTTTTTTTTTACTTCTGGGCAGGTGGTTCTCCGCAGCTCTATTGGGTAGGTTGTTCCATTTTGTCAATTAAGATTTTACAGCAAGAGACATGGGCCATGATTCTTTATCTGGGAATCAAATGAATTGTTCACGCAAAACTAGTTCTTATATTGATACTAAATATTTGAAATATCAATTTATTATTTTCATATATATAATTTCTATTTTTTATTATTTCAAGAACATTAATGCGCGGAAGAGGTGCCGTTTGAAATCTTGAAGAATATCTAATAAAGAAACACATTGTAATTTTAAAATAAAGCAATTCATAATTAAAAAGGAATATATTGAATCAAAATATCATTTATTTTTACCAATATTTGAATATAACAAAATATTTTTAAAACTTAATTCTGTTGACGTTATGTGGCGCTGAGTTTGTTGTTGACACATATTAATATGTTATAACACCTTGATAAAGGTTGGCGTTCTGCCAACGGAAATATTGGTAAAATAAATGATATTTTGATTCCATATATGCCTTTTTAATTAAATATTGTAATTTGTCTTTTCATTTTATTACGTGTTTACAAGTATAGCTTTAGGTGTAGATTCTAGTCGCTTGTAAACAACCAGGAGTCTCGGGATCGAATCCCACTGTTGTGTTCTCTACCTAACAAAAATAGCACTCGACGAACACTATAAGGTATAAACCATTTATTTCTATAAATAAGATACTTTCACTCTCCTCTTACACTCTATATACATCCAATCATTTTTACATATTTAATTTTCTATCAGAAAATTAATACATATCTACATATATGCTGCATTTTTTCTTTAAGAATAAAATTTGCATATGGAATCATTACACCCACATTGGGTATTATTTTTCTTTAAAAATAGCCTCTATGACCTTTCCTACTCGTGTAAGTTCAACTTCACTAGTGTTAAAAATAACAAAACAGGTCTTTGGCACCTTATAAACGCAAAGTAAACTGTTTTCAACATATATTTAACCATTTGGGGTACTTACAATTAAAGACAGCCTCTAACTACCCACCATGAATATCATGGCATCGGGGGGGAGTGTGTTGGAGGAATGGTATACATTCATGGACAAAACTTAAGGAAGTGAAAAGTTTTTGATGTTGCCAGTTGTCTGTTTTTAGAAGGAGACATAGACAATTTTGTTCACATTTTGGTTATCACGTGTGTTTTAAATAAAGATCATTGTGTATCAAATATCTTTCAGAGTTATTGTTTCAATCCCGATATACATGCTTAAAAGTACAACTTCTTTAAGTTTTGTCTATGTTAACCATTGAATTTCTACATTCACTTCTCAGGATAGTCTTTCACAGGGCACTTTTTTCTAAAAAAAAAAAATTCTTCAATGGCCTTCAATTTTTGCAAAGGTTCAACCCCTCCAATGAGTGAACCATGTTGTGGAAAAGTCGAACTGATTTATACATGTATAGACATGTGATGAATTTACAGTAAAAGCAGGCGATAAACTACACACGAGGTTTATCATAGTCTGGACCATGTGTACTAAAGAAAATCATAAAAATCACATAGCATGTAATAATTGAAAGTGATAACACCTATTCACAACGAAATATGGAAACTACCAAATTGAACAGATTGTTTTCCACGTCAATCAATAATTGAAGTAGGAAGTCAATGAAAACAATTTCCTTAAAGTTGACCACTTATTCCAATCTGAGATCTTTAGAATAGGACGAAAACAATTGTAATTGTCTGTCAATAGGTCAATCTGAAACCTATTCTGAAATAAAAATACAATTCTGTCATTTTGGAAATCTTATATAAATGTTAAATAACGCTTGAAATATATTTTAGAATTACGTATCTTATATGTCTCAACATCGATGAAGAGGTTTCCTCTAGAAAACGAATACATTAATATTGTCACTTAGAGAATGATGTGGAAAGATAAACAAATGTAAGGATGACGATTACATATATTTCATTAAGACAATTCCCAATCATAATACAAATTTACGTACACTCATAGACAAGAATTAAGGAAGTGAAAAGTCTTTTATGTCGTAGTCACCGTTTTTTGTTTGTTAGAAGGAAACAGAGGCAATTTTGTTCAGACTTGATATCTCGTGTGTCTTCAATAAAGGTCAATGTGTATCAAATATCCTTCAGAGTTATTGTCTGATTCCCGATATACAGGGTGAAAAGTACAACTTCCTTAAGTTTTGTCCCCATGTGAGTGTAAACACTAAGTTCTTTCTAAGCCTTTGCGGAGCCAGTGGCCTGATGAAGCGTGAAAGCTTGCCTCCGAAATATCTAAATAAAGAAACTCTGCAAATATTTTAAAATTTCTATAATTTTTTTTCAATTATAATATTATTTGCATCAATATTTCAAGTAAAAACACTAAGTTCTTTATTAATATTATTATTATTGTTATTATGTTACAAGATTTTGCTCTCGAGGGATTCCTTTTATCTCTAAAAAACGTTATAAAAATAAATAATAATTGATAAAAAATAATATATCCTGTGAATGCTTGTAACATAAAAATACTAAAAAAAACTTGGCGTTTATATTTATTCGTATATTGTGAAATAGAGCTAAAATACGATAAATAAATGTCCAAATAATAAATTCATCCTCCGTCCTATAACTTATTTACTTGAATGAAGAAAGAAGCAATGAGAGAATATTGCTATATAATTTAAGAAAAAGGCATTTCCTTATCGTGCAACTGAAAGTTGCTGATGGCTTGCGCCATCTATCGGAATAAATACCAACTATTCATTGATTTTTAATTATTCCAGAATTGGCCAAATAACCATTCTTGATTAAAAATCAAAGAATAATCTATATTTATTCAGTAAATTTCAGTTGCACGATAAGGAGATGCCTTATTCTTAATTTATGAACCTTATCTCAGTACAATATCACATTTGTACTAATGTTTTCATAAAATAATAATATGTTGTTTAATTTTAAAATATTATGCCACACAATATATAGATATGAATTCTTGATCTTCGCTCGCCCGTTTGTACTCGATGGTAACAGAAAGAAAATGAATTGCGCATGCGTCACTATAGCGCTGGAAGCCAAAAGAGAACTAAAGAGAATGGGAATAAAACGGATGACATATAAATAAACCGATTGATGGCGTATATATTATGATGTGTCTTCAGATTTTAAAATATACATTTACATATTTCCATGTAATTATACTATTCTCACATCCTATATCACAAAGTTTGCTTTTACATCAAAGAGGGCACTACAGTATCGCGGATATATAAGAAGAATCGTCTGATACAATAGAATTGCTCTAAAAAGCGGTATGGTTGATTGGCGAACCTGGCGAAACCTGGGAGGGTTCCCCATTGATGAGCCAGAAACTTCAAATATATATTTTTTCGTTACAGTAAGGACAGTTGGATGTTTGTTTAATTTTAAAAATATAAAGTCGTGTTTAATAGCTTGATTGTGTATCCTATTTGAAATTGTATTTCAATAAAAATACATGGAGATAGGGGAAGGCTTTCTAGTAAAGAGTGAAGATATTCCACGGATGTCCATTATAGAAGGTTGCTGTGTGTCCAGCAATGATGTCGACCCCACACGTGCTACTGCTCTGCCTGATGCTGGCAGTTGCCGGGCAAGTCTCCGGAAAGCCCTGCACTCTCGTCGAGGGGGAGTGCCAGGAGGAGGAGCCGTCTCCCGCCGAGCCTAACGGAGGTGGCGGCGGTGGTGGAGACTGGAGCAAGTGGGGCCGCGGCAGTGGAGGCGGCCAGCTCCACATCGACGTCGGACCGTTCTTCAAGATGTGGGGCGGTGGTGGCGGCAGAGGCGGCGTGGAATGCGCCGACGGTCAGCCGTGCAAGGGCGGCCAGGGTGGAGGTGGCCTGGTCATCGAGATCGGCGGATTCCGGTTCGGAGGCGGTGGCTGGGGCGGTGGAGGCCTCAACCGGCGGGAGAGCGGCGATGCCAAGTGTGAGACCGAACCCTGCCCTCAGCCTCCACGTCGTAGATGGGGAGGTCTCTTCGGCGGCGGACAAGGAGGATTTGGATTCTCTTTTGGCGGAAACAGGAAGAACAGCGGTGAGGACAGTGGGGAGAAAGGTGGACAGGGAGGGTTCAACTTCCAGTTCGGGGGCAACAAAAACTGGGAAGGCAATAAGGGCTGGGGAGTTGGCGGCGGTGGCGGTGGTGGAAACGGAGGGTTCGGCTGGGGCTGGGGAAGCGACTCTGGCGAGGGCAGCAGCACAAGCAGCGAGTCCGTCCCAATCATCAAGCCCGAGGACCATCCCGGCAGCTGGGAGTCCGGCAACAAGCGCGGAAACCAGGCGGAGGACGCTCTGCCGAACGAGCCTGCCGAGGACAACGACGTTCCTCTCACCAGGTACCTTATCATCTCTTCCTTATATCTACAGCTTTGTGGTGTTTGTGACTTATACCGAATATACTGTAGAGTAGTCTTCTATGAGCGACCATAGCCTGAAACTTAGCTAAATCCAGTACCTCCCGGAAGTGGTATCAGAGATTCTATAAGTCAAGCCAAGTCATGACGAATCTTTCAACTGAAATGAGAATCTCTAGAGAAAGACCACCTTTAGCAAAGATTGAATGTTGCCGTACTTTCAGGCTATCGTCTCTCAAGGGAAATTCTACAGTACAAATAACGATCGAGAATAAGGCATCTCAACCTTCATTGTAGATCGTCAAACAATTCAAGAAGAATACTATCATGGATAAATTTACAAGGAGATGAGTAACACACTGTAGAGACTAAGGCAACCACTGTGGGTGGGAACTTGTGACTTCTTACACCACAAATACACCACGTATCTACATATCTAGAAGCCGTTTGACTTTTACACTTACAAGATGCCTTGTTAGATTACTTGCACTCAATAGTGGGTTATACCTGCGTGCGCAAGAATCAGTGTTATTGAGACAGAAAAGCAATTTGCTAATATTTATATTTTTCTCTTTAAGTGTTTTATAAGTTATATTGTTTCTATTTAACATTTAACCTTATTTATAAACATATATTTATAATATAGTTACAGTCTATATATAGAGCCATGCAATACTGAACCACGCTAAATGAATTACATATTTATTATGATTCAATTGATGATACAAACTGTGTTGCCGGATCTTTATATTTACACAGATTATACTATATACAACATGTCCCCCTTTCAATCAAAGTCCGGGGTCATATATTTTGAACCGAAGTACAGGCGGGAGAATTCTCCTTATTCCTCTTGACCACTGGACGGTCTGGGCCTCCTCTCGGTAAACACTGGGTCTTCTCAAAAGTAGAACGCCAATTGACAAACCCCATTTAGGCTTTCTCTAAGCGGAACTCCAATTGACAAACCCCATTTAGGCTTTCTCTAAGCGGAATGCCAACCGATAAACCCCACTTAGGCTTTCTCTATGCGGAATGCAAATTGATCATTCCTATTCAGGCTTTCTCTAAGTGGAATGCCAATTGATCAATCCCATTCAGGCTCTCTCTAAGCGGAATGCCAACCGATCACTCCATTCAGGCTCTCTCTAAGTGGAATGCCAATTGATCAACCCTATTCAGGCTTTCTCTAAGCGGAATGCCAATTGATCAATCCTATTCAGGCTTTCTCTAAGCGGAATGCCAATTGATCAATCCTATTCAGGCTTTCTCTAAGCGGAATGCCAATTGATCCATCCTATTCAGGCTTTCTCTAAGTGGAATGCCAATTGATCCATCCTATTCAGGCTTTCTCTAAGTGGAATGCCAATTGATCAATCCTACAATCTCATCTAGCACTTCTATTGTGGCTGGAATCCTCTTTCACTCTTTTTTGGATCTCTATTTTGGAGCCTTTCTTTTTCAATTTTTTCAAAAAGAATAACTTCTTTATTATAAATGTAACTATGAACATAATCATTATGAAAATTTGAATATTTCTTATTAAAAATCAATTTTAATTTATCATTAACTTGATAAATTATTATATTTCTTTCAGTCCATATTATTAAATTATCATGACAATATTTAAATCTTTCAATTGATTCATTTTCATTTAGAATTTCCAAAGGATCAGGAAAAGATTGATTTAATAAATCAAACGATATAGTATATAATTTGCATTCTTCATTTTCCTTTCTATAAGTAAAATAAATAAAGTTTTTATCATAGATCATCATATCATAATTTAAATTATCAATATACAGCTGAATACTAGAATTTTTGTACCTGATTCAATACAAAAAGCATGTAGAAAATTCTCAAAATCTGTTTTCTTCTTTTCATAATCTGAATTTGCATTCTTCTTTCGAACTTTTATATTCTTCTTCCTTATATATATTTTTTTATTCTATAGAATCTTTATCTTTCTTCTTTTTTCTATAATATTTATCTATATTCTTATTCCTTTTTACTCATTTTTAAATTAAAAAATATATATTTTTATTAAATACTAGCGGACGTACCCGGCTTCGCCCGGGTTTTACCCGAGTAAAAGTTTGTCTAACGAATCTCTCGATAAAGTGAACATTTTTTTCCCGGTCCCTTGAAAAATACTCGATAAGTTGAATAAAATCAATATTAATTGGTTCCCTCGGTAATTGGAAGTTAAAGGAATAGTATCTTGCCTTGGAATTGTATCATTATTCTTGTATGGATGTACCCGGCTTCGCCCGGGTTTTATCCGAGTAAAGGTTTGTTTAACGAATCTCTCGATAAAGTGAACATTTTTTCCCGGTCACTTGAAAAATACTCGATAAGTTGAATAAAATCAATATTAATTGGTTCCCTCGGTAATTGGAAGTTAAAGGAATAGTATCTTGCCTTGGAATTGTATCATTATTCTTGTATGGATGTTCCCGGCTTCGCCCGGGTTTTATCCGAGTAAAGGTTTGTTTAACGAATCTCTCGATAAAGTGAACATTTTTTCCCGGTCCCTTGAAAAATACTCGATAAGTTGAATAAAATCAATATTAATTGGTTCCCTCGGTAATTGGAAGTTAAAGGAATAGTATCTTGCCTTTGAATTGTATCATTATTCTTGTCTCAAATAAATTGCCGTGTCATCCTGAATTTTGTCTTTCCTAATTTTCTACATTACAAAATCATCGTATCATCATGATAATATTTAGAGCAGATTGTTGAATTATAACAGATAAAATAGAATATTTATCTTGATTATTTCTAGGCGAAAAGTTATTTCAAAAATTTTATTTGCTAGAAACCTTCCCAGTACTATACTAAATAACTTCCCAAAGTTTCATGGCGATCCAATGAGTGGTTTGGTCAGGCATAAAGGACAAACAAACAGACATACATTCATTTTTATATATATAGATACATCATCTTATATGATATACACATATCTATTTTTCTTTCTTTCTTTCTTTCAAACGTTATTCATTTAAAAAGAGCTTATTTTTCAAAATTGAATGTAAATTAACTTCTTCAATGTATCAAATCGAATATAAATTAACTTCTTCAATGAATCAATTCGAATATATAACTTAACTTTTTGAAATATATTAGGTCGAATATAAATAAACTTCTTGAATGTATCAATTCGAATATATAAATTAACTTTTTGAAATGTATCAATTCAATTGTAAATTATCTTTTTTTTAAATACGTATATCAATTCGAATGTAAATTAACTTTTAGAAATATATCATTTCGAATATTAATTGACTTTTTTGAAATAGATCTCTTTGAATATAAATGACATTTTTAAAAATATATCAATTCGATTATAAAGTAACTTTTTGAAATGTATGAATTAAATATAAATTATCACAAAATTCACTTTTTCCAATATGATTTACATTTATCTAGTTTTCTCTAAATTTCGAACGTTAGGCTTAATATTTTCAGAATTTTACCTATCTTTTCGTATCCCGGCGCTGCCACCATTTTTTATAAGTTATATTGTTTCTACTTAACATTTAACCTTATTTAAACATATATTTATAATATAGTTACAGCCTATATATAGAGCCATGCAATACAGCACCACGCTAGATGAATTACATATTTATTATGATTCAATTGATGATACAAACTGTGTTGCCGGATCTTTATATTTACACAGATTATACTATATACAAATAAAGTTCTAAACTAGGGTAAGAGTTAAACATAATACATTATTACGTTATCTGTTATTAGAAATTTGTATTTTAGAGCAATTTTTATTGATCCAACATATTCTACTGCCCTTACTTCGATGATAAAAATGATTAATATTATTTAAAGGCATTAGAATTCATTAGGTTTAAAAAATAAACGTTCACGATGAAGCAGAGTAAATTACTTTCCAAGAACAGCCGTTGAGACAACAAGTAGAGGAACTATACGATCATGTACCAGACCATATGTATGTTCACTATAACACAGGATTGACAGACAACAAGTAGAGGAACTATATGATCATGTACCAGACCATATATATGTTCAATATAACACAGAATTGACACATCAATCCCACCTGCTAACCTGCCACGGTGTGTTCAGTGAGGAACTTGAAAAACTGGTCGACCAACGCTCTGACTAGATCTTCACCCCATCTCCATCCTGATCTCTTCCATTCGGCACAAACTTCGCCAATAAATTATTTATTCTTCTATCCCTCTCGTGATTTAACCTCATTGTTGTTCATCATGGCTTTCTGTTGGACGTGTATAATGGTTTATGTTTGTATTGAAAAGAAAAAGTATTTTGGATACAAAACTCATTCAAATTTAAATATCAAGAATCCATATTATTTAAAAAACAATAAATATTCTTGAAAAGGTCAATATATGTCTCAATATTAAAATTCGAAACTATTATAGACGCGTATGATTCTTTTTAAAAATAAACAATTTCTACTGTCCTTACTGCAATGGAAAAATTAATGGGAGGGCCTCCCATTAATTTTTCCGTTGCAGTAAGGGCAGTAGAAAAGTTTTTTTTTCTTTTTTTGAATCATACGTGTCTATAATAGTTTCGAATTTTAATAACAGATGGCGCGCTAATGCATAGTAATATGTATCATTTTCTTCTGCTATCAGACAGGTGTATTTACATATCCTTACTAAGGTATTTGCATATCCTTAATATGTGTTAACGAAGAGAAAAAATATAGATTGAGGACTCAAAACTCTGACAAATTTAACTAACATGAATTCGTACTCAACAAGAAGAATTTATAAATTTTTGACAAAATAAAAAGATAACACATCTGAGTATTTTTTCGTTCACCTATTTAAATATTAGCAACCTCCACTGAAAATACTAAAATGATAAATTTTAAATGATCTAGTTCATCAAAAAACAACACTCATTACTCGCCAACTCCCAAATCTGCCAACAAAGTGAACCAAATAAAAGTGGCTAAATCATGGTGGGAAGGAATCTTCTTGTATTATTCTAAACGTTGCTGATGGCTTTTACCATCTATCGGAATAACATACAGTTAAACCTGTCTATAGCGCACCCATCTTGGGACTCACCAAAATAGGGTGCTATAGAGAGGAGGTGCTATAGACAGGTTACTTTTAACGTAAATCGCATCGTACTACGTATTTAAAATAGGACGCTATAGAGAGGGAGACGCTATTTAGAGGGGGTGCTATAGACAGGTTTAACAGTACACTAAATACTGATTTATTTATATTCCGACACATATTGCCATTAAAATTTTTCCTTATAAAAATAATGAAAATAAAAACCAACCACATACCTTATTCCACAATTAGCGTAATGCAAGCTGTATCTCAACAACCTGCCAAGATGTAAATAGAGAGACACTTCTTTTTTATAACTTGTGATTTTTACCATAAGATCATAGTTAAATTAAATAACGTGTGTGAAAAAGAACAAAGACCATATTTCTATTAATCAAATCGCTTACTTCAAATTCCATAACGTTGTTAGTTTTGTATAAAAATGATTCAATTATGAAATATTTTGAGAAAATATTTACTCAAAAAGTCATTTATAAAAGAAATGGATAACTATATTATAAGACTAGCCGAATGACCCGGGCAACGCCCAGGGTTTACCCGATTAAATGTTTTTATTCAAATACAATTCGTTACAATTATAAATTGGCGCCGTGGATGTCACTCTTGTAAAACGTCCCGCTCCAAACTTTGTGTCAGAGAAGCGATATTTTTATAAAGAGATGATCTGGCTTTGTGTCTTCTGCTCGAATGAATGTTTTTATGTTAGAATTTTGTTCCTGCACACTAAAAATGAACTGGCTTCACCCGTGGTCTCAGCTTTTTGGAATTTTTCCCGATATAATTTTGTATCTGATAATCAAACATGGTACAGTAATATTGTCGTCATCATTTTCTGACTAAAAAAACAACTATTTTTGCCC
Source organism: Cordylochernes scorpioides (assembly GCA_030710605.1). NCBI lineage: Eukaryota > Metazoa > Arthropoda > Arachnida > Pseudoscorpiones > Chernetidae > Cordylochernes > Cordylochernes scorpioides. The sequence goes on along the minus strand of CP092866.1, from coordinate 33,518,931 downwards.
AGAACCTGTCAATTTTATTTTTTATTGGCTAAAAATCCGATAAATATATATTCCAGATTTTTCTCTATGTCCTGTCAAAACACGTTTTACATGTACATTAGGTCAGCTGATATTACCTCCCATCTTCACCGCTAGAGGCGCTGCTTGCGAGCGAAAAGGCAAATTTGCAACGCAATTTGCAAATAACTCGAAGAATATTCGGGATAGAGGCCTGAAATTTTCACTATAAGTTTTTCCAGATTCTTCTCTATATACTGTTAAAATTTCAGTCAGATTAGTTACGTATTGTGGACGTGTATAGCCGACATAGATACCCACATATATACATACACTGACTTTCATATATATAGGGATTATAAACTCAAAAGGAGTTTCTTCTAATATAATATATTTTAGCCACCCAAATCAGGTACATTTTATATTTGGTTCTCTTTGTTGCCAAATTTGTGAGTTGGTGAGTGATGAGGGTTGTCTTTTGATGAGTTAGGCCATCTCAGTTAGTATTTTTAGTGAAGATTGCTAATTTTTAAATAGGCGAATGAAAGGATGCTCAGACGTGTTATCTTTCCCCCCAATAATTTATGGATGCTTCTTGGAGAGTACGAATTCATGTTGTCTGAGTTTTGAGTCCTTCTTATAATATAAGAAAGCTCCTTTCGAGTTTATAATCTTATAGTTATGGTAATCGCGCGAAAGTTGATGTCTCTACACAAATAGATAAATAATTGACGCAGCATTATAATTTAAATATAAAATATTCCGAGTTATAGAAGCATCAATTACAGAACCATCTACTGGACAAAATCGTGAAACTATAATACGATGCTAATTCCAGAGTAGGCTTCATTTCTAAATAGAAAATTAATATTATATCAAAGTATTTATTATTTTATTAACAGAGTGTCATTTTTATATTAAAAATGGCATATCCTGACCAGGAGCACATGTGCTTTACAGAAGGCAGAGCGCCATCTGGTGGAACAGAAATCAACTAAACATTGATTTAGCCTGTTCCCTGATATTTGGCCAACCCAATTTCTTGATAAATCAAGAAAAGCCATCCACGAGAGTGCAACATCTTCGTACACATTTATTTTTAGCAAATCTTTATTGTCTTAGTAAAGTCTGATACAGCCTTTTATTGTTTATTTTCGAAACGCCAAAAAGTGACAAAAACAAATCAAAAAGGGATGATGATAACCTGCGTCTTGCAGATTAACATTTTCATAGAAACATATATATATACATATTTATTGCTAGCTATATATCACCATCTTCTCTCTTCAAACACGAAATCTCACAGGCGGTCTCCTCGCTCGAGGTGGGTTCCGCCTTAGGACAGGACCCTCCTCTTTCAAGGCCTCGGGGTCCAGCGAGCGAAGAGGCTCCAATGACTTTCCATCGTCTGTATCACTCTGAACCTCTGAATCTTGATCCGACCGCTGGCTAGTTAGTCCTGGCGACAGCGACTCCATATAACCTCTGTCTCGTACAACCTCCGAGATTATGGCACTGGGACCTGCTCCTCTTGAGTGCTCGGGTTGACGCTCTCCATCTCCACTCTCATCTTCCTCACCATTCCTCCACCTTTTTCTAATTTGATCCCTGTGATAGGCCTTTACCTGTCCGTGGATTAAAATGGTGTAGACTTTAGTTCCCTTCTTGCCCACAATTTTTCCTGGGATCCATTTATCACCACCTCTAAAGTTTTTACACCACACTAAATCATCTATCTGGAATTCTTCCAAATGGGTTCGCCGATCATACTTCATTTGCCTGGCTTGCTGGTCCCTAACTCTAGATGCCAAGCTGGGATGTATCAACGATACTCTGGTTCGAAGCGCACGCCCAATAAAGAGCTCTGATGGAGTCTTTCCCGTTGTCACATGCGGGGTGCTTCGATATGCCAGAAGAACTTTTGATAAGGTGTCTTGAATGGTGTGTGTGTATCCCCAATTTTCCTTTTATTTTTATCCAGAGCAGTCTTAATTGTTCTAACCGCTCTTTCAGCCAAGCCATTACTTTGCGGGTGGTACGCCGGGATCAATGTTTGTTTAATTCCATTTCCTTCCAGAAAACCTTTCATTTCACTACCAGTAAACTGAGGTCCATTATCAGATACAAGTTCCTCCGGTAGATCATAGGAAGAAAAAAGTCGCCGTAGTTGCTCAATGGTTTTGCGTGTGGTGGTCTCTCTCATTGGGATGGCTTCGATCCACTTCGAATGACTATCTACTACTATTAATAAATTAATGTTTTCCTTATTTGCAAAATCAATGTGGATTCTTTGCCAAGGTCTGGTTGACCATCTCCAGGGTTGCCATTTTCCTTTATTTGGCCCATCCTGGGATTGCTGACAGCTTCTGCACTTATTTACCAAAAACTCGATTTGGGTATCTAGATTTGGCCACCAAAAATGTGATCTTGCTACAGCCTTCATTTTGTTCATACCGGAATGAGTCTCATGAAGACAGTTCAACATTTTTATTCTGAGAGATGGTGGAATGACAACTCTCATTCCCCAAACCAAACACTCCCCATCTACAGTTAGCTCAAGTTTCCTTTGAAAATAAGGTCTGAGGTGATCAGCCACCTTTTCAGGCCAGCCTTGCTGAGTATAAAATTTGGCCAATGAGAGCACTTCGTCTTTTTCAGTTTCCGTGGCAATTTCCTCTGCTGTGATCGGCAATTCTTCCACATAGGATAAAGCATAGACATTATTTAATCTTGAATTTCTTCACAGCCCACAGGAAAACGTGACAGAAGATCTGCATTCCCATGGTCTTGAGTTCTTCGAAATTTAATATCGTAAGTATAAGCTGACAAAATAAGCGCCCAACGCTGCAATCTTGAAGTAGATAAGGTGGGGATTCCTGATCTTGAGCCCAAAATGGTCACCAATGGCTTATGGTCTGTAATAAGAATAAATTTTCTTCCATAAATAAATTGATGAAACTTGGTAACTCCATAAATAATGGCTAGAGCCTCCTTCTCAATCTGAGAATAATTTTGTTCTGCTACCGATAAAGTCCGTGAGGCAAACATAATCGGTCTCTCCTGGCCTTCTATAATATGTGACAACACAGCGCCCACTCCAATCTGCGATGCATCAGTGGCCAAACACAATGGCAAAGTCGCATCATACGGGACTAGCACCCTCTCAGAGGTAATGCTATTCTTGCACTTGTCAATGGCCTCTCCACATTCCTTTGTCCAAACCCAAGGACGTTTTTTGTGAAGAAGCTCATGAAGAGGCTTCAAAAGCTCTGGCAAATTGGGTATGAACTTCCCATAAAAGTTTACCAAACCAAGAAATGAACTTAATTCAGAGATATTCGTAGGCGTTTTGGCCTTCTGTATTGCTTGTACCTTATGATCTAAAGGTCTGATGCCCTCTTCCGTGACAAGATGTCCTAAATATTCAATTTCTTTTTGCAAAAAAAGGCATTTTTCTTTCTTTAGTTTGATATTATACTACGCCAAGCGAGCAAATATAGTCTTCAACAACGCCAGATGTTCTTCAATTGATGCTGTGGCTATAAGGACATCATCAATATAACAAATTACGCCTCCTATACCCGACAAAACCCTATCCATTACAGATTGAAAATAACTGGGCGCATTTGCCAATCCAAATGGCATTCTCTTAAACCTGAAAAGCCCTTTATGAGTATTTATCGTTAGTAACGGTCGGGTGCCTGGGTCCACCTCTAATTGCAGATAAGCGTTCCTCAAGTCCAATTTAGAAAAGTATTTTCCCTTGGCCAATGTGGAGAATAAATCTTGCTGTGTGGGAAGGGGATAGGCCGCAGTGTCCAAATATTTATTTAGAGTTACCTTGAAGTCGCAGCAAATTCTGATCTCTTTATTTTTCTTCGGCACTACAACCACTGGAGTGGCCCATTTACTGCTCGCCACCTCACATAGATAACCCTTAGCCACCATTTTGTCTAATGCTTCAGTAACTGCTGGCCTAATGGCGAAAGGCACCGGACGAGCCTTATGGAAAATTGGATTCACATCACACATGTTTACTGAAAATGTGAAACTTTTATTGGTTCGGTTGTCTCCACAAATAGGGCTTGATTTTCCTTCAAAATTTCCTCAATGGTAATTTCCACAGGCATATGTTTTACCGCAAAACAGCCCAATTTCAATCTATTTATCCATTCTCTTCCCATCAAAGCCCTCTTTTCTCCTTTCACCACCAACGCTCTAAGTTTGTAAGTAATATCTTGACACTCCACTTTGACATTGATTTTACCCAGAATGGGTACCACGGTACCATCATAAGTTCTTACAATAATACTCGCTTTTTCCAATTTCAAGTGTTGAAGACTATTTTTAAAATCCTTTTCTGATATCAGTGTTAGACCACTACCCGTATCCATTTCAAATTTAATAAAGTTTCCTTCTACTTTTAACTCCATCAGATAGGGAGGGTCACTTTTGAGGCAAAATTAATTTTATACTCAGGTATCGTCACGCTTATAATTTTCTGGACATACTCTTCCTCCTCTTCTTGGTCTCCTATCTGATGTATATTTCCCGGCTGATTCTGATGTTGCCTTAGATTTCTTCTACTGCTCCAACATATTGAGGCAATGTGTCCTTTTTTATTACACTTAAAGCATATCGTCTCCTTAAATCTACATAGTTCTTTATGCTGTTTACCACAATGTTTACATTTGCCATTCTGGAAATTTGATTCAACCTTGCGTTCCATCCTCAACTTATCTACACAATCTTCACCCTGCTCCAAATGAAATAATTTTGTATTTTTCTCGGCCGCTTCCATAGATAATGCTATCTCAATTACTTTAGCTAAAGAAATGTCGCCCTCCGACAAAATTCTATTTTGTATTTTGGCATTATATAACCCACAAACCATTTTATCACGTAAAGAATCCTCCAGAAAATTTCCAAAGTTGCATGAGGAAGCCAAACGCTTAATTTCCACCAAGTAATCCGAGATGCTTTCTTCCTTTAATTGCATTCTTTTAAAAAAAATGAACCTCTCTACTACAATTGAGCGCTTTGGAGAGAAGTGCCTTTTCAAGATATCTATTAGGTTATCAAAAGTTTTATCTTTAGGTAGAATAGGACTGCACAAATTCTTCAAAACACCATAAGTTTTACTTCCCATGAGGGTTAGGAGATAAGCCTTTTTCTTCTCATCCCCTGCCTCCTCCAATATGAGAAACTGTTCCAATCGTTCATAAAACGTTTCAAAAGTTTCAGTTTCCTCATTATATTCCTTAAATTGGTAACTAGTCATTTTATTTCACTCTTTCTTAAATTTGCATCCTAAAACTTTGCAATTTGTGTCTTTTAAAATTAACTTTCAATTATATGCAAAATCAAAGATATTTTCTAAAAATATTTACTTCAAATTCGAGGGTACTTACTCTTATATCCTCGTCGCCAAATGCAACATCTTCGTACACATTTATTTTTAGCAAATCTTTATTGTCTTAGTAAAGTCTGATACAGCCTTTTATTGTTTATTTTCGAACGCCAAAAAGTGACAAAAACAAATCAAAAAGGGATGATGATAACCTGCGTCTTGCAGATTAACATTTTCATAGAAACATATATATATACATATTTATTGCTAGCTATATATCAGAGAGTATCATTTTTGATGTTTATATTTTGATACTCTGTAAACATCCTTCATTGCTTATCTTTTTTTAAATCATTCATAGTTTGTTCTTGCCTTGAATAAATTGCTGGGTCAACCAGAAGTTTGTCTCCCCTAATTTTCCACATAGTATACGAGAAATAATCTCTCAATTCTATATATCAACAAATGGCCCTGATATTCAAATATATGATTGTTTTTAGAAGAGTACTGCTTTATACATTTATTTGTAATTCTATCTATTGTAAGAATATTCGAAAACACTTGCGCAATTTTATAAAAAAGGCATCTCCTTATCGTGTAACTGAAATTTACTGATGGCTTGCGCCATCTATCGGAATAAATATATAATATTCTCGTTGATTTTTAATTATTCCAGAATTGGCCAAATACCCATTCTTGATTAATCAAGAAAAGCTAACCACGGACGCGTTTAGGGCTGTTGGCCCTCTTCAGGAATGGGTATTTGGCCAATTCTGGAATAATTAAAAAATCAACGAGAATAGTTGATATTTATTCCGATAGATGGCGCAAGCCATCAGAATCTTTCAGTTGCACGATAAGGAGATGCCTTTTTAAAATATAATTTATGCACCTTATCCCAGTACAATATTGTAACATAGTATGTATTAATTTAATTTATGTAACATAGTATTTCTTAATTTTATTATTTTTTATTTAACAGAGTGGTCATTTTTATTTTTATATCTGGCGACTCTGTAAATTTCCCTCGTGGCTTATCTTTTGTTTACCGTTCTTAGTTTTGTCCTTCCCTGAAATAAATTGTTGTTTCCTCCTGAAGTTTTTGTCTTCCCTAATTTTCCACGTGGCATTTTGGTGGAGATGCCGGGTAAGTTAGGGAAGACAAACTGAAGATCGCCGAGAAGACCTTGAAGCCATGGGTGCTGTGATCTACATTTTCGGAGACTGACTCCAGGATTCCACCGCCGTGCTAAAGCCAAGACTTCCCTCGAAGATGACGATGTCCCTATAGACGATTCGACGACAAAGCCGCTCTTCACGCCGCAAGAAAATGGACGCAAAGGTACTAGGGACAAAGTTCCAAGACTTCGATGGAATCCTTGGTAGAAGCACGTCAAATCCACGTCAGTATCTACAATAATTGCTAGCTGTGGGTCACAGCTCCCATAGGGAAGAAGCTATGTAACATAGTATGTATTAATTTAATTTATGTAACATAGTATTTCTTAATTTTATTATTTTTTATTTAACAGAGTGGTCATTTTTATTTTTATATCTGGCGACTCTGTAAATTTCCCTCGTGGCTTATCTTTTGTTTACCGTTCTTAGTTTTGTCCTTCCCTGAAATAAATTGTTGTTTCCTCCTGAAGTTTTTGTCTTCCCTAATTTTCCACGTGGCAATATCACATTTGTACTATTTTTTCACTTACGCAATATGTTTTTTTATTACAAAACCCTGCGAGCTTTATGAGCGAGACTCTTAGATTGTAATTTTGCCTGATGAAGAGCGAAATTTCGAAAGCTCGCCAGGTTTTTGTAATAAAGAAAAATATTGCGTAAAGTTTTTCGAATATTTTTATAAAAGTAAATCGCAAATTTCTTATATTTGAAAATTTTATCTATGGACATCTGCACTCATTATAGCTTATGTAGATACGTTTCCCAAATACCCCTATGCATTTCTTTGAAATTTCTTAATTTATAAGCCCAAACAGTCCAAGACCGGTGTCAAAAATCTAGGTGTTGTCTTTGATCAATGCCTTATGTCGTTTTAAGACCTATGCGGGAATCGACACAGTTGGCCAGATGGAAATCTGGTCACCTGCGCCCTCTAGTCTATAAAGAGGAAGCCAAAAGCTTCCCTATGTACACTGGGTACAAAACCGAAGAGGCCACTCCCCAACATATACTAAATTGTATTGGAAACTACAAGAGATCCCAGTGCAGAGAACCAAGAATAGTTCTTGAGCTTCTTTCTGAGCACGACCTCCAAGATCTTGTCTAATTTAGACTAAAAGGATAAGTAAAAAAAAAAAGACCTATGCACAAAGATCATATTGGATAGACATCGTGTGAAGTGTGTTTGGAAGAAACAGATTCAATTCAGTAGTTTACACAGAAGTACAGATGGCCAACACTATCCAATGACAAGATAGAAGTAACTACACCAAAAGATAAAAAAAATTCAATAAGGAAACATGCCTAATCATTAAAATCTCAGATGTCTGAATTATATGAACAAGATGATCATCTAAGACTGTAACATGCTTTGTATTTATTTACGTCAAATATTTAATTATTCTTTGAGTTTTCTTTATAGTTAGGCAGTCGGCATCATTGTACTTTCTTTCTCTAATTTTGCATAATTTTATTTATTTATTTATATATTATGGTTATGATGCATTAGTGCGCCATCTGTTATGAAAATTTGAAACTATTATAGACGTGTATGAATGAAGTATAAGAAATTGTTTAATTTTTAAAAGAATCATATGCGTCTATAATAGTTTCGAATTTTCATATATTATGGTTAACCTGGGTGCTGCGCTGGCTGGAGTATAGAAGCTCCATCTATTATTTCTTCCTGTGGTGAATCTGTATAAGACCGGTGGTCTTAATAAAGCTTTGTATGTGTATATTATGGTTAACCTGGGTGCTGCGCTGGCTGGAGTATAGAAGCTCCATCTATTATTTCTTCCTGTAGTGAATCTGTATAAGACCGGTAGTCTTAATAAAGCTTTGTGTGTGTGTATTATGGTTAACCTGGGTGCTGCGCTGCCTGGAATATAGGAGCTCCATCTATTATTTCTTCCTGTAGTGAATCTGTATAAGACCGGTGGTCTTAATAAAGCTTTGTGTGTGTATATTATGGTTAACCTGGGTGCTGCGCTGGCTGGAGTATAGGAGCTCCATCTATTATTTCTTCCTGTGGTGAATCTGTATAAGACCGGTGGTCTTAATAAAGCTTTGTGTGTGTATATTATGGTTAACCTGGGTGCTGCGCTGGCTGGAGTATAGGAGCTCCATCTATTATTTCTTCCTGTAGTGAATCTGTATAAGACCGGTAGTCTTAATAAAGCTTTGTGTGTGTATATTATGGTTAACCTGGGTGCTGCGCTGCCTGGAATAAAGGAGCTCCATCTATTATTTCTTCCTGTGGTGAATCTGTATAAGACCGCTGGTCTTAATAAAGCTTTGTATGTGTATATTATGGTTAACCTGGGTGCTGCGCTGCCTGGAGTATAGGAGCTCCATCTATTATTTCTTCCTGTGGTGAATCTGTATATGACCGGTGGTCTTAATAAAGCTTTGTGTGTGTATATTATGGTTAACCTGGGTGCTGCGCTGGCTGGAGTATAGGAGCTCCATCTATTATTTCTTCCTGTGGTGAATCTGTATATGACCGGTGGTCTTAATAAAGCTTTGTGTGTGTATATTATGGTTAACCTGGGTGCTGCGCTGCCTGGAGTACAGGAGCTCCATCTATTATTTCTTCCTGTAGTGAATCTGTATAAGACCGGTAGTCTTAATAAAGCTTTGTGTGTGTATATTATGGTTAACCTGGGTGCTGCGCTGGCTGGAGTATAGGAGCTCCATCTATTATTTCTTCCTGTGGTGAATCTGTATATGACCGGTGGTCTTAATAAAGCTTTGTATGTGTATATTATGGTTAACCTGGGTGCTGCGCTGGCTGGAGTATAGGAGCTCCATCTATTATTTCTTCCTGTGGTGAATCTGTATAAGACCGGTAGTCTTAATAAAGCTTTGTGTGTGTATATTATGGTTAACCTGGGTGCTGCGCTGGCTGGAGTATAGGAGCTCCATCTATTATTTCTTCCTGTGGTGAATCTGTATATGACCGGTGGTCTTAATAAAGCTTTGTGTGTGTATATTATGGTTAACCTGGGTGCTGCGCTGGCTGGAGTATAGGAGCTCCATCTAGTATTTCTTCCTGTAGTGAATCTGTATAAGACCGGTGATCTTAATAAAGCTTTGTGTGTGTATATTATGGTTAACCTGGGTGCTGCGCTGGCTGGAGTACAGGAGCTCCATCTAGTATTTCTTCCTGTAGTGAATCTGTATAAGACCGGTGGTCTTAATAAAGCTTTGTGTGTGTATATTATGGTTAACCTGGGTGCTGCGCTGGCTGGAGTATAGGAGCTCCATCTATTATTTCTTCCTGTGGTGAATCTGTATATGACCGGTGGTCTTAATAAAGCTTTGTATGTGTATATTATGGTTAACCTGGGTGCTGCGCTGCCTGGAGTATAGGAGATCCATCTATTATTTCTTCCTGTGGTGAATCTGTATAAGACCGCTGGTCTTAATAAAGCTTTGTGTGTGTGTATTATGGTTAACCTGGGTGCTGCGCTGCCTGGAGTATAGGAGATCCATCTATTATTTCTTCCTGTGGTGAATCTGTATAAGACCGCTGGTCTTAATAAAGCTTTGTGTGTGTGTATTATGGTTAACCTGGGTGCTGCGCTGCCTGGAGTATAGGAGCTCCATCTATTATTTCTTCCTGTAGTGAATCTGTATAAGACCGCTGGTCTTAATAAAGCTTTGTGTGTGTGTATATTATGGTTAACCTGGGTGCTGCGCTGGCTGGAGTATAGGAGCTCCATCTATTATTTCTTCCTGTAGTGAATCTGTATAAGACCGCTGGTCTTAATAAAGCTTTGTGTGTGTATATTATGGTTAACCTGGGTGCTGCGCTGGCTGGAGTATAGGAGCTCCATCTATTGTTTCTTCCTGTAGTGAATCTGTATAAGACCGGTGGTCTTAATAAAGCTTTGTATGTGTATATTATGGTTAACCTGGGTGCTGCGCTGCCTGGAGTATAGGAGCTCCATCTATTATTTCTTCCTGTAGTGAATCTGTATAAGACCGGTGGTCTTAATAAAGCTTTGTGTGTGTATATTATGGTTAACCTGGGTGCTGCGCTGGCTGGAGTATAGGAGCTCCATCTATTATTTCTTCCTGTGGTGAATCTGTATATGACCGGTGGTCTTAATAAAGCTTTGTGTGTGTATATTATGGTTAACCTGGGTGCTGCGCTGGCTGGAGTATAGGAGCTCCATCTATTATTTCTTCCTGTGGTGAATCTGTATATGACCGGTGGTCTTAATAAAGCTTTGTGTGTGTATATTATGGTTAACCTGGGTGCTGCGCTGGCTGGAGTATAGGAGCTCCATCTATTATTTCTTCCTGTGGTGAATCTGTATAAGACCGCTGGTCTTAATAAAGCTTTGTGTGTGTGTATATTATGGTTAACCTGGGTGCTGCGCTGCGTGGAGTATAGGAGCTCCATCTATTATTTCTTCCTGTAGTGAATCTGTATAAGACCGGTGTGGTCTTAATAAAGCTTTGTGTGTGTGTATTATGGTTAACCTGGGTGCTGCGCTGCCTGGAGTATAGGAGCTCCATCTATTATTTCTTCCTGTGGTGAATCTGTATATGACCGGTAGTCTTAATAAAGCTTTGTGTGTGTATATTATGGTTAACCTGGGTGCTGCCCTGCCTGGAGTATAGGAGCTCCATCTATTATTTCTTCCTGTAGTGAATCTGTATAAGACCGGTGTGGTCTTAATAAAGCTTTGTGTGTGTGTATTATGGTTAACCTGGGTGCTGCGCTGCCTGGAGTATAGGAGCTCCATCTATTATTTCTTCCTGTAGTGAATCTGTATAAGACCGCTGGTCTTAATAAAGCTTTGTGTGTGTGTATATTATGGTTAACCTGGGTGCTGCGCTGGCTGGAGTATAGGAGCTCCATCTATTATTTCTTCCTGTAGTGAATCTGTATAAGACCGCTGGTCTTAATAAAGCTTTGTGTGTGTGTATATTATGGTTAACCTGGGTGCTGCGCTGGCTGGAGTATAGGAGCTCCATCTATTATTTCTTCCTGTGGTGAATCTGTATAAGACCGGTAGTCTTAATAAAGCTTTGTGTGTGTATATAATGGTTAACCTGGGTGCTGCGCTGGCTGGAGTATAGGAGCTCCATCTATTATTTCTTCCTGTAGTGAATCTGTATAAGACCGCTGGTCTTAATAAAGCTTTGTGTGTGTATATTATGGTTAACCTGGGTGCTGCGCTGGCTGGAGTACAGGAGCTCCATCTATTATTTCTTCCTGTAGTGAATCTGTATAAGACCGGTGGTCTTAATAAAGCTTTGTATGTGTATATTATGGTTAACCTGGGTGCTGCGCTGCCTGGAGTATAGAAGCTCCATCTATTATTTCTTCCTGTAGTGAATCTGTATAAGACCGCTGGTCTTAATAAAGCTTTGTATGTGTATATTATGGTTAACCTGGGTGCTGCGCTGGCTGGAGTATAGGAGCTCCATCTATTATTTCTTCCTGTGGTGAATCTGTATAAGACCGGTAGTCTTAATAAAGCTTTGTGTGTGTATATTATTACATCAATTTTAATGCGCCTTACATTTATTCAAAATATTCTATGATGTTTAATATTTATTTAAAACAGAATATTTAGATTATCATCATTCCTTTTTATAGTTTCATTCCTTTTGTAACATTGTTGTATTGTGCTGTAAAAAACAATATCATACGCAATAAAAAAAAATTCCTTTTGTAATATTTATTGTACATATATCTTGATTGGCTATTGGAGCGAGAGAGGACCTAGACGAAGATTGCGGATCACGACCTACGAAGAAGACCACGAATAAATAAACACAATAACGTTGAAAAGTAATTTATTTTTATTTACTTTTATTTATTTACTTTTACTTTTATTTATTTGCTTTGAATATGGAAACCCGCTCGGGAAACGTGTATAACACCAAGAAGGGGGAAACCAAGGTCGACGACCCTGCAAAGCTGCAACTTGGTGCAACAATACTATGGTTAACCTTGTTGTAATTAAATTAAATATTAAAACACAAAGTATTGTGACTATCCCTTATTTCTAAATAGGAAACGTTACAAAGACCAAATGACATCACTTCACTAAGGGTAGTATAGAGCAGTAACCAGAAGATATCGATAAAGACCCGATATAGCAGAAGTATCAAGTTCTATTAGTTTCCCCAAAGAGGGTAGGATGTGTTTTAAATGCCTTTCACCAAGGATTATTTTATCTTCGTATTGTTACGATTATCTCGGCTTTATTTTAATAGATCTTATTATCACATTCAACATAACGTATTAAATGAAATGCTTATAATTGATTTAAATAAGTTTTTTTATAAATAATACATAAAACAGGGCCGAGGTAGGTAGGTCGTGTAAACATTACGAACATTCTTCCCCGCAGGTGTCAAGAAATGATCCTGTGACAAACCAGGAATTCCGGAGCCGTCGGAAGTCCTACACTGGGATGTTAGTGGGCACAACAGTTGCATCTACGGCAGGTTATGACACTACATACCATCGAACTTGTGGCATTCAACGGCCAAGTTGGGCCGAATACTTGGTGTCCCCTCATACTACTTCGTGTCCCTTTATATCCCTTGGTGTCCCCTTATATTCCTTGGTGTCTCCTTATATCCCTTGGTGTCTCCTTATATCCCTTGGTGTCCCTTTGGTATCTTCTTATATCCTTTGGTGTCGCTTTGGTATCTTCTTATATCCCTTGGTGTCCCTTTATATCCCTTGGTGTCTCCTTATATCCCTTGGTGTCCCCTTATATCCCTTGGTGTCCCCTTATATCCCTTGGTGTCTCCTTATATCCCTTGGTGTCCCTTTGGTATCTTCTTATATCCCTTGGTGTCCCTTTGGTGTCTCCTTATATCCCTTGGTGTCCCTTTGGTATCTTCTTATATCCCTTGGTGTCGCTTTGGTATCTTCTTATATCCCTTGGTGTCCCCTTGGTATCTTCTTATATCCCTTAGTGTCCCTTTGGTATCTTCTTATATCCCTTGGTGTCGTTTTATTATCTTATTATATCCCTTGGTGTCCCTTTATTTTCCTTGGTGTCTCCTTATATCCCTTGGTGTCCCTTTGGTATCTTCTTATATCCCTTGGTGTCCCTTTGGTATCTTCTTATATCCCTTGGTGTCCCTTTGGTATCTTCTTATATCCCTTGGTGTCCCTTTGGTATCTTCTTATATCCCTTGGTGTCCCTTTGGTATCTTCTTATATCCCTTCGTGTCCCCCTATATCCCTTGGTGTCTCCTTATATCCCTTGGTGTCCCTTTGGTATCTTCTTATATCCCTTGGTGTCCCTTTGGTGTCTCCTTATATCCCTTGGTGTCCCCTTGGTATCTTCTTATATCCCTTAGTGTCCCTTTGGTATCTTCTTATATCCCTTGGTGTCGCTTTAGTATCTTATTATATCCCTTGGTGTCCCTTTATATCCCTTGGTGTCTCCTTATATCCCTTGGTGTCCCTTTGGTATCTTCTTATATCCCTTGGTGTCCCTTTGGTATCTTCTTATATCCCTTGGTGTCCCTTTGGTATCTTCTTATATCCCTTGGTGTCCCTTTGGTATCTTCTTATATCCCTTGGTGTCCCTTTGGTATCTTCTTATATCCCTTGGTGTCCCCCTATATCCCTTGGTGTCTCCTTATATCCCTTGGTGTCCCTTTGGTATCTTCTTATATCCCTTGGTGTTCCTTTGGTATCTTCTTATATCCCTTGGTGTTGCTTTGGTATCTTCTTATATCCCTTGGTGTCCCTTTGGTATCTTCTTATATCCCTTGCTGTCCCCTTATATCCCTTGGTGTCTCCTTATATCCTTTGGTGTCCCCTTATATCCCTTGGTGTCTCCTTATATCCCTTGGTGTCCCTTTGGTATCTTCTTATATCCCTTGGTGTCCCTTTATATCCCTTGGTGTCTCCTTATATCCCTTGGTGTCCCCTTATATCCCTTGGTGTCTCTTTATATCCCTTGGTGTCCCTTTGGTATCTTCTTATATCCCTTGGTGTCCCTTTGGTGTCTCCTTATATCCCTTGGTGTCCCTTTGGTATCTTCTTATATCCCTTGGTGTCGCTTTGGTATCTTCTTATATCCCTTGGTGTCCCTTTATATCCCTTGGTGTCTCCTTATATCCCTTGGTGTCCCCTTATATCCCTTGGTGTCCCCTTATATCCCTTGGTGTCTACTTATATCCCTTGGTGTCCCTTTGGTATCTTCGTATATTCCTTGGTGTCCCTTTGGTATCTTCGTATATCCCTTGGTATCTTCTTATATCCTTTAGTGTCCCTTTGGTATATTCTTATATCCCTTGGTATCGCTTTAGTATCTTATTATATCCCTTGGTGTCCCTTTATATCCCTTGGTGTCTCCTTATATCCCTTGGTGTCCCTTTGGTATCTTCTTATATCCCTTGGTGTCCCTTTGGTATCTTCTTATATCCCTTGGTGTCCCTTTGGTATCTTCTTATATCCCTTGGTGTCCCTTTGGTATCTTCTTATATCCCTTGGTGTCCCCCTATATCCCTTGGTGTCTCCTTATATCCCTTGGTGTCCCTTTGGTATCTTCTTATATCCCTTGGTGTTCCTTTGGTATCTTCTTATATCCCTTGGTGTTGCTTTGGTATCTTCTTATATCCCTTGGTGTCCCTTTGGTATCTTCTTATATCCCTTGGTGTTCCTTTGGTATCTTCTTATATCCCTTGGTGTTGCTTTGGTATCTTCTTATATCCCTTGGTGTCCCCTTATATCCCTTGGTGTCCCTTTGGCATCTTCTTATATCCCTTGGTGTCCCCTTATATCCCTTGGTGTCCCCTTATATCCCTTGGTGTCCCTTATATCCCTTGGTGTCCCTTTGGTATCTTCTTATATCCCTTGATGTCCCCTTATATCCCTAGGTGTCCCCTTATATTCCTTGGTGTCCCCTTATATTCCTTGGTGTCCCCTTATATCCATTGGTGTCCCCTTATATCCCTTGGTGTCTCCTTATATCCCTTGGTGTCCCTTTGGTATCTTCTTATATCCCTTGGTGTCCCTTTGGTATCTTCTTATATCCCTTGGTGTCCCCTTATATCCCTTGGTGTCCCTTTATATCCCTTGGTGTCCCTTTGGTATCTTCTTATATCCCTTGGTGTCCCCTTATATCCCTTGGCGTCTCCTTATATTCCTTGGTGTCTCGTTTTGTCCCTTGATGTTTCATTATATCCCTTGATGTCCCCTTATATCCCTAGGTGTCCCCTTATATTCCTTGGTGTCCCCTTATATTCCTTGGTGTCCCCTTATATCCATTGGTGTCCCCTTATATCCCTTGGTGTTTCCTTATATCCCTTGGTGTCTCGTTTTGTCCTTTGATGTTTCATTATATCCCTTGGTGTCCCCTTATATCCCTAGGTGTTTCCTCACTTGCTAGGGGTTGGTGGAGTAGCGATCAAAACCTTCGTTTTTCGACAACGACTATGTTGGATCGAATGATATTTTTTAAAATTAAATTGCCTCCGATTCTTTTGCACAAGTCCTCCAGTGAGTGTAAGCATTCAAAATATTCTTTGAGACTCCTTGTAAGTGTAAATGTTGAACTTCATTTTCGATATGTAAATACATGTGGTGCATTTACAGTAAAGGGCAGCAGTCACTAGCTACCCACCATGGCCTGTACCGTGTCTACAAGGGATAAACAAAAGATGTTTATTTGCCCATAGGACGAAGTATCATTAATCATTCAGCATCATTGGTTGTGTCATTAAGTGGCATTTTAGAACATTCGAGTTAAGCATTGTGGTGACTGCATGAAAACTCAGCACCTGATATGTGTGTGAACAATCTCATATAGCAGGAGCAATTCAGATAGGCTAAAATATTTTACGCAGAGAGGCTAAATGAACTGTTTTTTTTTCTGTGAATATAAATCCAGAATTATTATTCTCTAAAACATTAAATAAATTAGAGAGAGCATGAACTTCTCGCTCTAGTATATCATGATAATTAACCAAGTCAACACATTGCACTTTACACACTGTTTAGTTTAAAATGTGATTGATGCACTGGAAGTATGACTCTCCCCTTAAATTGTTATTCTTTCTGATTTTGCCATTTTTGTATGCTAGATAACTTTGGCATCTGTACGTTGTTGTTGTTGTCGTGTCCAATGAAGAGTCTCAGATGTCTCTATACATCTCTATCACAGCAGATGCAATGTCCTCTATCTTGGGTGTGTAAAGCTGCTGCTCTGGGTCTATATCAATTTTCGGCAAGGCTGCGGCCATTGCTGGACATGAGAATATGTGGGTAGATGTTAGTTCCACACCAGGACAGTTCCATATGTACGTTAATTTTATAAATAACTAGCCGAATGACCCGGGCAACATCCGGGTTTTACCCGATTAAATGTTTTTATTCAAATACTATTCGTTACAATTATAAATTGGCGCCGTGGATGTAACTCTTGTGAAACGTCCCGCTCCAAACTTTGTGTATTTTTAAAATATAAAAATAAAAATTCAAAATTTCTCAACGATATTTGAAAATTCTATTATTTTGATTTTCAAATACTATTCGTTACAATTATAAATTGGCGCCGTCGATGCCACTCTTGTGAAACGTCCCTCTCCAAACTTTACATGTACATTAGGTCAGCTGATATTACCTCCCACCTTCACCGCTAGAGGCGTTGCTTGCGAGCGAAAGGGCAAAGTTGCAACGCAAATTTGCAAATAACTCGAATATATAGGGATAAAAGTGGTGTTTTCCACAACAGATTACAAATGCATAATAAAGAAATTAGGTGCAAAGTGCAAATGCATTAATTCAATAAAATACCAATAAAGAAAAGAAATAAATACAATTATTTTATATAATTAACGCCATCCATATTGTGAAAATATCACAATTTTATTTTTGTTCTATTTTTCATATAGTTTTTCCTTCTAGCGCACTCTTAGCCTTAAACATCTATTCCTCGATTTTCAGGATGTGTCTAGAACCAGGCTTTTTGGCAATTAACCCATACCGATGAGAGCTCTGAAAAAGGTACATGGTTGGATTTTCTTGATTTATCATGAAAGGGTATTCGACAAATATAATTTGTAATAATAAAATTAATTAACGATTAGTTGATATTTATTCCGACAGATGGAGCAAACCATCAGAAACCTTTATTTATATTTTGTTTTGAATCGACGCGTTGCACGCTCTACGAGTTTATTAGTACTATAACTTTAAGGTAAATCGAAAATAACTTAATTATAGTAAAGGTTTTCACCTTGAAATTTTGATAACAAATGGTAATGGAAAAAGTTCATGTATATTTACTATTTGTCTGAGACGATTGACAATGCCGAGCTGATGGTGGTAAAAGCCAGGTTTTGCAGTTACAAGATGTCTGAATATTGTGATAAATGAAATATACAGGTCTTCCATATCTATGGAGCAATTCTTGGAGACAAGAATTTGACAAAGATTTAGAATATCTCCCACACACACAACACACCACTCAGGAACACCGCCATCTTGATGTCAAACACAATAGAGGAGACTGGCAGCTACTCAATTCTCTAACGAGCTTTTCACTGGAACAAATGGTTGTCGACAACCAGCCTATCGAAATCTCAATGAGTATTGTCCTTATGTAAATCGACTAATTAGGTTGTGTTCCCTTTCACCCTCTTTGCTACGGGCATCAATTTAATCATCATTTATATAAGTAATGTTTGTGTGTTTGTTCCGCAAATACCTTTCTACAATACATTTGACTTATTTGTAACAATTCATTTTAGGAAAAGTGTTTATTTTTATCTCTACAGACCTTGCTGCAATGATAAAATAGAGATAAAAGGAAACACTTTGCCTAAAATTAATTCTTTCAAATTTTATCGATATATGGCAATTAAATTTATGAAAATATTTAACCTATCCTGATGAAACTTTGACAGGATAAAAGTACGTTCTGAAAGGAGCTGCATTCATTGTTTGGACCACATAATATGCAAATTAGTCTGATAACAAGTTAACTCTTTGATATTGCGTTTATTCCGCAATGTTCAACAATATTTAACGTACTTAAATGAAACTTTGATAAGATATAGAGTCTGGGGTATGTATGAAGTCATTAACTTAAATTAGCATGCACTCGAACGGTTACCTTGATGAGATATAAATGACACTATAATGTAAAACATTAAGACGCGAATTTAAAAAAACAAAATACGACAAATCCATAAAAAGTATTTGTTTTTGTCTGGGACTGGCGCCAATAAGGGTGTTTGTTGGATTATTTTTTCGCCATTACATATTACCTTACTCTGTTGTTTTAAGTGGTTCACAGAACATTTTTTCCCGCACAATTAATTTCAGCGGATCTTTGGTGGACTTTGAGATTAAAGACACTATAAAATTCTTAAATTTCTAGGAAGATTCATGCTCAAGACTCCTCTTTTCAAATGTCACTTTACAAATTTATGTGCCAGTAATTAAATGATATTAAATCTATTTATATTAGACTTATATATTAAAGGTATGGTGCTATATAAATTCAGGAGGCCATTTATAAAAAATATTTCAGAACTAAAACTTACTATTAAAGATTGTCTTCAACTCATTGAAATCTCCTATTTCAATCGGTTCACTATCTTTTTATTGCTGCACAGCCAGGGTAATTGGCGCTGGACGCTTCAGGAACCCGGGTTATATCTAATTTCTCTATCTTTGTATTTTATTATTTTTCCCTCAAAATTTTTATTATTCTATTCCAAATATTATTTAGAAATATTCTCCCAGTGAATAGATATTCTTATTCATCTAGCGTGTTTCTATTTATACCATTTTATTGCTTTTTTTCCAGGAAGTTGAATCCGGTTACCATTTAAACGTATTTACCCCTAGATAATCTAAAGACATTTTAGATTCTTCATCTTCTTTAACTTCAATATTAGTTGAAAAGGCTGGAAAATTATGCTGGTGAAGATACTATTTAAAAAATTAACTTTAGTACAATCAAGTCCAAATAGTTTCTATTGGAATTAAACAACATTCCAACGAAATGTTAGAAGCACTTATCATTTCTTAGATCCGCTCCCTAGATTCCGTAACCAAAGTTTTATCTTGATAAGAAATAAATAATACTCACATAAACATCGAAGTGCGGTCTGACAGAGGCTTAAAATATAGTTTGAAAATTGCTGAATAAATCGAAACCAATATTTGTGGAGTAAGAGCTAAACCAAAACATAAAAACACATGTGTGTGGGGCAACACACTTGTATTTTTACAAATATGTAATTTACACCTATTTATATATAATTTTTATATCAGAAGAAGTCTCTGACCGCACCTATTAACTACCGGCTAAGATATTTTTGTAAACTAAAGCTTAATTTTTGGTTCAATATTTTCTTTTAAAATGCTTAAAATACAATCTTTATTTGAGCGCCAAGATATAGGAGTCATGAATAGCCGAAATATTGGCAAAATAAATATTTTATTAAATCCAATATATGCCTTTTTATTATCTAATATATATAACTATAAATAAAAATGATATATATTAAAAATTTAATTGTATACATTAAAATAAATAAGATAAAATCAAAAATCGCATTTATAAAACCAAGTAAGGTTGTGTTATTGTATTAATAAACCTAAAAAATATTGTATTAATGAACCAAGTAAGGTTCATTAATAAATTTAACGCTTACTTTAATTAATAAAACTAATATACTTAAGAATGTGGTAAAAATGGTTATATCTATATTTCAAATATTTGATTCTCACACATATATAATTGTCAAAATAATTATTTTGAAAAATTCTCCCCCTACGCTCTATGATACTGGATTAATCTAACCTAAAGAAATATAAAAAATCATTTTTTTAAAGAAAATATAATACCTTTTATATACACTTTATAATTTAATATAAATTATTAATTTCAAAATTCAAAATTTCATGAGTAAAAAAACTTAATAAATGTAATATAATTTTTATGTCACATTTGCACTATTTTTATTAGCGCAGAGTTATTCGTGCAATCTTTAATAGATAGGTGGCGATTTGTGACCGGAATTAGTTTGTGTACGCTGTTCACCTAATTCTTCTGTTTTTGAGATTATTAATTTCTTCGAAATTTTTATAAGGTGAGTATTTAATTATTATTATTTTTTGGCATTTCTCTCTTTTAAATATGCATTTTATTTGCGAGTATATAAATTAAATTATATATATTTGGAAAGTTAACTTTATAAAAAAAAGTTCGTTCAAAGACTAGAATTTATATATCAAGGCTTACCTTCACTTCCTTTGTTTATTGGGGCATAGGTCTTTTAAAATATATTAGACGTTTTAGTATATTGCACAAAAACATTCATTAATACATTTTTAATTAAAATATTTTTACACTATATATATGCTTGAAAATAGATATATATATATGAATTCAAAGAAGAATGTTTTTTTTTTTTAATGCGATTGATTTTTTGATACTTTTATGAATTGATATCATTATAAATTGAATAATTTTTGTTTAAAAAGTGTTATTTTGTGTATATATTTATTTTATCGTTAATATACCATTTAAAACCACGACAAATCATGATTTAACGTCGATATGAAACTTATTTTAGGACGTCAAAATGGCGGTTCTTATTGTCACTGTGGAAGTAGGCATAGTCTTCTGCTTATTATTTTCAAATGTGTTCGGAAATTAATTTATCAAATGGGACAATGTCAAGTGTCTAAATATTGATTGAATAAAATTATTTGAACAATTAACTTTTTGTAAAAGTGAGAATCATATTTGTAAGCGCAATTTGTACAAAAATAGTGTTTTAAGCTACCTAATAAATAATACCTAAAAACCTAATTTTATACTCTTTCATAATATTTTATTAATTAGAGAGTAAATATATATACATATATTGATAACTTTTAAAAAATATATATATAAATAAATTTTATAGAAATTACTCATTTTGGAAGCTTATTTTTTTATTTTTACGGGTGGTAAAAAAACACCGTCAATATGTCGTTCTAACTGATCGGGAACGAAAGGGGGGGTGAAAGGGGTATTACTATAAAAATCGACTAAGAAAACGTTTTAATTGTTTATTTGAATCGTTCTCTTCACTTTAATTTACAGCCCCTTAATGGTTTCAAAAGGATAATTTAATACGAGAACAATGATATGGCATTTGTAGTTTCATTGTTTCCAATGAAATAAATAATAACAATGGATGTTTTTGAATCAATCATATATACTTGATAGAATTTAGAGTGCTATTAACACATATGAACATTAGAATAGTGTATTTGTTCGTTAAGATACCCACCTTTGCAGATCACCAGTGGCAAAGTGCCCTAAGTATATCAGTACACTAGGTTAGGTTAATTTAGAACTTTTTGTTTACCGCGAGTAAGCCTAACGCGGAATATTACAATCGCCGCTGAAATGAACATATCTCACCCTTTTTGTTCTTTTCCAAATTCATCTAGCACCTTTGACTGCGTTAAAATTCTAAATCTCTGTTAATACACCATCACCACTATATGAATTAACAGATCTTTGTCATTTATATTCCTTTGGATTCTAACTTCTCTCAAATTTATTAACAAAAAGAACTTTTGTAGCACATAACTTGGCATTATATGGATTATAGAAAGGAATAAGATCCCTAGTTTAATGTTTATTCATAAATAAATTTATATCCTTGATTATTTAATCGTTGTCTTTTTAAGGCGCTACTCTAGATCCCAGATAGATTTACTTTTCAAATATAGTATCAAGCTAGGGTACTAAAATTTGATACAAACTTCTCATTCTGCTATTTATATAACCATAAACTAGTTTCTCATACGGTATATATTGCATTGATAAAAATTTAAATAGGAAGGAATGGCTAATCAATGCTAAACTGTCCCAGAGGTTTCGCCATTTTGTTTTCCAGACCGCCTACTAATATTGTGTCATATTGTCTTATTAAAGGTATCATTGGGATAAGGATGTTTAGGGAACTTTGGAAATAGATTCTAAGACTGTATAAATATATAATATTTGACTATTGAATGTATCACGGAAGGCTGTTCGACAAAACAAACCAGTTAGTCAACATGTCAAATATCATCTTGGAACCATCTATTGCTGGCAATTTTATAATTAGAAAATTACGCAGTTTTATTTATAAAGTCAGTAATAGATTTTAAGGCGTACGAGGATGCGTTTCTTATAAGAAACGCATCCTCGTACGCCTTAAAATCTATTACTTACATTCTTTAGAGGATTCCAACCTTCTTTATTTATAAAGTCAGTCTATATAAGACATTGGTCCAATACAATAATAGGGTTGTCAGAAAATTAACGAAACCGCTGAAGAAGTTCATCACTTATGAGCCATGCCCTTCTATTTAAATTTTTATCTTTGGATTTTAGGGTGTGTAGAAGTATAAAAGAAGTTATAAAAAGTATAACTATAATTCTTAATATGCCAACTATCAATATATATAAATTTTGGCATTTATATTTCTTATAACATATCATAACAACCTCTACAGGCCTTATTGAAAGCAATGATAAAATCATTTCATAGTAATAAGGCCTGCAGCGATAGGTTTGACGATATAGGTCTTAAGAAGAAGCGTGAAAGTGTTCTATTAATTTAAGATGTATTCCTACCCCCAGGTGCAAACCAATATGTAACGGTCCATTTCAGACGTGTCTCGCCATTACGTCATAGGCGCCGGTCAACAAATCGCTGTCACGTCAAACGGCAGAGTTTGTCTGTCTTACCCTGTGGTTTTATTTTAAACAATTTTATTGAAGCCCCTCAACTTTATATTTTCTCATCTATTTAAATATTAAGAATTATGTTTTTTTTTATTTGGGTAATATCTGTATAAAATACCAATCTCTTTAAACATTTTTTATTTTTTGAACATTGCTTATGAATAAAATATTTAAATCGTAATGTTATATGAATTTTTTTGGTGAAACAGGATGTAAATTAGAGGTTTCAGGAATATGTTGCTTGGGCCCTCTCAATTATGATATTTGTTCATTTATTGATCTTCCAAGAGACCAGAAAAAAAAGAGCTATAATCATCCATAGTTCTCCACTGTGGATATTAATACGATACAGAAAATGACAAACATAATTTTGAAAAAAAGGCCTTTTCGAACTAATGTTCATAGGGCAATTATCCTCGTTTTAGGTGTAAATAACCAGTCCTCGAGAAGTTGGTCGGTCTATTCGCGCCTGACACTTTGATTATTATCTATCAATACACATTTTCGACAGAATTGGTAACTGAACTAGAACTTAGTTGACCGAATTAACGAGGGAGGTTTCAATGTATCTATATATTCAAGGTTTTGTATGTTTGTGTGCTGTACAGATGGAAGCCAGCAATAAGACAACCTTCTTATGCCTGGAAGACGAGAACATCTGCAACATATGCAATCATCCGTACCAGCAGCCGCGCTTGCTCTCGTGCCTCCACTCCTACTGCCACGCGTGCCTGGAGCGCCTGGCCAGCTTCACCAAACAGCCCCGTGCCATCTCCTGCCCGGAATGTGAACAGACCACGCACCTTCCTTCAGCAGAGGGCGTCTACGGGCTCTACCTCGACTACGTCAAGCTGCGCGACGCCGCGCTCCCCATGACCTGTTCCGCCTGCCGACAGGCTCAAGGCACATCCCACTGCGCCGAGTGCACATCGGCTTTTTGCGCGGACTGCTTGGTCTCACCTCCGCCTTCCGGAGGTCACAAGGCCCACCACTCGGTCCAGCCATTGAAATCCACACCGGCAGGCCGCTCGGCCGTGTGCCCCCAGCACCCTGACGCGGAATTAGAGTACTACTGCGTCCCGTGCGAGCAACCGGTGTGTGGAAAGGAGTGCCTAAGAGGGCTACACGAGGACCACCGCCTCGAGTCCGCCGCCAAAGTGGCCGAAAGGGTAAAACACGAGATCAGCACGGTGGCAAGTGCTAAGATCAAAGAGAAGATTCGCCAGTTCGAAGAGGGCACGAACAATGCCAGCAGTATTCTTAATGAGTGGAATGACCTTATCTCTCTCCTGCGTGAGGAGAAAAATGCAATCTTCGACTTCATCAAGGACGAGATCCAACGATGGAATGAAACGTTGGAGAACAAGCTAATCACTCTGAAGGAAACGGCCGAACTGCCTATCATGGACCTTTTCAATGTTTACCAGAAATTCATCGATAGACTTGAAGATGCCTCCAAATTCAGCAAGCACCTTTTGGAAAGTGGCAAGCCCATTGAAGTCCTCATTCTCAAGAATCCTCTATACCAGCAATTGCAATCTCTTTTCGAATACCAAATCAAAATTGAAAAACCTTTAAAAGGAAAGGTCACCCCCTTCGACCAGGAGAAATTTAAAAATTTTATAAAATGCATTGATTTTGAGCTCTATAGCCCAAATGATAAGAATAGCTTTCCAATGAAAGAATCTATGTCGTCTCTCTATTTTATGGGACAAGATACATCAAGAAATTCACTTTCTTATCCCCTATACAAAGAAAATGGTGACGCACTTGTCCGTTGTTTGCCCGGATACAAAAACAGCTTCTCAGCCCACTCTTCCAGTCGTTTCAATGAAGACAGCCTAATGGATGGCCCAAACATTGACGACACCTTGGATTACATTTCTCGTGAGAATAACTTCATCGAGCAGCAGCGAGCGGACGTGGACAGTCTGATTGGCGGTAGCACATTCGGCAGCATCTTCAAGGACGACGCTTACCGCTGCCAGGCGGCGGACAAGTCGCACCGCGATTTCTATCCCAGCGAGTGGTCAGGGCTGGACATCGCGGACCTCAGAAACCACCTCCTATCATCCGAAGACAACTTCAGCGTAGATTCTTTTATGAGCGCCTTCGAGACCATGCCCAATAATTCTTTTTCGCCCTACTTGGGGGAGGCGATGATGAGCGATAAGCATATTGAGAAACCGAAGCCCATTGCTTCAAAATTAGGATCCTACTCGAGTTTGTCGCTGCCCTACCCAGAAAAGAGCAGCAGTGAGTTAATGCTCCATAAGTTGAATACCCTCTCATGTAGCAGTCTTTCATCTTCTTACAACACTCTTCAGATTAGCACTCCATCTTCACAGCAAAGTTTCAGCCCTAATCCTCGTTCTTCCAATGCCAATATGAGACAAATGCAGATCAAATTCAAGTTCGGTCAGCTAGGCTCCGGATCCGGCCAATTTAACGCCCCCCACGGCTTTTGTGTTGGCCTAGACGAGGATATAGTCGTGGCAGATACCAATAACCATAGGATCCAGGTCTTTACCAGCAGCGGAGACTTCAAGTTTTGCTTCGGGACGGAAGGAAAGGAAGACGGCCATCTTTGGTGCCCTCGCAAAGTCGCCCTTCTTCCGTCATCAGGCCATTTGGTCGTGTGCGACCGGGGCTGCGAGCGCTCGCGCATGCAACTCTTCACGTACCGCGGTCGTTTCGTGCGTAAGAACGCCATCCATTACGTCGACATTGTGGCGGGTTTGGCCGTTAGTTCCACGGGACAGATTGTACTCGTCGACAGCGTCTCCCCCACCATCTACTTCCTGACGGCCAGCGGACAGTTAGTCCGCCGCTTCGACTGCAGCGAGTACCTGCGCGAGCCGTCCGACCTGGCCATCCGGGGCTCAGAGCTCTATGTGTGCGACTTCAAGGCCCACTGTGTGGTGGTGCTGAGCGAGATGGGCCACTTCATTCGGCGCCTGGGCCGCGAGGGACTCACCAACTTCCCCAACGGTATCGAGGCCCTGGACAACGGCCGGCTGCTCGTGGGGGACAGCCACGGGAATCGCTTCCATGTGGCCGTCTTTAGCGCCGACGGGGAGTTCCTCTTCGAGCTGGAGTGCCCGTACGTGAAAGTGAGCCGGTGCTGTGGGCTGAAGATGACGTCCTCCGGCAACTGCATCACCCTCGCCAAGAATAACCACCACGTCCTGGTGCTCAACAGCAGCCAGTGGATGTAGCCTGTACATTTCCTATAAGCTAAAGGGGGAAATCAAAGAAACTATTTTATTGTGTTTTTTTTTTGCTTATATAGTGAATTTAGTATTTGGAGAAATCAAAGTCGTCACAAATGACTTTTCTACACATGTGCAATTTCTCATTTGAAAGAATTTCTTAGTTTATATATTCGATTGCTTTTGTAGCTCCCTTTCTCAATCTTGAGATAGATCAATTCTATATATTTAATTCACCTTTTCATATTAATGTAATTTTTATATTCTCCATCTTTACAATAATATATATTTTAAAGTATACTTTTGCTTCTGCAGAAAAAATTCCAGTTGAAAACATTCTTTCACGCAAATGGGAAATTGTGATTCTGCAAAAGGAATTCCGATTTTCCGTTTTAAGATAACTTGAATACGAATAATCGCCTTCACATCTTTCCGTGGTCTGATCATTTTAATGTTCCATTCGCGATACCAGTAATTTCTAAACATTAACCTCAGGTATTTGTTTGAAAGTGCCCTGCGCGTGTATTTATCATAATAAGTGGCAAAGCTATGACGCTCTTCAATAGACTTAATGTGTGACTTTAAGAAATTCTTAAATAACACACGTGCATGGGCACATATTCTATTTAAGCATTTCTTGGTAAGTCGCCTCTTGGTGTATCGAAGAGCGCCATAGTTTGAAAACACCTTTTATATTATATTATATATAATAGTTCTTCTTTGTTCAATACCTTCTTTAACATTTATTTTTATTCTTTTTTTTTTAAATCGTGTTTTCAACTCTCATTTCTAACCTAACTACACGTACAGATATAGCTGTGACTTGAACATGCATGAGATCAGGTTCAACTTTTCCAATTCTCCTTTTTACAATATATTCCCCCCACGCATACTTCATTGCACTGTAATACAATAGCATTTACATATATTCTTTATATATTTATATTCATTTTTTATATCAATTCTCTCTAACACACACATCAAGACTTTTTAAAGCTATATACTTTCTCTGTCGTAATTATTTTTATTCCCATAAAAAGTTTATTTTATTTTTATTATTCATTTTTTCTTACAGCATGATAATGTTGAGCCATGTATATCTATATAGTGAATATCAAACTTGCTGACATTATATTTAATATTATTTAGCCTTTTTTTAAATCACGTTTTTTTACCACTTCACATTTTAGTCCCCTATACATCTTATATATAAAATCTTTTTCGCCTATAAATATCAACACATTTTGATTAGTATTTTTTTTTCATTCCATTGTATTTATGTGGATTTTTTTATTGCTTGTGCTCATATATATACATTTTTGGTATTCCAAACATATACATTTTTAATTTTTCTTTTATATATTATTTTCTTTCTTTTTTTAGTCGCTGCGTGGTTTTTCCTACTAAATGTTTTCAACTCTTATACATCCCCTACTATACTCTATTTTAACATTAAACTCTCTCTCTCTATATATAATGTTTCTTTTTTAATATTCTTTTTTAAAAGTATTTTGTGTGTGTATTTTATCACTTGTGGACCAATGATGCAATTTATATATCTATTTCTTCTCTCTTTGATTCCTATATTATTGATAACAACTAGATGTTGTACTTATTTGGGATTGTGAAATAAAGACCTTTTAAAAATGTTTCTCTGTTTCTATATTTTATATATTCCTAGACTAATAATTCTTACGGTGTTCCAATACATGTCCCAATGTAGTGGGACATAAAAATGTGGCATTCCATTTTACAGGAGGTGTGAGCACAAGATCGCCATGGTGACGTTACGAGCGCCCCCAACTTACTCGATTACATGTCTTCCCAATTTACATATAGTCTATCATAAAATGTGGCCTAAAGAGGCCAGAGACAACTTGAAACAGTAACTTAGCATGAGTTCCTTATCCGATATTTCAAATACCTATAGTCAACTGGTGAAAATATACCGAAATTGAAACAAGGTCGATAGCGAGTTGACGACTTAAATGTCCTTTCCCAAGTCATATCTCGTGGATCCGCGAAGGGAGATCTCCACATCTTGTGTTATTGCTTTATGTGTGTGGCATTATCCTTGCCAGTCGCCTCATGGAAAACACCTTAGCTGGTAGTTTGACAAGCGGTGTTTGAATAAATACATTTTTTTTTTTAAAGAAAAATCTAAAAGGTATAAATATTTTATGAAAACATTTAATGAAAATAATAAACGGTAGTTTGGAATTGTTTGCATATTTGAATTTTCAAGTGAAATATACTCTCAGGACGTGAAATAATGGTGAAACCAAGCTTTTGCGGAAGGAAAAAACGGCAACTAAAAAAATTGAGGAACGGAAAGGCTATGTTCGCTATAGTTTTGGTTAAGTTTATAGTTTTCTTTGAAGAATCCAACACAATTTGTTTCTTTTAAAGAATTCCTTTATACATCTTTTCGCAATAAATAATTTCTTTCTAGCCTTTCGTAATGAGAAGAGTTTTCACGCTAGAGTTTTTCATCATGAAGATATTTTCGTTATAGAGACTTGCTGAAAACTGGTTTCCTTATAGGAAGGTTTTGGTGATAAAAAGCTACAAATAAATTAAGTAAATCAAGGAATCGATGCAAAAGTATTTCATACATTATTTACTACATTCAGGAAAATTTGGAAGATCCTGGCTCATCTTTCTCTTACAAAACCTTATATGGACATTGAAATAAAGTAGTTTCAATCTCTCACATACAAAAGAGAGGGAATATAAGTAGATATATCTTTCTTCTTTTTAAGATTACTCTGTAAAATGGAGGAATAAGATATATTAAAGGAACCTAAAATATATCCATTTTAGGTATATAATCAAGTGTAATTAACAAAAAGTGTATTACAGGCAAAATAAGTAGGTATTCGCAATACAACTACCATATTGTGTTGACTAGCTGGAGATGAATATGAAATTTTTCTTAAGGAAAAGAATTTAAAGTAGGGATATATATAATTTGTGACATCAGCTAATGATATATCAAAGTTTCAATGAGTTTTAAAATACCTGCGATATATGTCGACGATAAGACCAAAACAAATGAGTAACATAAAATGTATTATGATACATTAGCACGCCATCTGTTATGAAAATTCGAAACTATTATATACGTGTATGATTCTTTTACAAATTAAACAATTTCTACTGCCCTTACCTTACTACTGCCTTTAATTTGTGGAAGAATCATACGCGTCTATAGTAGTTTCATATTTTCATAGCATAAAATTTGTTAGTCTTATTTACCATCTATATACTTTGTTATAACTATTAATATGTTAATTTAATAGATTAATTAACTTAAATATAATTAGAGAATGCAGCAATATTAAGAAAAACAAAGATAGAAAACCTTGGGAAGAATCGGCACTGAACGAACCTGATAAACCTATTATTGCCAAATCTTACTTTGCATTTGTGATTGTTTATTATTCCTGTGTGTAAATTTGGTTTAATATTATAAAACTAATTAAAAGGAGGAATGAAAACTTAATGGTTAGACTAATTGTAAAGAGGATGGTACTCAGGCGGGCCGCTTCAGAAGAAGACCTAAGCTGTAGTTTCGGCCTCTTCAACTATCTTTACCACCTTACCTAACCTTTTCAACCATAGAATTAGTTGTTGTTGTTGTTGTCGTGTCCAATGAAGAGCCTCAGATTTCTCCATACATCTCTATCACAGCAGCAGCAATGTCCACTATCTTTTGCTCTTCATTGGAAAATGGGTGCCGTTGCCACGTTAGTCACCTTGGAAACGAACCAGAATTTGTTCAAATATTCCAAGGGTCCAGGGGGACCGCAGGGAGGTGTGGTCGGACTTCTCCCCCCCATAGAATTAGTTGGATTGAGAAAAAGGAATTATCAGAATCTCTCTTAGTTATAATGCTTAATGCAGTTATTCATTAATACAATAATCTTCCAAAAAAAACCGAACCATTAATTTCAACCACACACAATCAATATTGCTACGTGGAAAATAAGGGAAGGCCAACTTCGGGAAGAGACAACAATTTATTTAAGGCAAGAACAAACTATGAATGATAAACATAGGATAAGTAATGAGGGAAGTTTACAGAGTAGCAAAATATAAACATAAAAAATATACTCTGTTAATAAAATAATAAATACTTTGTTACAATATGTTAAATAAGTTGATCAATACCTATTATTTATGTTATATAAGGAAAGGTGTATGTTTTGGTGCTCCATATCAATCAAATTGATTATTCATTCTTTATAACCCTTGATAAAGATTGATCAAGCACAATTAATTTATATGTAAAACGACACTTGAAGTTACACCGCATGAGTTTCTTTTCAATGAAAAATCAAAATTCATTTCAAGGTGAAATATTGACTATTTCTAACCTTTTTGGATGAGGTATGAAAGGGTGAATTATGGAGAGTAATGATGAACTGAAAAATCCCATCCCTGGACACTTTTATTTTTCCGTTCATCATTACTCTTCATAATTCACCCTTTCATACCTCATCCAAAAAGGTTAGAAATATTCAATATTTCACATTGAAATAAAATTTTAATTTTTCATTGAAAAGAAACTCATGCGGTGTAACTTCAAGTGTCGTTTTGCAATCACAGGCCGCAGTGTATTATAATTGATATGTATGCTTCTTGATGAAATTTGTCATTAGAATAATGGAGCAATGGTTGAATTAAAAAATAATGGATAACAGAATTAATGGTATAACTGGTTTCTTATATTAATCTAATATTTATTACCTAGTTATTATTTGTTATAAATATTTCAAATATAGCAAAAATACCTCGTTCAATATATCTGTAAATGAATTTATATAAAGGTAAACTTGATTATTGTCTTATTAATATTTCCCGGGAGTAAAATTATCTATAAAAACAAAGGTTGCCTCTCCCGACGCAAAATTCTTAATTATATTTTGACATAAATATGGCCTAGCCACTTTACAAGCTAAACACCTCTTTGATAAATTGTGAATATTTCATTTGATTCCTTCTTTATCTCATGAAATCAAAGCCCACCTTGTATTGACGAGGGCCATTAGCCCGAAACCATATTCTCCAGATGGAGGTTAACAGGTTACCAAGCTGCTGTTATGGCTTTGTGATATACCCGAGTCAGCTAGTTTTCTGAGGCGGTCAATAGATGGCGCGTAGTTTTGGTGTCTATTCTGACGGGAGAGAGATACCTTTCTATATCAATATATAAGAAGAGATAAGAAAGAAAGCCTGCACGTGCCTGGTAGGTTATCAGCCCAGCAAGGACGCAACACAATGAAGACTTCATCACCCCAGACCGTCACAAAGTAAAAGTAACAAAGTAATTATGGAAATAGGGTTCTTTGTTGAAACAGAAATAGGACCATCTGAATGGTATCTGCGGATGGGGCGTTCAAGGTCTTGATAAGCTTCCAGTCCTTATATATACAGTAGCCACTCTGTAGAGTTGTAGTTGGGTAGTATCAGATCTCCCAGGTAAGTTGCATACTCCGATCGTCTCATATTTGCATAGTTACTTTCCCTTCTCTTGTGTGCTTCCTCTCTTCGTTAGCATATACAATCTTTTTTTTCTGATTTAATATTTTTTTCTTATTCGAATGGATTTGTATCTTAGTTTCAATATATTTTATACGCGCACACACAGCATTGAGAAAGGGCATGTTTTCCATACCATTGGTTGAGTAATTAAAAAAAAAAAATTTTTCTCTCCTTCTATTCACAAAAAGAGGATATTTCTGTCATCACGTATAGTCCATCTTACAATATTTTGATCAGTTATAGATAAAGGGCGGATTTTTATGTGCAGCATCTTTTTTTTTTTAAACATTATCAAACTATATGCTTCGAAGTACTTGAAAATTACGTTTTATTTTGTCTTCCAGATATTTTGCACCTTTTTTGACATCTTGCACCTTTTTAGCTATTTTCTCTTTTCAAAAGCAAATTTGTCAATTATTTATTTTCTATTTAATTGGGACAAAATGTGGGGCTTCTATAAGTAAAGGTATTGTTCTATAGGTAATGATGTTGTTGAGATAAATTGATTTTTGTGTGTAAAAAAAGTATAAAAAATATTTATTAGAGAGAGAAACTACTTGACTTGACAAATAAACACATACTTTAACAGCGAACGTTGAAAACCTAGATTTAAGTTTTGGAAACGGGGCAGCCAAGAAGTGGGAATACCCTTTCGTGAGAATATCGAAGGAATTTCTCACGTATGCAAATATAAATGTATCGCTTCCTGGCCTTTTGGCTAAGGTCAAAGTATCGCAAGTAAGGATTTATTATACACACATATAGCTTTATTAATAAAAGGGTTAAGACACCGGTCTTATACAGATTCACCGCAGGAAGGAAGCACAGATGAAGCTCCTATACTCCAGGCAGCACAGAACTCAACAACAGCCTCCAGGTCCGACGCTTGTCCAATAAGGATTAATTATAGTGATTTCAAATAGTTTGCTACTGCCCTATCAATTTGACATCCAAGTTTAGAATATTAAATTTTAAAAAATATATTAATAGCTTATAATATTTTATATGCCCGAAAGCTCTCTCATCCCTCAAACTTTCAGATTTGAACATATTAATAGCTTACCGATAATAAATGTATACATACCAAAAATAATTTTAAAATATATTGTAACGCTTCGTATAAAAATGGATGAGAATTGATGGAGTTACCTCACGTGTGTATACTGCCATATGTGATATCATTATAAGAGATTGATTAAAAGAAGAAAAAACATTCAGAGATGAGTTTGTCCTAAGAGTATATCTAGCTTTCGGGTCAGAAGGCCCTTCTACAGTAGAACTATATTAAAATTGAATTAAAAATAATAAACAAATCTTTAACTTTTATTTGAAATTTGACTTCTCGACACACTGTGAAAGGGCTCAACAACACCCCGAGGATAACAGTTTTTTTTTTTCTTTGTAGCTATCATTTCGCATATTGTGGATAGTGTCTGATATTCTGATAAGTTTATTAACCGATTTATAATTTTAAATAGTCAATATATTTACACACAAATATATTTTTTATTTTATAAATATCCTGCAAACACAGTATCCATACCTTATCCCAATCCTGCTTTAATCTAGCCTACAATTCTTCAATCATTAATTCATAGTTCTTCAAATTAAAGATACTTCGGCCAGTAAATATTTTTTATTGTCTCGATGTTTCGACAAAAATCTTTTGTCCTCGTCAGGAGCGTACAAAAATCAAAACATTTGGCAAAGCGTTAAAAAGAATAATTTTTAACGCTTTGCCAAATGTTTTGATTTTTGTTCGCTCCTGACGAGGACAAAAGATTTTTGTCGAGACAACAAAAAGATTTACTGGCCGAAGTATCTTTAATTTGAAGAACTATGAATTCCGGCCAGGCAGCCTCTATCTTTACGATCATTAATTAATTGTCTCTCTTCAAGAAAATTTGATATATTTTAAATAAATGTATATCTGAAAAATAATTTTAAAATATATAAAAAAGGTCAGGTATTGATGTTAAAAACAAAAAGGCATATCTTGACCGTGGTCACATGAGCATCTCTAGATGGCAGAGCGCCATCTAGTGGGTTGGCCAAATATCACGGTACAAGTAAAATAAACGTTTAGTTTATTTTTGTTCCACTAGATGGCGCTCTGTATCTAGAGATGCTCATGTGAGCACAATCAGGATATGCCTCCTTTATTTTTTTTATATGTATGTGGTTGCGTAATGCGTGGTGTGGCTTGTGAAAGGCCGCTGATAAAATTATAATTAAAATTAATTTATTTAAAGCCAGAAATATATAAAGAGAAAATAAGTAACGGATGAAGTAACGGCCGTTGGGAGCAGGCCTTGTTATGACGCCAGTCTCTAGAAAGTTCCGGATGACACCCGCGCATGCGTAGTGACGTGTTCTCCCAGCACGTGCTTGCCGAGGCATAGTGCGGCCGCCATTCTTCTGCCCGTATGTGTTTTGAAGCTTTGTCCCAGTTCGCGCTCGCTGAAGCAAAGTGCGGTCGCCACATGTATATGTGAAAAAATAGTACAAATGTGAAATTGTACTGGGATAAGATGAATAAATTAAGAAAAAGGTATCTCCTTACAAGTGCGTTCTTACGCAATTCGGGCATTAACTACCCGTTTCGTGATTTTTCAGGATGCCTGAATGACCAGTTTTTTTGGTTGTTGAGGTACAGCTTGTACCACGCTGATGAGGGTCAACAGCCCGAAACGTGTACGTGGTTAGCTTTTCTTGATTAATCAAGAATGGGTATTTGGCCAATTCTGTAATAATTAAAATCAACGAATAGTTGATATTTAGTTTTAGAGATGGCACAAGCCACCAGCAACTTTCATTTGCATGATAAGGAGATGCTTTTTCTTAATATATGTATATATAGGTGATTGCTAAAATGTTCTACAAACTTACACACACACACAATAAAAAATAAAAATTAGTGTTTTTATTTCATTGATTAATTTGTTTTGTAATAAAAAAGCATCTCTTGATCGTGCAACTGAAGTTACTGATGGCTTGCGCCATCTCTTAGAATAAATATGAAAATAATCGTTTATTAAAAATGAATTTTCATGATATTTGGCCAACCCATTTTCTTGTATAAATTAAGAAAAGCCAACCACGTACCCGTTTCAGATTGTTGGCCCTCCTCAGCGTTATGCAAGCTGTACTTGAACGACAAAAAAGCTGGTCCTTCGAGGCTTCCTGAAAACCAACGAGTGGTTGATATTTATTCCGATAGATAGCGCAACTTAGGGTTGCATGAGATCAGGAAATACTTTTTTCTTAATTTATCAAACTGGTCCCAATACAATATTACCCTTGTATTGTTTCTTCTTTTTTATTTTAGGTTTTTATAAAATATAGTAATACCATTTTATTCGCGATCAAACGTGGTGGCCCATTGTATGCATTACATTCCAAACATGATGCGACGCCAGCCATCTCTAGTTGTTGGTTCGTACAATGGACGTTCATGGGAAAAGGAATTCTATGGTGGGGTCCACAGACCTGCTGGGACTTAGCTGGGGTGGTCGTATCACTCTCGGGAGAAGCCTTCATGTCTTGGGTGTCCCTACCAGGAT
Organism: Cordylochernes scorpioides; assembly: GCA_030710605.1. Classification (NCBI taxonomy): domain Eukaryota; kingdom Metazoa; phylum Arthropoda; class Arachnida; order Pseudoscorpiones; family Chernetidae; genus Cordylochernes; species Cordylochernes scorpioides. The sequence goes on along the minus strand of CP092866.1, from coordinate 33,483,338 downwards.
CCTGATGTACCTAGCCTCCTCCTCCCCAGGAACACTTATATATGTGCATATCTCTTTCTGTAGATGGGAAGTTTTCTGGGAGGAAAGTGATCTATAAAAATAAAGAAGGCGACCGTCAAAATAGACGTTAAAACTGAGCACCATCTATTGACCTTCTCCCTAAACACTGGCGGTCGGTGACAAAGCCACAACATCAGATTTGGCAAACTATGAAGCGTCCAACTAGAGATCCTGGTTTGACCCTCTTCATCTCAGGGCGGACTTAATAAGATCTAGACGGGATTAAATGAAATCTTCACATTCTGCCAAAGAGGTGTTAGCTGCCAGATTAGCTAGGTCAGATCTATGGCCAAAATATAGATGAAATGTTGTGGCTTTGTTACCGACCTGACTCTGCTAGTGTTTGAGGAGATGGTCAATAGATGGCGCTCAATTTCAGCGTATCTTTTCACGAGAGAGGAGACCTTAATTATTTACATATATCTGTCGTTAGAATTTTCTGAAAATTGAGAATTTAATTATAAACTTCACAATATTCTACTGAAATAGAAAGAAGTTTTGGGAGTCAGGTTTAACAGTGGTTGAACACACAATTTTATCAGTCCGTTTCCTTAAGGTTTTCTAAATGTATAGTCAGCCATTGAAGCGAGTTCATGGAGAGATGACGTTTAAAAAATTTAACATTTATAATCATTATTATACTTTGGGTAAAAATAATTACTAAATAATTTCGCGATAAAAAGAAGCTACATTGATATAATTTTTCAATTAAAAAGGCATATATTGGATCAAAATATAATTTATTTTACCAATATTTCAGTTGGCTGAATGCCAACCTTTATCAAGGTATTATAACATATTAATGTGTTATCGTACCTTGATAAAGGTTGGCGTTCAGTCGACTGAAATATTGGTAAAATAAATGATATTTTGATCCAATATATGCCTTTTTAATTAAATATTTATTGATTGCTCTCTATTTTCAAAACTGAAATAAATCTTTTTAGGCTAATTATCTATAATTTTCGATAATCGTGGTGACTCTGAATAACTATGGTGGATCGCACAGTCCTAGTACTGGAGACGTCAATGTCTGCCTTATTAACTTCCGATGGTAGGTCTACCATGGTTGTTACGGGGAATCAGGGTTCGATTCCGGAGAGGGAGCCTGAGAAACGGCTACCACATCTAAGGAAGGCCGCAGGCACGCAAATTACCCACTCCCGGCACGGGGAGGTAGTGACGAAAAATACGGGACTCTAACGAGGCTCCGTAATTGGAGTGAGTACACTCTAAACCTTTTATCGTAAAGATAGGGGCTGCCTGGCCGGCATTCATATTTCTTGAAAATAAAGATACTTCGGCCAGTAAATCTTTTTATTACCTCGACGTTTCGACAAAAATCTTTTGTCCTTGTCAGGAGCAAACAAAAATTTAAACATTTGGCAAGGCGTTAAAAATCATTCTAAAGTTCCAAGGGCGTTTGCCATCTTGAATACCTCGGGACTCTAAACCTTTTAATGAGAATATATTGGAGGGTAAGTTTAGTGCCGCGGTACCTCTAGATCCAATAGAGTATATTAGAGTTGTTGCGGTTAAAGAGCTCGTAGTTGGATCTCAGTCGCGCTCCCTTCGATACGTTGCAATGCGATTATCGTTGGGGCCGACAGCACGTTGGTGGGCCCGGTTGGCTTTGATCGGGTTCTCCGGCAATTTTACTTTGAAGGTATACTACTCTGATCAAAAGGTTTCGACACTTTGCTCATAAAATCCTGAAAACTAAATATATTTTCTCCCGGTTTGTGGCAAACGCAAGCGTCGCCTTTGGCTTGGAGACCTGCCAATTTTCAAAAATCACGCGCCACAACAGCGCGAGCAGCGGCTGTTCGAAGTGAAGCCATTTTGCCCGTGCTTCGATTTCGTTAGTCACCGAAATGGAGGATCAACGAATTTGCATCAAGTTCTGTGTGAAAAAAGTATATAATTTCCCCCTTTTTTACAGATCTACCCCTTCTAACAGCCCGCTGATTTTCCGGACGCACTGTACATAATGAAGATTTATGTATTTATTGTCAAACACACGCTATATCCTATGTGTATATTTGCGTGTAAATTATTTTATATACATAGTGTTCCAAAATATATACAAATCATTTCTAGTATTAGAAATATTATAGATAGAATTCGCCTGGCTAGTTCTCCTTTTTTCATTTGATAGAAAACAATTCTGTCAGAAATATAATATAATATAAATATTTATAAATGTATGTAATTCTACTGTCCTCAAAGCTTATGTCCGTAGTTCTTCTAAAATATACCCATTCCAAGAGTCTAGCAACAGTATCACTATAAAAGGAAGTTCCAAAAATGCAATATAACAGCGGTATGGTAGATTAAACTGGCGAATCCGCTGGGAGAGTTCACCACTGATGAGACAAGCCCTCTCATTAATTTTTCCATTGCAGTAAGGGCAGTAGAAATTGTTTAATTTCAAAAAGAATCTTACGCGTTTAAAATAGTTTCGAATTTTGATATATCAAAAAATACTAAAAAATTATTTACCAAGAAAGAGTTACGTAATTTATAAATTAAATATAACATTCAAATTATTACATTGCCCATGGATGAACTTGCAACGTTGCAGCAGATCTTAATTGAGAGTGAGTGAATACAACTGACTGGTAGATATACAAGAGGAGAACTTCCGGGTCAAATCATCTTTGCGAATTTCATTTCGTCTACTCATATAGTAACTGTGATTCGCAAAAGGTTTCACGCCCACTATGCGCATATGTCAGCATTTGAGATTGAGATTGAAACCGATTTATTTCAAAGTCCATATCTACTTATATATTTGCCTTATTCTGTCTGTCTGAAGCTCACGGATAGAATGCGCGCCCATTGGCTGCCAGCAAACACGTGACCTCCCTGCCCGCCCCCCTCTAGACAACCCTGTTATCAGCTGTGTGATACATACACCTGTCTATAGCGGCCATTCTAGACAACCCTGTTATCAGCAGTGTGTTACATCCACCTGTCTATACAGACCACCCTGTCTATAGCGGTCACCTTAGACAACCCTGTTATCAGCTGTGTGATACATACACCTGTCAATACAGACCACCCTGTCTATAGCGACCACTCTAGACAACCCTGTTATCAGCTGTGTGATACATCCACCTGTCTATACAGACCACCCTGTCTACAGCGGCCACTCTGGGCAACCCTGTTATCAGCTGTGTGATACATCCACCTGTCTACACAGACCACCCTGTCTATAGCGGCCACTCTGGGCAACCCTGTTATCAGCTGTGTGATACATCCACCTGTCTATACAGACCACCCTGTCTATAGCGGCCACTCTGGGCAACCCTGTTATCAGCTGTGTGATACATCCACCTGTCTATACAGACCACCCTGTCTATAGCGGCCACACTGGGCAACCCTGTTATCAGCTGTGTGATACATCCACCTGTCTACACAGACCACCCTGTCTATAGCGGCCACTCTAGGCAACCCTGTTATCAGCTGTGTGATACATCCACCTATCTATACAGACCACCCTGTCTATAGCGGTCACTTTAAGCAACCCTGTTATCATCAGTGTGTTACATTCACCTGTCTATACAGACCACCCTGTCTATAGCGGCCACTCTAGGCAACCCTGTTGTCAGCTGTGTGATACATCCACCTGTCCACACGGACCACCCTGTCTATAGCGGACACTCTAGGCAACCCTGTTATCAGCTGTGTGATACATCCACCTGTCTACACAGACCACCCTGTCTATAGCGACACTCTAGACAACCCTGTTATCAGCTGTGTGATGCATCCACCTGTCTATACAAACCACCCTGTCTATAGCGACCACTCTAGACAACCCTGTTATCAGCTGTGTGATACATCCACCTGTCTATACAGACCACCCTGTCTATAGCGACCACTCTAGACAACCCTGTTATCAGCTGTGTGATACATCCACCTGTCTATACAGACCACCCTGTCAATAGCGACCACCACCCTGTCTATAGCGACCACTCTAGACAACCCTGTTATCAGCTGTGTGATACATCCACCTGTCTATACAGACCACCCTGTCAATAGCGACCACCACCCTGTCTATAGCGACCACTCTAGACAACCCTGTTATCAGCTGTGTGATACATCCACCTGTCTATACAGACCACCCTGTCAATAGCGACCACCACCCTGTCTATAGCGACCACTCTAGACAACCCTGTTATCAGCTGTGTGATGCATCCACCTGTCTATACAGACCACCCTGTCTATAGCGACCACTCTAGACAACCCTGTTATCAGCTGTGTGATACATCCACCTGTCTATACAGACCACCCTGTCTATAGCGACCACTCTAGACAACCCTGTTATCAGCTGTGTGATACATCCACCTGTCTATACAGACCACCCTGTCAATAGCGACCACCACCCTGTCTATAGCGACCACTCTAGACAATCCTGTTATCAGCTGTGTGATACATCCACCTGTCTATACAGACCACCCTGTCAATTGCGACCACCACCCTGTCTATAGCGACCACTCTAGACAACCCTGTTATCAGCTGTGTGATACATCCACCTGTCTATACAGACCACCCTGTCAATAGCGACCACCCAAGACAAGGTTTTTAAAATATATTCGCACTCGGGTAAACCCCGGGCGTTGCCCGGGCCATTCGTCTAGTAAGATTATATAAGGTTAAATACAGAATAAATATGATTATATAATGATAAATATATGAACAAATAGATAAAAATCTTAGAGTGGACATGGGCTAAAAGAAGCTGGCTGCTCTAATCATTGTATCGCTCGACATTTAGAAAGGATCAATGTCAATATTCCACGATGTAGGCAGGAATGGCTGAACCAGCACAGAAGACAGCGGTCGGCCAACGACTGAACGTGAGAACCCAGCAATCATCAGAACAGCTCTCGCAGCCCCAGATTTTTTATTAACAACCTTCCGACGTGCAAGGACCATTAATAAGCGGCTCGGGAAAAGGGGGCTGAGCTTACGGAGTCGACCTGTGGACTCCGACAAGCACATTTGCAGTGATGCCAGACTAGTTTAACCTGGGATTTAACTGACTTGAGTAGGATTGTCTCTAGCGATGTGCCCCAGATTCAGAGATCAGGTTGTGTTTTGTTTGATATTGCCATCGGAAAAAGCATTCAAAGAATAACAATCAAGACCTGAAATATTTTCGAATACTTTTAATTCTTCGAAAAATTCAACAACAACTTCTAAAAGTGCATGAAATTACTGCAAATTGGAAAATTTCAAATATTACTATACTACTTCCACAAAGATTTATTACCTATTCATGTCCCGATGACCAGCAGATATATGTTTATTATATAAATCAATTTATTCGCGATCGAACGTTGTGGCCGTATTACATCCCAAACACGATGCGACACCAGCCATCTCTGTCTTAAGCTCGATGTACCATCTCGGAGACCGTTATGCCAGTGAGTTCCTTTAATTGTTCCACGAAGCGTGTCGGCGGGCGTCCAGGTATACGTCGCCCAAAGACATGTCTATAGACGTCCAAAACAACAATTAGATACCAACCTGATTAGCGCTCGCCACGACAACCGAGAGTAATAATAGACTGGGGTCTACATGAACGCTTTTCAATTTTATACCTAGGAAAATTTCTTTATTCCGGTCTTGGTAGACACCCATCCTGGCCCATCTCGACCTTGCCCAAAGGCGCAGGACGTTATATGCGCCATATCTACCTATTTCTATTCCATTCGGATAATCCATTCTTGCTGCGCCTCGTTCCATTCTCTAGGAGTGCATATTTTATAGCTTCAGTTTTCCACAAGAAACTATGTCAATGGTCATAATCTTCGATTATGGTTCAACCTAGAGATATTAAAAGAAGCTCCAACTAGCTCCTGTACTTAGGTATGGTGAGATATCTTTCTACACAGTTCGTGTGTTTCCAAATACTTGTGTTTACAAAAAAAAATTGGAAAATTTTCGAATAATTCTAGAAACTATGTAGCTTTGTCCACACAAGTCTATATATTAAAAACAAAAAAGGCATATCCTGACCGCTTACATAAGCATTTTATATAGCAGAGCGCCATCTAATGGAACAAAAATAAACTAAATATTGATTTAGGATTGTTCCATGATATTTTACCAACCCAATTCCTTGATAAATCAAGAAAAACTAACCACTAACGTATTTCGGGCTGTTGGCCCTCATCAGCGTGGTTCAAGTTATACCTAAACGATCAAAAATTTGGCCAAGATGTTTCCTGAGAAATAAAGAAATGAGTTTTTAAATTCAAATTTACGTAAATGAGCTAATCATGGTGAAAAATAAGGAGGGGGGGGGGGGGTAATTGGTCAGGTATTGATATTACAAACAAATTTGTTTTTAATGTCAACACCCGGCCAAATCAGACGCGATATCCCTCCTACAAGGGATGGTTGCCTCAAGCAACAACACTAAATTCAGAAAACAATTTTACATAAACAATTGGTGAATTACAAGGTTTGAGTAGAAGTTTAAAGAAGAAAAGTACGTTAAAATCATACTTGATTCCACATCCTACCTAGGAACAACCAATGAGATAAATACCTAGTTTCACAATTCTATACATATTTGTGTTTCAGAATCCCCGATGAAAGCAGTCCTGGTGATCCTGGCTGTGGCCTTCTTGTTGGCAGGACTGGCCGATGCCCAGTGGGGGTGGAGAGGTGGCTGGAGGGGCGGGGGATGGCGCGGCGGTGGATATGGTGGATACAGGTACGGTGCATATCATGGGCACGGTTGAATACGAGTGTAGAGGTAGGTAAAATGAGTATGAAAGTTTGGATTCAAATGAAGATGCGAATCCCGAAACAATAATGCCTGCATGTTTTAGTAATGAAGGAAGCTTTGGTCTGAATTCGGACAAACCTATATGTATACCATGGCTTCGAACTAAGGCCCTCATCAATACATGGCTTTGTATTCATAGAGTGTTTCTATGTCGTCTCAATCTGCCACATTGATACAAGCGTAAGCAGAATCGCTAAGTTTTTAATGTTCCATTCCAAAAATAAAAAAAAAAGAAATAAAGGCCTTAATGAGTTGTTTTCAAATCCAAAAAAAAACGTAGAGAAGAAAAAAGAGCGACTGCTCAAAACCTCAAATGAATTCAAGTGGGAAATACCATACTGCTTACTAACCTGGAGTCTTGTGCAGTAAGTGACTTTCCAATCTTTTCCTACCAAAGGAAATTTGGTATAAAAACGTTTAACTATCCATTCCCCATGACTATCGCGTTAGTTCAAGTTTATTAACAAATTCAGTATTTTTTTTAAAAATCGATATCCCAAAGATTTATCCAATTACAGCTATTTGACAACGCTCAAAATTTCTGAATAAAATACATTATTTTTCTGGCCTGGATTCTACCATGCGGGGTAGAGACAGATACTGCTTCCGAATGGTGCTATCTTCAATTACACACTCTCAAATTGCCTCAAAGGGTGAACTGATTGGGCAACATTCTAGGATGGTTGAAATCTTGCCGTCCTACCATATCCTGAATGTTCTCTATGGGATGGAATAATCAGTAGACCGATATGGTTAAAAAGGTGTTCGCGAAGCTTCTATACTTCGTGCCATCTGCAGTGGCTATCCCTCATTGTTTAGATGATGTACGATTTTACGAATATTGTAGCATTTGTCAATTTCTCCAACCAGCATCTTTCCACCCGCTGGTACGACAAACTCGGACATATGTTCGGAATGGGAATGAATATATTCCGTCGATTCATTTTTACAATTAGCCTTAAGATAGACAAAGCTGAAATTTAACAGAAATTTTGAACAAAAGATGAAAATTTCGTTATTTACATATCCCTGTTGCATAACCAAGATAGATATCTCCTAAATCTTAATTAATTCTTTACCAAAATATATTTTACATGGTGGAGAAAAACAGAAATTTATCTTCAAATTAAAATTTACATTTAGGACAACTCCTTCACACACACAAGTTTCGATGATTTTCAAAAGAGTAATATTCATTTTTTTGAATGCTAATAATACCATCTATATTTTAAATATGTAACATGGGGGTAATTATTCATTGTTATTATATGGAGAAACAATTGAAGTATCATGATATGTGGCATGAATACACAGACTACTAATTACACCAAATGGTTTGAAAAGGAAAATCTGTGCCCAAAATTTCTAATTTTCAGACATTTTGTATCTAAAATATAGATATTTATTATTCGCCATAAGAAGTTAGTTGGCGATAATTTCTTCTTGCTGTAACACCTTTTATTTCAAGTATATATAATGTAAACCAGGGGCACCTATTCACATATACAGTGAGAATATATATATATGTTGTAATATAGTCCAATATATACCTATGTCTCCATGTGTTGTATAGTTTTAATGTAATTGCCAAGGTGACAGAAATAAAATTTCGAGTGAGTGACAGCCGGCGACAAAAGAGGAAAAAGGTCCGAAAAACAAGTCGGGTTCCCAGGTGTGCCTCCTTCTTGCTCAAACAGATCAGTCCGTTTTGAGACACGATGATTGACAGACCCTTCTCGACA
>CP092866.1:33433242-33474631 GCA_030710605.1 Cordylochernes scorpioides | reverse complement strand
TTTACCAATATTACTTTGATAGAGGTTGGGTTTCAGCCAACTGAAATATTGGTAAAATTAATGATATTTTGATCCAATATGCCTTTTTAAATTATATAAATATATATATCTGTATTATTAAATTTATTTTTTTAATAAGCTCCATTGAGAAAAAGAAATCTATTTTTAGAGATCACTGATAGGTTATGGGAGTATCCTTATAATAGGTTTTCAATAGAAAATATTGTTTTTACAAGGATGTGGTTGCTTGGGGGGTTAATTTCTTTTTGTCTATTACAAAACACGCTTTATATCCAGTATAGATATGCAGTAAAACCCCGCTAATACGAACCCTGGATATAACAAACCCACGGCGATTCCCAATTTCATTCCATTGAAAATAGAATCATTATAATGAACTTTGCGATTTTTAAAATAACGAACTACCCCTATAACGAACCTATTTTCGGTCCCAAAATGATAAAATCTATTAAAAATACTAGGCTTTTAACGGACTTAAAATTGTGATTTAAAAAAATATAAAAATAACAAAATTTTGAGCATGTTTCAGCTCACGGATCGCGATTTCAAAACAAAAAATTAGCGGCATTGTTTGTTTTCATTTCCATTCATTTTTGCTGTATGTTGTATACATTTTCACACATTATACTTTTATTTAATAGAATATATTTGCATTCGACAATTTTGAAATAGAATAAAAATACAAATGGCTTCCAAAATAAAGAAAAGGAACAAAGAATGGCGTTCTAAAAAATACAGTGGCAGCATGCTCTTTAGGAGCGTTGTATATCAAGTTTAACCTAGGCTAAATAATAATTCCAAATAATTTTAAAGCCAGAAATGGTTTGAATAACAGGTTTAAAAACAAAATTTAATATACACTTCAGAAGAATATGTGGAAACTGGAATTGGAAGAAGATGGGGGAAAAAATAGTTCCTCCCAAGTTCCCCGTGTCTTATGAGCCACAAACAAATCGACTTATAAATTCTCAAAAACTACCACTACAGTTCTATTTTTAGAATGGAATTCTTGTTAGGTATATGACTCATTCAGGGTTCGCGGATATTTCCCCTGGCCGGCCGTTTTACCACCGATTTTGTGTTTGTAAATTGGCGTTTTTTTATTCACAATTTTACCGATCACGCTATCGTATCAACATGTTTCGCGTCCGATTTTTTCTGAATTGGATACTTTTGATTCATCCTCAATTGATTCAGAATACACGGTGCTTTATTCCTTTGATGGAAATAACGATATTTTAAGACAATTCTGATTTTCAAATTTTACTTTTCACGTTCAAACAACAAGGTATTAGAGACATTTTTTCAAATAAATTTAGTATTATATTATTTGAGAAAGATGTTCTAAAATACACTTATACCTTTCAAATATATAATTAATGATGTTTTGCCTAGAGGATTTGACTTAATTTTTAAATAATACATAGAGGTTTATATATAAACATGTATGCTAATGATAAGAAGAACCTATTATCAAATGACTTCTTTTGATATTCAGCATTACTGTAAAGAAATAGGTAAATATGGGGAATTAAAACAAAGTGACCATTATTAAGTGGCCTTTTCCTGTTTGTATGGCTGTTTTTTAATTATACGGTCTAAATATTTAGAAAAGTTTTTAAAAATGGCGGAACCGTGACTATGGTGAACCAAAAGCTCTGTCCCTTTGGGGTTCCCTATAGAGGGGTTTTACTGTATTATTAGAAATATTACCTATTTGTAGAGATTGTTCAATTCAATTAAGGAAGTTGAGGCACATAGGATGGTCTTTTAAAGAGCCCCTCTACACTAGTTTATATTTCTGAAAATTTATTGCGCGCTAATATATAAACATCACATTTTTTAAATATTATTTTTGAAAATATATATTCAAATATAATTTATAATTTTTATTATTTTTTATTCAAAGAAATATTTTTTATTATATAATCTGTACATTAATTATTTGAGATTTTTATATTTTACTCTATTAAAACTTGTTTATAAAAGCGTTTCAATCTTCCAAAATAAATTGTGAGAAAATACAAATTATTATTATTAGGTCAAAAATATTTTAATTTAAAAAATGGAGTTGTATAAAGCCATAAAGAATGGTAGTTCAGTAGAATATGTAAAGAAATTGGTAGAAGATGGGGTGGATATCAACTGGAGATATAAAGAACATGATAAAACCCATTATTTACGAGAACTAAAATTAACGAAAGTACCAATAGTGGACGATACTCTATTGCATATATCCATTCGTTTTGAAAACTATATTCTTTTCAGATTTTTCATAGAAAATGGGGCTAACATTGAAGTAAGAAATTGTAGAGGTTTGACTCCATTACATATTACTATTTTAAGGGAACAAATGCAAATGTTCCATGACTTAGTTGAAGCTGGAGCAGATTTAAATTCAAGAACAAATGATGCAGACACACCACTTATGTATGCTGCAAGAGAAAAAGATTCAAAGTTCTTAAATGAACTTTTGGTGAAAGGTGCCTATATCAATGCTAAAAATAACTCAAGCCAAACCGCTCTAGCATTTTCCATTGAAGAAGAAAATTTAGTTAATTTCAAGATTTTACTTCAAGCTGGGGCAGATGTAAATATAAATACAAATGCTTACACTTTGTTAGCTCTAGCATGCGTAATTGAATGCCCAGAGATGGTATCTTTGCTGATACGATCCGGTGTTGATCCTAATGAAAAACCTGTTGAAAATTTTACAGCATTGTATGAAGCTGCCAGGAACAACAAAAGTGATAGAATTACAAAGTATTTACTCCAAGCTGGTGCAAAGATTGATGTAATTGAGATTAATGGATGTAATGTGATTCACGAAGCTGCTGCAAATATGAACAAAGACATTATAGAAGCTCTTATAGAAGCTGGAGCTGACATAAATTTGAGAAATATAGAAGGAGATACATCATTAGATATTGCAGTTTATGAATTTTTCAAAAAGTTTGAAGATATAATTTACTTTGAAGATTATCTCCAACAATTGAATTATTTGAGTGCTCTTGAATATTTATTAGAATTATCAAATAACATTGATTTACATAAATATTTAGGCCAATTGTTAGCTCAACCTCTTTCTATTAAAACTTTTAAATCATTGATAAAATATTTCTTGCTGAAACATCCTGAACAAAACATACCTAATCGAATCAATGATATAGAAAGCCTAGTAGATTGGTGGAATGATTGCCATAGTCAGGTGTTGAAGATGCAGAAACACCGGATAGCTAGCAACTCTATAACATTGTATACATTCTTGACAAATCCACATAGTGTACCAAAATTTTCCTCTAATATTTTCACAGACCTCGAAACCAACTATCAATGGTACAGGTGGAATTTCCCTATCTACTTTGATAAGATTGAAGAATATTACTCTGAAGGAACCAAGCGAGAATTGCTCTTACCTAAATGGTTTGCTTCGGCTGTACGAGAATATCCCAGAATTAATAATGTTGTACTCTTCAAAATGTCCAAAATTTTACCAAATGACCACTTAAAAATCCTTAGAAAAACCAAATTACCTCAAATTTGATCTTATTTAGGGAAAAATAAACCTTATCTTGATTTATATTTGTTGGGTCCGTTGATATTGTAAATAATTAATAGGAAATAGCATGAAAATCATCGACAATTTCTCTGAAAAAAAAAGACAATTGTTCATATTATTAATCTTCTTCTTTATAGATAATAGGCTAACAAAAATTGCAGTTGTAAAGTTTGAAGCCATCTCCTCCAAAGATACTTAATTATGCTCCAGCATATGTAAGAGCTCTGAGTTGTCTATCTCCAGCAACATGCCCGTGATCTTCCCAGCCAATTAATTATACATCTATATACCAAAATTTTCGTTATTTTTTGCTTCACTTGACAATTTTATTTTTATTTTCCAAATATTAATAAATTTATTTATTTTTAATTTATTCGATTTTGAAATTGTAGATTTTTTGCCTTCAAATGTTGCTTATCTTATCTTATTTGTTGTTTATTATCATCGAATTGTTTGTTTTTAAAACACGTTCTTTTTGTATTATTACTTCTTTGGCTCCTTCAGATAACAACCTTCCCTTCATTCTGAAAAAGCATCTAAGTTTTGTTTTTGCTATGAATATAAATAAAGGCTCAAGGCCAAACCTTTGCTAGTGTTGGTCTCTTGCTAAAAGCCTGTGTTTACACATGGACAGCTGTGGCTTTTTCTCAAGTGCGATTTTTGGATATCATACATGTGAAGTTGAACCCGCATATATATAAAACTAGAATTGCAATTTTATTTTCTGATTTATTATATTTTTTCTTCTTTTTTTCCACTTTTAATGTATTTATTCAAACTTTTCACCAATGGCTATATTTCCTCACCAGAAATTGCTTACCAAACATGAGAATGTGGAGGAGAAAAAAAAACTACTCTTATTTTTCATTTTGAATTATACTTATATAAATTTAACCAATACCTATATTTTCTCACCTGAAAGAAATGTTTGTATTATTTGTTTGCTAATTAACTATTTATTTTTTCGATTTTGGTCTTCACTTTATTTACTTTTTTTTCCCACTTCTCTATACATAAATTTTGTACATTATCAGTTGCCACTGTCTCCTTTGTAATACCTTTTTAGCGGTAAAGTTGTATTTAAACAACAATCAACTGTGTAAACTTGAATTTTAAAATGTTCGAATTATCGATAGTGGCGAATTATAGTTTTATTATATGATAGGCCGTAGATCTGGACATCCAAACATGGTCTAAATATCATATGTCGAATTAACGAGGTTATACTGTATATATAATAAAACTATATATATTTGAGTGCTCTTGAATATTTATTAGAATTATCAAATAACATTGTGTTACATAAATATTAAGACCAATTGTTGGATCACCCTCTTCCTATTCACAAACTCGTAAATCATTGATAAAATATTTCTTGCTGAAACATCCTGAACAGAACATACCTAATCAAATCAATAATATAGAAAGCCTATATTCTATAAGCGTTTCTTCCAAGTATATATGCAGTTAAACTTGTCTATAGCGCCCCCTCTCTATAGCACCCTATTTTGGTGAGTCCCAAGAGGGGGCGCTATAGACAGGTTAAACTGTATATTTGAAAAATATTTATTTTGAAATGTTTACACTTGGAAGAAACGCCCGTGGAAGATTTCTTATATCTGAAAGCTTGCCAATTATGATAAATTAGAAAAGAAACTTTTTGCAGAGTAGAATATTAAGTATATAAAATATTTTATGAAATTTCTCAAATACGACGGAATATTCCGTGTATTTATAATTAGAAGTATATTAGAATTATAAAGACAGACACAACTATCGATGCACACTGATATTATTTTTCAACAAACTCCCAGCCAGCAAATGATTTTTACACACACATCAATATCTATGCAATCTCTGTAGAATTAAAAATTATATTTCAAGAACTGATTCCTCTGAAAAAGGTGACAGGGAGACATTGTTTTAGAAAAGGTATTAATTTGAACTATATGGACTGCGCGATTTTCAATTACAAATCAATATTGGGCAAGGTAATTATTTGTATCATTAAAAATATCAACCAATGCACGCCATAGTGCAATGATAGAACATTTTAGATGAGAGGGATTGGCTCTTCAGTGCTGAACACTTGACGGTTTGCCAAATTAATCAAAGTAACAATATATGCCTAACTGGCCTTATTGTTTGCGGAAGAGCATGGCTCAATGCAAATATTTAAATGTAATTCTACTGTCTTAAAGGTTTATGTCCATGGCTTGCTCAAATATCATTTTTCTGATATTCCATCCTTCAATGTATCATACATAAGCAGAATAACACAATACAGTATTAGAACTCTAAGAAGCGGTCTGGTGGATTAAATTGGTGAAACCGCTGGGAGGGTTTATTGTAGTAATGCGAAAAACAATGAACTAAATAAATATAAAAAAAAGATTATCAAAAATTGTTGAAATAAAAAAACATACATCAAAAATAAATCTCTATTTATTTACAAATATGTACAATAAATAAAGAAAGCACCTGAAGTTTATTTACAAATCTTTATATAAATGTCTTCTGGTGATTATTTGAAATTTGCTAAATCTGGTAAAGGGAAAGTTTCACTAATTCACATCCGCTAGATTACAAAGAGATGGTCGATTATATGCTTCTATGTATTGAATATTAAAAGTGTACATTTGTTATTTATTTACATAGAACATAGATAAAAACAGGTTGGGACAAAGAAACCATATGTTTAAAAGAAGCCAGTATGATGTGGGCCAACAACTTAAGACAAAATATGAACCAATCATTACATTCCACACAGTGGAAGTTCAGTAACCATGTAGCGTCGAACCTATGAATAACTATGTTTCTTTATCATGAAGTTAGAGGTTGCCTGGCCAACATTCATATATCTTTTTGAAAATAGAGCAATCCATAGATAAATCTTTAATTAAAAAGGCATATATTGGATCAAAATATCATTTATTTTACCAATATTTCAGTTAGCTGAACCACAACCTTTATATACTTATATACTTATATACTTTTACCAATATTTCAGTTAGCTGAACCACAACCTTTATCCCTTGGCAGAGCTGACTGCTATAGGGCGCGTCCCCAGGTGGCGGATAGGGGAATGACCTTCAGATATGAAGGCCAGCTGCGAAACAAGCAGAGTAACTCTGACAAATAAGCAGTCGCGGACCAACAGCAGCATTGTTAGAAGAGGAGTAGACCTCTTTAAAAATCCTGACTTCAACTGACCCGGTTGATGGACCTCAGCAAGGGTCCCACTCCAGGGATACGGAGGAGCTGTGTCTGTACTCATGTTAGAGTCGGCAGCAAAGGCGTCTGCTTCCATGTTAGGAACGGCCTCAAACTACAGGCAAAGTCAGACTTTCACCAAAGTGTGCCTGGATCATGGTGCCATGATCAACGAAAGCTGCACCCCTATACCCCATTCCATGAGATCAGATGTTGATTTGCATGCTGCATCGCCCGTCGCGCAGAATAAACAGGGGCGCGTTCAGGACTTAGGTAGAGGGTTCTGTCCGATAAGTATAATACAGTCTCCACAAACTTCACACTTTGCAACTTCCAAGCAATTGAGCATTCTGCAGTGCAACATAAATGGATTGTGCTCAACAGCAACAAAAATAAAATTAGAAGAAATAATGGAAATAGCTGAAAAACAAAAGATACAAATTATAGCCCTACAGGAAACCAAATTAAATGAAAAGTACAATCTCAAATATAAAAACTACAATATCCTCAGAAAAGACAGAAATAAAGAAGGGGGTGGCCTTGCATTTTTAATCAAGAATTTGTACTATGAAGACATAGCTATTAATATTCCAAACACATCAGACCTCGAAGCCCAAGGTATCAAAGTCTACCTCAATCAAAACAAAACCATCAACATATTCAATATGTATCACCCACCAAACAATAAACTTATTGACGATGGAACAATGGCTCAATTTCTTACAGACAACACTATTATTGTAGGTGACCTTAATGCCAAACATCAACTATGGGGATGTTCCACGCCAAACCCAAGAGGCAAAATACTTTCAAACTTATTTGACGACAATGCCTTCATGTGCTTAAATGATGGGAATCCTACCCACCATTCCTACAGTTATAATACCGCACAAGCCCTTGATATAAGTTTCTCCAGTCCTGACATTTTCCACAAATGCAAATGGCAAATATTAAAAAGTATTGGAAGTGATCATTTGCCTATTTTGATAGAAATTAGCACCAAGACCAAAACCAGCTCAATTAAAGAAAAATTCTGGAACTTCAAAAAGGCTAATTGGAATCTTTACCAGCAAAACACCAATGAAGACTTTAGAAAAGCACCCACTAGAATAAAAGATCTGGAACAAAATTGGATATCTTTCAAAAACACCATTATTAAAGCAGCCAAAGTTTCAATACCAAGAGGTAATATTAAGAAATGGATTCCAAATTATACACACCAGGCAAAAGATATTCAAACACTTATAACTAAAAGAAATGAACTACAAAAAAAGTACACCCAAAACCAAACAAATTGTAGAACTGAACTGAACATTGTGAATGCAAAAATAAAAAGATTATACGTAAATATGAAAAGGGAAAAATGGAAACAAACTTGTGAAAACCTGAACCCAAGAAACCCAAATACAAAACTTTGGCATTTGGCAAAACAAATTGACAGAGCCCAGCCACAAACTGAAAACACAAATATGATTAAGAATATAGATGGTACCCCAGCAACTAATGACAAAAATGCTGCTAATCTTTTAGGTAATTCATATCAAATAAGTAGTAAAATCAAATTTGAAATAAAAGATAAGAAAGTTGAAAAAAAGGCCCGCAAGATTATCCATGACTGTAAAAACGTCACTAGCACTCATAATATTTTCCATGAAAAAATCAATATGAAAGAGCTAGATTATGCATTAGAAAACATTGACCTGAACAAGACTCCTGGGCCAGATGGAATCCATGACCAAATGATATCAAACTTGGGCAAAAATGGCAAAGAAAAACTTCTTGATATTTTCAATAACTCCTGGAAAACTGGAAAATTGCCTCAAGACTGGAAAACTGCAACAATAATTCCTATTAAAAAACTTGACAAATCTGCTGATGACCCAAAAAACTACCGACCTATCTCCCTCACAAGTATTTGCTGCAAATTAATGGAAAAAATTATACTCAGACGACTTACCTACCACCTTGACACAAGAAATCTCTTACCAGAAGAACAATATGGATTTAGGAAAGGACATGGGACAATAGACCAACTCTTATTTTTCACACAAAAGGTAAAAGATGCACAAAACAGAAAACCAACTAACCACACAATAGCTGCTTTTTTAGACCTTACACAAGCTTTTGATAAAGTATGGAAAAACAAGTTAATTACAAAATTATACAAACATTTCAAAATTGATGGAAAAGCTATCACTTGGATAAATGATTTCCTTAAAAATAGATACATCAGGGTCAAATATAATGGCACTCTATCTAAAACCTTCAAATTGTACCAAGGATTACCACAAGGATCAGTCCTTAGCCCAACTCTCTTCACCCTATTTATTGCAGGCATAGAAGAAAAAATTTCACATAAAACCAATATTGGACTTTTCGCTGATGACATAATTCTATGGAGCAGCAATACTAACTGGAAAAAAGCTGAAAGAGATTTGAACAAGACTCTTTTCCACCTAGAAAAATTTGCTAATAAACATAAATTAGAATTTAACCCCCAAAAATCTGAATCCTGTCTTTTTACTACCGATAAGAAACTATACAAAATAAGACCAAAAATTATTCTCAAAGAACAACAATTGCAATATAATAAACATCCTAAATATCTTGGCTACACCCTGGATCCAGAAATTAACTCCAGTAAACATATTGAAGAAGTTATTAGAAAAGGAAGAGACCGACTAAAAATCCTGAAATATATTTCAGGAAGAGAGTGGGGAGCCGATGCAACCACACTAAAATTAACTTACACATCTCTAATTAGACCTATCCTGGAATATGGATATCAAATCTATGGTACAGCATCTGAAACAAATCTAAAATCACTGGAAAGGATACAACTAAGTGCAGCTAGAATTATTACAGGTCTTCGAAATACCTGCCCTAATGATATTGTACTTTACGAAGCAGACATTATGCCCTTAAAGGATAGAAGAAGCTACAATCTGCCAAAATATATAAACAAAATCAAGAGTTATGGAAACAAACACAGAACTTCCAAGTACATACTTAATTGGGAATCCAATTTAAGACTCAAAAAAGAAGGCCCTCTACACCTGGCCAAAAGAAATGAATTTTTAAAATATAAAGTGGAAAAAAATTATTTAGCAGAAAAAATTTCTCCATGCAAACCACTACAAAATGTTATTTTTAATGCCACTTTAAATGAACCCACCAACAAACAATACCAAAATCCAGAATACTTAAAACAATTATCATTAGAAATAATTAATAACATTCCTAAAAATGCAATAACTATCTATACCGATGGTAGCAGAGACGAGCTAGGACACACTGGCAGTGGCTGTCTCATCAAAACCACAAATGGCATTGAGAAAATGAACAGAAGAAACCCAGATTTTTGCTCAGTCTTCAGATCAGAACTTATAGCCATCTATGAAGCCTTAAAATCCATCAGAAATACTAATTATCAAGATATCTGGATTCTTACTGATAGTAGAAGTGCCATACAACACTTGAGTCACACAGGGGAACTCAGAGACAAAGTAAGCAGGAACATAATTGGTTATCTCCAAAAACTCTCAAAAACCTCAAAAATTCACCTTCAATGGATACCCTCACATGTTGGCATTGAAGGCAATGAAGCTGCTGATGTGCTAGCGAAAAAAGGCACAAAAGAACACTTGCCACAGAAAAATAAACTTACTTTTAAAGAAATAGAAACAATAGCCAAAACAAAAATAAACAAGAACTGGAGGATCCCACCTAAGCACAGTTGGTACAGTGGAGTGAACCCAGGAGGAGCTCTGAACATCAGAAATAGACAGCATCAAACAACACTAACAAGATTTAGAACAGGCCATCTCAAGCCATTGAAGATAGAAAATAATAACAAAATTTATCCCACTTGCCCAAAATGTAGTTTGGTACCTGCAGCTCCAGAACACATTTTGGCTTGCATTAGATGCACTAAACAGGACCTTTGGGAGAGGCCGCTGCTCATCATAAAACAGCTCGAGGAGCATGAACTCATGGAATTCGTGTAATCTTTACACAAGGGGATAAGAAACAACACAACCTTTATCAAGGTATTATAACATTTTAAAGTGTGACATCACACTTTAAAATGTTATAATACCTTGATAAAGGTTGGCGTTCAGCCAACTGAAATATTGGTAAAATAAATGATATTTTGATCCAATATATGCCTTTTTAATTAAAGATTCATATATCTGTAAAAAAAATAGACACTTTGGCCAGTTAAAGTTTAATTTTCTCAACATTTCAAAAAATCTTTTGTCTTCGTCAGGAGAAATAAATAAAAATAAAGTATTTGGTGTTAAATATTTTTTAAAGTTTTGCCAAATGCTTTATTTTTATTTATTTCTCCTGACAAAGACAAAAGATTAATGTTGAAATGTTGAGAAAATAAAACTTTAAATGGCCGAAGTTTTACAGAGGTTTCTCTAGTATAGTGTATTGTTATGGCAATCTCGAAAAAAAAGTCTAAACAATATCTGGAATGGTTAAAAACACTATTGTATGTAGCGGCAAGTTCGCCAGTACTGAAAGAATGCCGACCTATCAGAGAAGCCCTATTTGCATCAGTGATTAGTTTTCCTTGTTTCCCGGAGGTAGGACTTATTCTCCATCTGCTTATTTTCATTTATTTTACCATCTACATTGGATTATGGTTAATTGAACAGAGATTCCTGGAGATCCTGCCTGTTCAATATGACCAACCTGTACAAACAGAAGACAGCATGATGCTGTCATAACAATTTGGTGTCAGAAGTGAAATCTCTGTTCATGAAGAATGTTTTGGATGCCTGTGATATGAGAAAAATTGAGACAGAACTATCAGAACTCCTTCAACACAGTACAACCTCCCTGTAAAGGACATCTAATTGCAGAGCTAAAGTGTCCTTTATAGAGAGGTGTCCTTTAGCAAGAGTGTCTTCCCAAGGAGGTTCTATTGTATATAGGGCTCCTGCACAAACACTGTAGGTGTGCCCTCACACTTCATATTTCTGTCCAGTTCCTCGTTCCCCTTCATGCTATAGCCCTGTTCAGCCAAACAAACTTCCATTGATACAGTTTTTCTATCAACATGATCAGTTTTGTATGTGCTATTCCTTCACTCTACTGGCTCTTGATCTGGGTGCATGGTCGATCCTGTATTTTTTATTCTGCCTTACAGAGAAAGCAACCATCTTGTTTTAAACAATAGCTCGTTAACACACTCGCACTTGTGGCAGTGCCTGGGGTTTGCCACAACATGCTGTCAAATGGCCCATTCCTTTACAGTTGTGGTAGATAGGG
The DNA here is from genome assembly GCA_030710605.1 of Cordylochernes scorpioides. Lineage (NCBI taxonomy): Eukaryota > Metazoa > Arthropoda > Arachnida > Pseudoscorpiones > Chernetidae > Cordylochernes > Cordylochernes scorpioides. Next base: position 33,462,555 of record CP092866.1, on the reverse strand, counting down.
TTCCTTTTGTTAAACTTTGTGGTAACATCTGCACTTTTCCAATTAGCTTCCTTCCCCTGTTTCTGTTGGTTACAATGACCCACCTCTGGGCTCTGCTGCCCCTGGTGAGACAGTCCTTTCTATCCAGCTTGATGCCATTTTGGTACCTGAGGAAATCTGTAATCTCACTGAAGTTTTTCGGATCCACTTCCTGTAGCACCAACTCACAGGGACACTCTTTAAGATCCCTCCCCAAGGCCTTCCACCCTTTGAAAGATCAGGGGCCTCTGCCTTGCCCCTCTTAATTTGGTTTATCTCATATCTTAAGCTTCCAGATTATGCTCTTTACATTTCTATCACGAGATATCCCTCGTCGCCTTCTGCCTTGTCGACAATGAGGGTTTTTGCCTTGTCCCACCATCCGCCATTTCCCTTGGTACAATTATGCAAGCCCTTGTACGAGGCACCTACTTAGAGTCACCTTCTCAGGATTCCTGTCAGGTGCCCTTCCCTTTGGTAGAGCCTTATCTCTTGTCCACCCCCTGTGGTTCGGAATGTACCTCAGTGAACTCCATCCTGCTGATTTCCACCATCATTCCCACTCTGTGGGGCTCCAACTTCACTCATCTTAGTCCTCTTCTGAGCATCATCTTGCTCTTCTTCATTTCTCATTCTGCTTGGGACGTCTTCTAAACACCCTTCTCTGACCCCAGCCTCTTCCACATAAGGACAGTTTTCCCCATTACCATCTTATTGGGTGCCTGCTTAGGTTTCTGAATCTTCTTTTCAGGATTTCTATTAGGCTTCCTTTGAAGAGTCAATGGGGTCCTACCTCTAGCCCACGTTCCTTTTGGTGCAAAACTCAACTAGATTTGGACCCCAACCTGACTTTCACATCATTCCTGCTTAGTGGAGCTTCCACTCCATTCTTCCTGGCCATCTTCTCCTGAGCTTCACGCCTCTCTTCATCTTCCCTTTCAATTGGGATGTCTTATCTCCCTTCTCCGATTTCAACCATTTTCAACCTTTCAAGGTGTGAGTTAATGGTTAGCATGACAGCCTCTTTCCTCTTTAACCGCGCTCACCAGCACCTCCTTATCAGGAATGAGTGCCCCCAACGCTCTATTCAGATCTCTTAGCTCCTTAAGAGAAACTTCTAGACCCTTGTACCCTTTCCAGGGCACAGCAGAGCAGGTTTCCATGAGGAACATTTACTTCACCGCCACTGTCTTGCCCCTCTTCAGGGTCTTGAAAGTATTGGTAAGTATCAAAGGAACCTCCTCCCCCTTGCTCAGGGTCAGCACCCCTAGCATCTACTGGCTACAACCACCATCTTCCAGTGGTACCTGCAGTCCATGCTTGATTATGTTCTCCACCGTCAGAGGGACATCGCCTGGGTCATCTAACTCCTGCATCCATCCACAAGAGTTCATTAGGGGCTTCCTTTCTTTTAAGGCAAGGGAATCTGGGTATCAAAAATCCTTGGTACCTTTTTGAGTGTCCACGTCACTAATGGTTCAGACCTCTGTCCTAAATGGGCATGTGTGCGACCCCTGAATGGCTAAATGCATGTTTGTGGAGCCATTACTTCATATAGTGCTTTCAATTCCACATATATTCATCATGAAGGATGTTCTAACTATCAGGGACTACAGCAGCAGCAATCCAACGTGGCAGAACAGAGAAGGAAGTGCGGCAAGACTAGATAGACGAAGTCCACTGCAGTTGTAGCCAGTGAAGAGTACAGGTCATTGAACACTCCAAGGAAGTCCAATAATGTCTGCGTCACAGAAGCAGGTGCAAGAGAATGGAAAGCCGAAAGAATTTCCAAAGAGACCGCCCCGAGAGCTTCCGGGAGATTGACAAGGATAAACTTGTGTTAAACACAATCATAATATTAACTGTAGATAGTAAAAAGGCATATATTGGATTAAATAAAAGATTTGTTTGCCAATATTTCGGCTGGCTGAATGCAACCTTTATCGAGGCATTACATTTTGTATTTAGGTACACAAAAATGTAATGCTTCAATAAAGGTTGGTGTTCAGCCAGCCGAAATATTGGCAAACAAATCTTTTGTTCAATCCAATATATGCCTTTTTACTATCTAATGATTTAAGTATGGATTGCTCTATTTTCAGAACAAATATTAACTATGTAGATCAGAAAGACATCCTCAGGGAAGAGCAAATTGATTTAAAGCCTCTATGCAGCCCATACAATGAACTCAGTCCGTTTTTATCCAATGAAATGAAACCTCTTTATTATGGTTACCTCACTATTAAAACTTTAAATTTCGACCCCCTTGAAGATCTTAATAAAGAATTTTTATTGAACACTGTAACAACAAAATACACCTGTTCAGACAGCTTGATGGTTACTAAACTTCTCATTTGTAAAACGGGGGAATTAGTTTATGATTTGCCTTAAATGAGTTAGCTCAACAACCTCACAGACTTCCTGAAAACCTGCAGCTTCATTGCCACATCCTATATAAAAATATTTAAAAGCTGTACATAGATCTGGAGGTAAAATGAAGATAGATTGCTCCATCTTAATTTGCTATTACTTAAATTAATAAATATGGAAAAATCCTTCAAAAATTGAGAATTTCCACAATTTTTTATGGGCCATTTTCATAATTTATAATTCATGTATCGTCTTTAAAAAACCTTAAAATATATGTAAAAATAGGGTTTTCTATGTAAATGACAATGTGTTATAGTTCTTCATCAGAGAAATACTTCCAGGAAGGTTTTGATGCAGGTTTCTTGGTGGTCTGCACACACATACCACTACTACCTCTGTTACATATCGGCCAGTTATAAGGATCCTTATGATGTCCTGTGACCGACCACACATAAGATGGACTTTGCAGACCTAGAAATTCTTCCCTTAAGGAAATATATAGCTACATCAACCAAATTTTATTTAATTCTCAACATTTTAATTACTGAAAAAGAAAAAGGCATCTCCTTATCGTGCAACTGAAAGTTGCTGATGACTTGCGCCATCTATCTGAATAAATATAAACTATTCTCATTGATTTTTAATTATTCCAGAATTGGCTAAATACCCATTCTTGATTAATCAAGAAAAGCTAACCACGTTCACATTTCAGAGACTGTCACTCTCCTCAAGGGGAAGTGAGGAGAGAGTCACTGAAACATAGAAGAATTAAATAAAAATTTGATTGATGTAGCTATATCTTTCCCTAAAAAACTTCCAACCAATAAATTATGTTCAAAATCTTCTCTTAAAAGAATTCTGAATGACAAGGCACAATTGAGAAAGAATATCACAGCATGTTCTTAAATAGTTAGTACTGTTATCAAGTGTGTAAACAAGATAGCAGATAAGAAGAAAATTGATTTCTAAGAACCCTGAAATATACTATTCCTAGAATTCATCAAATATATGATGTTAGTCATGATTTTAAATGACTATAATTATAGTCTTTGTTGAATTATAGTCGGTTGATTTAGAGAGGCATTCAAAAATTTGAGGATCTTCACTGACCTCACCTTATTTAAATATGTAGAGCCTCTTTAATTCACAACCAACTCAAGGTAATAAGACCAAATCCAAATAGTGTGTGACGTTTCGGTAACAGCGTTGTTACAGATATGTCACACACTATTTATTTATTTGGATTTGGTCTTATTACCTTGTGTTTATAATCTATAATCCAAATTGTGCCTTATCATTTCACAACCAACTATAATGTAACACTTACTCAGCCAAATTTTCAAATCCCAATGATTTTCCTTTCAAATTAACTTATTTAATTCAACAAATTATAATTTTGCATTTACTATAATTCAACCAATTTCTCAAAAATTCTAACCATTTGCCTTTCAAATTGTATCACCTTTAATTCAACTGACCATAATTCAACACTTGTTATAATTCAACAGTGTGTTTTTCAAATCCTAATCAACCTATTTACTTTGTGTCAAATAAAATATGCCATAGAAAAGTGTCCACTATCTGTAAATGTTACAAATTAAAAATCACCTTAACAGACCCCTGGACACTTTTATTTTTCCATTCATCATTACTCTTCATAATTCACCCTTTCATACCTCATCCAAAAAGGTTAGAAATAGTCAATATTTCACCTTGAAATAAATTTTGATTTTTCATTGAAAAGAAACTCATGCGGTGGAACTTCAAGTGTTGTTTTACAAAGACATTATACATAACGGCGAATAATATTAATATTTCAATTTTTTTGCAAATGCTTAAAGTTACAACTTCCTTAAGTTTTGTTCATGAATGTAACATAGGTTATCTCAATCATCATATACAGTACTGTGGTGTGTTGATTATTTTAGGCATATCTGCAATTGAGATATATTTTACACGCATTTTCGATATTGCTGTTTGCAATTTATCTCCATTTTGCTGAAAGAAAATTCATTACATTGAGTTTACAAACAGTTGGGGCCTCTATTCATTCATGAGTAAACCTCGCTCGAACACTACACAGGCGAAGCCGGGTCCAGTCGGGTAAAACCCGGGCGTTGCCCGGGCCACTCGGCTAGTATATATATATAAAAGTATTTAGTTTTATTAGATTGAAGATCAATATACAAAGGTTGTTCTACATCTGACCTCTCTGACTAGACTTATTGACTAAACTTAAGAAAGTTTTATATTTTGATGTTTCTAGTCGTTTCTGTTTGTTTTTTTAAGGATGCATAAACAACCTTTTTCACACTTGGTTAGTCGTGTGTCTTCAATAAAGATCACTGTAATAACTTTCAAAGTTATTGTCTGAATCCCGATATACATACTTAAAGGTACAATTTACTTTTGTTGATGAGTGTAACATGCAAGAAATTTCTTTTTAGATAATTAATAAAAATATACGAATATAAAACGACTCAATATATATATTTTTAAATATAAGGTTATCCCAACAGTTCGTGTTTTTCTTATTTATTGGCGAAAATTATTATTACGGCGAATATACATAATAATACATATTACAAATACTTTATACATAATACAAAGACATGGGTAGCCTAGTGGACATGGCATCTGCCCGGTAAGAGGAACATTGTGGGTTCGATTCCCATCCCTGGACACTTTTATTTTTCCGTTCATCATTACTCTTCATAATTCACCCTTTCATACCTCATCCAAAAAGGTTAGAAATAGTCAATATTTCACCTTGAAATAAATTTTGATTTTTCATTGAAAAGAAACTCATGCGGTGTAACTTCAAGTGTTGTGTGTGTGTGGTGTGTGTGTGTTTTACACAAACAACTTAATTTCAAATTGAAAATCCTTATGCCATTGTGTGTTGAATCAAAGAACTACTTAATATATATACTATACTACAGGTAGGCCAGTACTTAAGAACAGTATTGTAATGCTGCTAGCAAGCTCTATCCCACCCAGCATAAAAGTCATTTCTCTAGACTCACTCAAGCTATTCATCAGCCTTCCTCAGGAGAAACATTGCTTCAATGACACTTTGATTTGCACAATTCCACCAGTATTCAAACAGGGCTCTAAGTAAGTGAAAAAGTCTAACTGATTACATGGTCCAAGTGATGTTGTCATAGCAAAGCTCAATTATTAATTCAAATAAGGAAAACTAGCTTTTGGGTAAAGAATTTCTTTATTTTGAGATGTTACAAGCTTTCAAACAAATTTTGCTCTTCTGTCCATCTGATACTCGCCCAATAACTTCATTTGTTTTTGGATTTTCCCGTTGAAGAGCAAAATTTTCTCAAAAGCTTGCAAGACTTCAAAATAAAGAAACCCTTTGCCCAAAAAGGTAGTTTTCCTTATTGGAATATTTCTGAGTAACTATTGCCCACATAAAATGGTCCTTGATACACTTATCAATTGATAATATATTTCACTACTATCAATTTATTTAAATCTCCTGGATAAAATTAAAAAGTTTTTTTGGAGATTAATTCTTTTTATTTCGTTTAAGCAGTCTCAGGCATCTCTGCCCTTCAACAGGAGAACATATATCTTCTTCTTCTTTCTTATCTCCACTCCATCATATTAGGGTATCAAGCTTGTAAAGCTTGAGACTTTTGATGGTGTCTGCCGGGGAAGAGTAGAGTTTGACAACCATCATGACTGGGTGAAGTAGAATGTGTCTGCCTTTGTCATTAAGATTGAGAGCACTACTCAGTGGCAGGCTGACTTAGTTCCAAAAGAAATGGTCGCAATGGAGAACATAAATAAATGAATAAAACGCCGCCTGATGCCAAACTCCTGTAGATGGGCAGAGATACTCGAAAACTTTGAGACTGCTTTAATAAAATAAAAAGAAACTCCAGAAATCTTTTTTTTTTATATATATTTCACTACTTTCATCTCATTGATATTCCCTCAACTACCCTAACTAGGTAATCCTACAGACAATCTATCTAAGGAATCAATACTTAACCCCTGTTTTGTGACGTCTCTTCTTGGAATCCTTGGTTGGAGATGATGGTGCCTGCACATCCCACTCTGTCTCTACCTGTACTGCTCATTGGTGGAAAATTGTTTATTTTTAAAGACACCTCAGCCAGTATAACACACTTTATCGTCATTTTACCTTTAAGGCCTTCATAATAAAAATGATAGCCAATTCCAATAAATAATATATGACGTTTCGGAAACAACATTATTACCATAATCAGACAAAATGAGAAAGAATATCAAAGTATGTTCTTAAATATTTGTTGTTGTTGTTTCTTATCCCCTTGTGTAAAGATTATGCGAATTCCATGAGTTCTCATGGAATGGGGTATAGAGATGCAGCTTTCGTTGATCATGGCACCATGATCCAGGCACACTCTTAAATATTTATAACCATTATCAAGTGGGTAAACATGATAGCTGATAAGAAGAAAATTGATTTCTAAGAACCCTGAAATATACTATTCTTAGAATTCATCAAATATATCTTCGAATAAAAGGTGCAACAATGGGAAGTCCAATATCCCCAAATACAGCTTGCATCACTATACACTAATTAGAAATTAAGGCTCTGAATTCAGTTTAAAATGATATTTACTATTTTAGAAGATATGTGGACGACTCTATCTTTTTTTAGAATTAAAAGTGGAAAAAAAAACCTCTTTTTTTTTTTTTTAAAGATATAATTAGAAGCATCTCCAGATAATGCAACTAAAAGTTTCTGATGGCTTGTGCCATCAGAGATGCATCAATGTGCATGCAAACAGTTGGTAATTATCACAAGGTAATAAGACCAATTCCAAATAATAATAGTGTGTGACGTTTCAGTAACAGCACTATTACTATCTACAGACAAAAGTACTGAATGTACTTTTTTCAGTACTTTTCAGTAGAATTCAGTACTTTTGTCTGTAGATGGTAATAATGCTGTTACCGAAACGTCACACACTATTTATTTATTTGATCTTATTACATTGTGTTTATAATCTATAATCCTAATTATGCCTTATCAGTTGGTAATTTTTTTTTTTTTACTTGGGACAACTAAAACCAGGCCAAAACATCAAGAAAAAAATTTAAAAATTGTTACACTGGCCAAGGTGTTATCTAAAAGAACGCCACACGTTGAGTGCTGGGGAAAAAAGAGAAGAAGTGAAGACAAATCGGGTGTAGAAGTGGGTAACATTTATTGGCCAGCTAGAAGGGAACAAGCTTTGGAAGACAAACATTGCACATTCCATAATACAAACATGGATGGATGTATATACACATATTTAATATGATATATATATTTAAAAAATAAAATAGCTACCAAAAAAATGGGTATATAAAAAATAAAAAATATGTGTGTACGTCCATCATTATATATATATATAACAATAAAATATAATTCAAAGGGTATCAAAACCTCAAATCCATAAAAAAAAAAAAAGCCCAACCATATTTAACATTCTTGAAAGCAGCATTACAAATATGTCATCATTTCATACTCTAGTTCAATGCTCCGTAAACTGAGTGCCATGGTGTGCATACAATGGTGTTTGAAATTTTGGCAATTGCATGGATATACTATTTTGAAACAAATTTAAATGACTTACTACAAATTTAAAAATATATATTTATTGAGAGCTTTCAAGTCTTTTCCTTTCTCAACTTTTAGGTAGAAAGGGCAAAACCAGAAAGCTCACAATAAATATATTTTTTGAAAAATTTGCGGTAAGTCATTTATTTAATTGTGTTTCAATACACTAGCATGTTATAAGACTATGTAAAGGCATGATACCCATTCATGAGAATCTGTTAGAAAACTATACAAAAAATATAGGTCTTTTTAATTATAATTCTATATATAAAAAAAAATAAAATAATAAAAAACGGTCAAGTGTTGGTATTAAAATTTAAAAAAGGCATATTCTGACCACACTCACATGATCTTTTTAGATGGCAGAGTGCCATATATATATATATATGTGTGATACCTTCAAATATCATAAATCTAATACAGGAGATAGAAAGAACTTGTCACTAACAGACAACACCAAGTTGCAGAGATTCAAAGTGTCCTTTAGAGAAAGAGAGATGTCCTTTTAATAGAGTTGCTAATTTGTAAAAAAATTGTAGAAAGAAAATTGTTGAAAGAACTTGTCACTAACGGACAACACCAAGTTGCAGAGATCCAAAGTGTCCTTTAGAGAGAGAGAGATGTCCTTTTAATAGAGAGTTGCTAAATTTGTAAAGAAATTGTAGAAAGAAAATTGTTGAAAGAACTTGTCACTAACAGACAACACCAAGTTGCAGAGATTCAAAGTGTCCTTTAGAGAGAGAGAGATGTCCTTTTAATAGAGAGTTGCTAATTTGTAAAGAAATTGTAGAAAGAAAATTGTTGAAAGAACTTGTCACTAACGGACAACACCAAGTTGCAGAGATTCAAAGTGTCCTTTAGAGAGAGAGAGATGTCCTTTTAACAGAGAGTTGCTAATTTGTAAAAAAAAAATTGTAGAAAGAAAATTGTTGAAAGAACTTGTCACTAACGGACAACACCAAGTTGCAGAGATTCAAAGTGTCCTTTAGAGAGAGAGAGATGTCCTTTTAACAGAGAGTTGCTAATTTGTAAAAAAAAAATTGTAGAAAGAAAATTGTTGAAAGAACTTGTCACTAACGGACAACACCAAGTTGCAGAGATTCAAAGTGTCCTTTAGAGAGAGAGAGATGTCCTTTTAACAGAGAGTTGCTAATTTGTAAAAAAAAATTGTAGAAAGAAAATTGTTGAAAGAACTTGTCACTAACGGACAACACCAAGTTGCAGAGATTCAAAGTGTCCTTTAGAGAGAGAGAGATGTCCTTTTAACAGAGAGTTGCTAATTTGTAAAAAAAAAATTGTAGAAAGAAAATTGTTGAAAGAACTTGTCACTAACGGACAACACCAAGTTGCAGAGATCCAAAGTGTCCTTTAGAGAGAGAGAGATGTCCTTTTAACAGAGAGTTGCTAATTTGTAAAGAAATTGTAGAAAGAAAATTGTTGAAAGAACTTGTCACTAACGGACAACACCAAGTTGCAGAGATCCAAAGTGTCCTTTAGAGAGAGAGAGATGTCCTTTTAACAGAGAGTTGCTAATTTGTAAAGAAAAAAATTGTATTTTTGAAAATGAAAACTGTCCTTTGTAGAGAGAGGGGTCCTCTACCATGAATATCCGCAGATGTTCTCTACGGTATGAAAATATCAATAAAATAAATAAATCAATCAATAATTAAAATATGTTTTAAATGTGTAAGAATCTTTTTGAAATTAAACAATTTCTACTGCCCTTACTGCAATGGAAAAAGTAAAGGGAGGGCCCTGGCTCATCATTTTTCCATTGCAGTAAGGGCAGTAGAAATTGTTTAATTTCAAAAAGAATCTTGCGCGTTTAAAATAGTTTCGAATTTTGATAACAGATGGAGTGCATCAAATTAATAGGTGTGTTATGAGATGTGTTAAACATCAAAGTATGAAACTTCCTTTGTCCAAGTTTTGATGTATTGGACTGAAGTTATCTACAGAGAGTAGGTCTTTTTTGGGGGGCATCTCAACTCTCGGGGAATTTTTCTTTCTACAAGAAGTTAGTTTATCTTGTACCTTAAGCAGAGAAAGGTTGCGGAGCACTGGACTAAGTATGATGACAGCAATCCTGCTAGTGAAATGTCAGGTTGGGTTTATTTGCAGTCAGCTCTTGATTTATCGGGTTGTAAATAGACCTTGGTCATTGGAGTCTAAAAGAAATCCTCTTTGGCACACTGAACTAACTGTAGAGGTTAGTTATCAATAGTGGATTGGTTTCATTGAATGCTGGTATTGTTGTCTCCTGTTGCTGCTGTTTGAACAAATTACTGTTGGCTCCATTTTACTGTTCTAGCAATCTAGGAAACTCTGTCTTTTACACTATTGAATCAAAATTACAACTTATTGTGAACATCGGTCAAAAGATGATCATATAAAATAACTACAAGAGCAAAAAAGAAAAAAAAAATCAGAGAACGGACGCATATACGCAATAGAGAGAGAAAAGATCCCATTCCTTCATTTACAGCAGAATCTTCAAATAACTTTTCTAAAGGAAAATTAATGGAAAGAAAAAGACAATGGATAAAGATGGAGCAACGGTACCTACTTTTGAAATAATTGGAATGTTATTTAATTGGCACTTCTAATTTGAGGATTTCCTGTGGAATTTGATATTCCAACTTCACCCCCGGGGTAAATCAAGAGTGAACTGGATTAGGTTGGGATACCCTTTGAAGGTGTGTAGAGTAAATATATATAAAATGGAGTCTGGGTATATATAACAAAAGAAAATAGATCTAATACTGGTGTATAGTAGCAGCGGGGTCAACAACAACACTGGAGGGGGAAGAGACAGCGGAATGTCGGTTTCAGATGAGGAAGAACCAAAAAGAAGAGATGAAGAAGAAACCGGTAAGAAACCAGGTGGGTTTTGAGCCCCTACTCACACCTACCGTAGGGGAAGGTGGAAGGATAATGTAGGGGTTGGTGAAGCCTGGTTCTGGTTTCTCCAAGGCATACTCCCTCATCATCTGCCACAACATCCGGGTTTCCTGTCAGATGGAGGACACAATTCTATAAAATAATCCCTTGCAGCAATATTGAGCAAAATTAATCATTCCTCCAGGGAAAAGTATATTTTCATCGGACGGAAATACTGAGGTTATCCAACTGTCAATGCGACGCATGACAATTTCTGCGACTGAGGTTGAAAGAGAGCTACCAATGGGAGAACCTTTTATCTGTTTGTAAGTTTTGTAATCATATGTTATTATTTTTTTCAGGGTATAGGGCTATAAGTTTGGATATTTTCTTGACAGTGATCAGATCAATAGGATTTTCTTTCAAGAATTCTTCAGTGCTGTTCAGAATCAGTTGGTGTGGGAGACTGGGGTAGAGGGATTCAACGTCAAATGAAACCATGATCTTGTCTGGTGGGGCTTGGCACTTGAGTAATTCTTTTATGGATTTGGAGGTGTTGAAAATGGAGTATTGGAAGCTTTGTTGTTTTATTATGGGCTTAAGAAATGCTGAGAAGAATTTAGAAAGTGCTCGACACTACACAATCTTTCCATTTGCTCAAAGAGGAAATTTTTCATGGCCAAGTTTTCTCTCTCAGCATGGAGAGGAAGAAAAAAGAAAGAAGAAATTGATAAAGCTTCTAAAATAGGATACTATAGCATCTCCCATGAGAGACCACTTAAAATATGCAAATTCAGGCTCTCCTGTACATGGTCTCAGAGGCTCATCATTAGGGGCCTTTCAACCAAGTTTCTGATAAGAGACCATTTCCAAAAGACACTGGATTTAGCCATGCCGTGTATATGGTCTCTAATGAGTGATTCCACAGTATCAGAAGAAGATTGGATAAGACAGGTTTGAAGTGTGGCGTATGATACAAATCTGAGACTTGGGGAATGGCATTAAAGAGTAAAAGAGTATTATATTTTTCATACAAAAAATAAAAATAATTATATTTTTTACTTTGAGAGAACCTTTTTAACATTCAAATTGTGTTAGAATGGTGTTAAACATTATTTATCAGTTATAGTAGAAAAAACAATTTCAGTAATTAAGAGAGAATGAGCCTAAACAAACAAAGAGTCCTGTTGTTCTTTCTACAAGAAGTTAGTTTATCTTGTACCGTAAGCAGAGAAAGGTTGCAGAGCACTGGACTAAGTCTGATGACAGCAATCCTACTAGTGAAATGTCAGGTTGGGTTTACTTGCAGTCAGCTCTTGATTTATCGGGTTATGGATAGACTTGGGTTATCTGAGTCTAAAAGAAATCCTCTTTGGCACACTGAACTAACTGTAGAGGTTAGTTATCAATAGTGGATTGGTTTCATTGAATGCTGGTATTGTTGTCTCCTGTTGCTGATGTTTGAACAAATTACTGTTGGCTCCATCACAGTTCTAGCAATCTAGGAAACTCTTTTACACTATTTGATAAAAATGACAACACCCCAACACCGTACGTACCACATCAATCAACTTGAGGTCAGGCTGAGAGAGGAGCTGGGAACGCCGGGCAAAGTTGACAGCCAGCTGGCACAGGACTTTGTACTTAGTCAGGAACAGCTCCCGGCTGATGTTTGGGAAGTGGACCACGGACTCAGCCAGGAACATGGTGTTCTCCAGGACCAAGGATACAGCTGCATATACACATACACCAACATTCCTTCTTTGTTTGTTTGAAGAGAGAAAAACAGTGCATGTTGTTTATGATTATTAAAGCCAAGATCCTAGGACCCAGGATCAAAGGCCATAAACATTAGAATATACTGAGAAGGTACAGTTTGGATTATAGATTATAACTATGAGGTAATAAGAAAAAAATCTAAATAAATTAATAGTATGTTGGATATACACTATTAATTGTATTTGGTCTTATCTTACCTTGTCATTGGAATATACTCTTAAGATAATGGCTTTATTATTTTTTAGTTTTTTTAATGTTTTCTATATGGAGCATGTAAAATATGTGGAAATATAGAGAAATGAAACTATTAGGTAACATTTTCCTTCTTTTCAAATGAAACAAACTGCCTACTGTCCTTAATATAATGGAAAAATATTGGGAGGGCCTGGATCATCAGTGGCAAACCTTCCCAGTGGTTTCACCAGTATAATCCACCATAACAATATATATATGTAGTATATTTTGAGTTAGATAGTTCACAACCTTCTTCTAATATTTATTATAACCCCATATCTATATATACATTCCACATCGGCTTGGTCGGGATTACTACATATATATATATTTTTTTTTTGCTTATCCCTAGTACACGTGGTACAGGCCATGATAATCATGGTGGGTAAAGTAGGCGACTGCTTTTACTGTAAGTGCACCACATGTCTACACTTGTGAAAAGCAGTTCGACTTTGCACTTACAAATGTGCCAGGGCCCCGTTTGGCCATAACACTATAGTAATGTATTGTATTGGGATATTCTGCTTATATCACTTTTGAAGAATTTTCTTGAAGGTTTTTAAGCCAACAGAAGACAGTATGGAAATATTTATGAATACTGGAAATATCTTTATTTACGGAGCTGCTAACCAGAATGGATGATTTTTGAGCCCCAAGATTTATAAATACTTATAAGCTCTGATGCATTTGTAATTAGTGGCTTTGGCTTACATCACATTCTGGAGTCATGTAGGAAGAAGTGGGTAACCAAAAGGAATAATGTAAGGATAATAAGGTAAGCATACCTGGATACAAGGACTCATATTTAAAATTTAGGAAATTCTGTAAATATATCTATGATTTTCTATCTTGGTTAAAAAACTGTAATTGCCAAACTAGGTATATTTGTAATGATAAAGCACAATTTAGATTATAGATTATAATACAAGAAAATAAGACCTAATCCAAATAATTTAATAGTGTGTGATGTTTCAGCAACAACATTGTCACCATCATCAGACAAAAGAATCTGAATTGTCTGATGATGGTGACAATGTTGTAAACGTCACACATTAATAAATTATTTGGATTAGGTCTTATTTTCTTGTATTATGTATATTTGTATTTATTTCATTGGTTGTTCCTAGGTAGTATGTGGAATCAAGCATGATTTTAATGTACTTTTCTTCTTTAACTTCTTCTCAAACTTTGTAATTCACCGATTGTTTATGTAAAATATTCTCTAAATTTAGTGTTGTTGCTTGAGGCAAGCATCCCATGTGGGAATATTGTATCTGATTTGATGATAATAAATGAATAAATACCTGGATCCATGTTAAAAAATATAATATCGTAATTTAAACAATGTGATATGTAAGTAATAAAGTATGACGTCCTTTCTAGTCGTCTCAAAGTAACACCAGCTTGCGGCCGGACACCTGGGGGATCCAGAGATGGACAAAGAAGGGGCGTTGGTCCGGATGTTGACAGTTAGTTAGGTTACAGGGGATATTTTCGGAGAGCCCCGCTCAGTGGTAGGCCATTATCATCTCACGACGGTCTCGGTAGCTTCAGGCTGGACACCGAGCTTTTCCACAGTTAATCCTCAACTTTCCCCTGGTCCTGGTGCCACGTGAGACGTACTGGGAGAGCGCCTTTTGACCCCAAACTTTGTCGTTACTGTCCCTTGCGGACTTCCCACTCTGCACGCCTTGCCACTCAACCCCGACTGCTTCCAACACACTTGTTGTCTTACCCGGGTTTACGACATACAAGGTATGTCCCATAAGTTCCCGGACTGGGTCCATAAAAAAAAAAGGTAAGATTTTTTAAAAATTTTTTTATTAAAACTTTCCAAAGTAATCTCCCCTTGCTTCAACGCACCAGCGCCATCGTTTCTCCCAATTGTCGAAACAGTTTTTATAAGCCTCTTTTGGAATGCTCTTCAATGCTAACGGCGATTTTTTCTATTATGTCATCCCTGGTGTCAAAATGTCTTCCTTTTAGAACTGCTTTAAGTTTGGGGAACAGGAAAAAGTCATTTGGTGCGATGTCTGGGAAATAGGGTGGTTGAAGTAGGATTTGTGTCCCGTTTTTCGCCAAAAAGCTAGTCATCAAGTGCGCTGTGTGAGGGCGAGCATTGTCATGGTGTAGGATCCAGCCACCATTAGTCCATTTTTCTGGCCTTTTTTTTTTCGAATCGCTTCCCTTAGACGGCGAAGAATGCCCAAATACATATCCTTGATAACTGTTTGGCCTGCAGGAAGATACTCCTGATGAAAAATGCCCTTTTTATCCAAAAAAGCGACCAGCAACACCTTGTTTCTGGATTTCAATAATCTGGATTTTTGACGTGACAACGTCTTAAATTAGGTTGCGGCTGGGAGTCACTTATGAAAAAGTGTAACGCCCGGTAACGTTACGATGAGTCACCGAACGAGAGTGCTGCGCGTGCAGCTGCGCACGCAGCGCTAGAGAATTAGGCGCATTGAATCGGCGCATGCTTGTCTCTGTCTTTGTCTTTCTCGAACGTTCTTGGCGTTGGAAAAACAAGAAAGCGTCATAATACAAGTTCACACGTGTGGTTAAAGTATCGTCAGCTGTGTCTGTAGTGAAAATGTGGAGTGCTTAGATTCGTCATTTACAACAACTACAACAATAAAGGTAAATAATTGTACACTGATATTTCATTATCGTAAACTATGATTGATTGATTAATTGTTAGATTGACACAAAAGTTGAGAAACTGAGTTTATAGGTTATGTCATACTATTGATAAATGTTGATAGTGTTAAGTAAATTATTAGTTTAAAATTAATTAATTAATTAATTATTATTTTACAAATTTTAAATAGTTTCAAATTTATTTAGCAAAAATTTGAACCTTCGATCTGAATAAATGTTTTGATTTTCGAATTGATTATTTAAAATTACAAATATTAAGAAAAAGTGGCAGATATAAGAAAACTTTATTTAAACTGTGTTGAGCAAGAATTTTAACATCTAATATAAGTAAATGTTTTAATTTTCAACTTCATCATTTACAATTACAAATTTTATTTAATTTCAAATTTATTTAGCAAAAATTTGAACCTTCGATCTGAATAAGTGTTTTGATTTTCAAATTGATTCTTTAAAATTAAATATTCATCCATTCAATTTCAAATGTTCAACAGGAATCACCACTCTCAAAACAATGGAAACGGTGCCTTCAACTTCCAGTACTTCAATGGAGACGGAGGATATCGTGCCGTCAACGTCTGCAGTACCTTTCGTTGTTCCACACACCACCTCTACCGCCAGAACGAATGCTCAGCGACAACGTGAGTACAGACTACGAAAAGCATTGACCAGAACTCCTGAACAAGTAAGAGCCTTTGCAAAAGCGGCTGCGGAGAGGCAACGCAGGTTCAAGCTACGTAAATCTGCTAACATAGCCCTCACCAGCGGTACGTCAGAGTCACCTGCTTCAACGTCTTGTTCTGTGGTGGAGAGAACAAGCGTTCCTGTCGTGGCGGAGAGAACGAGCGTTCCCCTAACTAACGCTCAACGGCAACGTGCATTCCGACAACGTAGAGCAGCATCTTCTCGGACTGATGTACAACCGACTACTTCTTCAAGCCAAACAGCAATACAACTGGAACAATCCACCTGGTATACCAAATGGTCATCGTCAATATGGAGATTTCAATCTACTTTCCTGGACAACGATTTTGGCCATGCTTGCTCGGTTTGTGACAGATTGTGGTTCAAGAATGACCTTAAAACCATCACTGCACTACAACTGAAGGTAATCTCGGATTGGTACGTTAAGGAAAATCGGCAGCTACGCAAGGAGGATTATACAAAGTCTTGCAACACCTGTAGACAATCACTGAATAAGCGTAAGCTTCCTACTCTCGCAAAGGTCAACGGCTTCTCATATCCTGACATACCTCCAGGTCTACCGCCTCTGTTAAAAGGAACAACTATCGACTTGACTTTCGCAAGACACATTACAGCAGAAACACTTCCTTTCATTTCATATTTCTCCTATCATCGTCCTATCCTCAACAAAATCACTCAAATAGGAATTAGTTAAGTTTAAGTTTACATGTACAATGTTTTAGTAAACAAAATATATTTCTATAGTTAAAATTTGTGCAATTCTTATTTTCATTCAATTCCTTGTTCCTATTGTGCAATTTAATTATATTCATATCAATAAATATTCTACCGTTGTCACGTAAAATCTTCGCCCGTTAAAACCGACTTTACAGGCAACCATTGTTTTTTGGGTCTAAGCTCACCCTGACATCTCCACTCGGCAGATTGATGCTTGGTTTCAGGATCATAGCCATAGACCCATGTCTCGTAGCCTGTGATTATCTTGTCTTTCCATTCCGGATCCGTTCTTGTCATTTCCAACATGTCCTCACAGGTTGCAAGCCGACACAGTTTTTGCTCATTAGTGAGGAATCTTGGGATGAATTTTGCAGGAGTCTTTTTGATTTGGTTACGATCCTTCCAATCGTTGTTTTAGAGATGCCTGTGTCTTGCTCTAGCTCCAGCAAAGTGGTTCGAGGATTTTCTTTTATCAAATCGGTGATTTTTGGCACATTTTCATCAGTCCTTTGAAATTTTTGGGCGTCCTTGACGAAGATCATCTTCAATAGAAATTCTGCCAGCTTTAAATCTAGAATGCCATTCAAAAACAATTGTTCTCTTTGGGGAATGCTTTATTAAGCATTTAAAAAGTTTCGGTTGCTGATATTTGAAGTTTCACACAAAATTCTATGCAAATCCTCTGCTTCAATTTTCGTTCCATTGTAAAATCGCCGCAGCGCTATGTGTAACCTTTAAATAAATTAGAATAACTTTGGGGCGCGTGCACGTACCGCCTCGATATTGGTACCACCGTGTAGCCAGATATTTTTTCTATAATAAACAGTCAAATTCATTTACATTTTTCATTTATTTATTTTTTTATGGACCCAGTCCGGTAACTTATGGGACATACCTTGTATATATTGCAAGGAATATATTTTTTAAAAAAAGGCATCTCCTGATCATGCAAGTAAAAGTTGTTGTTCACACAATCAGGAGATGTCTTAATTTATCCACTTGATCCCAATACAACTTCCATTTTTGTACTGTTTTCATTAGGAATCATTTGTCCCCTTTTTTGTTACAAAAATCCAGGTTTGTTCTTTTTCTACTCTCAGATTTAAAGACTTAACAATTACCTGAAGAAAAAAAAAGGGGGGGAACTTTGTCAAATACAATCAGGCCTGGGACTAACTAGAAATGAAAAAATTATAAGAAATAATCACTGAGAATTATATTGTTACAAAGTATTTATTAATTTTATTTTTATTAACAAAGTGGTCATTTTTATGTTTATATTTTGCTACTCTGTAAAAATTTCCCTCATGGCTTATCTTTTGTTTATCACTCATAGTTTGTTCTTGCCTGAAATAAATTGTTGTCTCATCCCAAAGTTGGTCTTCCCTAATTTTCCACGTGGCAATATATTAGGATAAAAATGAAAAGTGAAGAGGATTTCTTGTAGATTGTTTCCCAAGCTTTCGAACCTTTAAGTCCTTTAGCTGGTATAAATTACAAAGGACACTGATATATGGAATACTTCACAATTTTGTGTCATCCTTGCTCAGGGGCCATGCTAATCATCTCTGTATCCTTCCAATTTTAGTAATGTACTGCCGAACAAGTGTGTACTGATATAAAGATGAGACATTCCGCACAACAAGGATTTTGCATAGATTATAAAAACAGAATTATTTAATTTTTATATTCTATTTTTATAGAATGCAGGGCAAAGGATACTGGAGGATGACTTATCTGTAAATAGGTAACTGAATGTAAGACAAACTTTATTTTGTTGTAAATGTTTCCTCTTCCCTCTCCTCTTGTTGACGTGTAAATACGGCGAATCCTGTATGGGGCGGAATGCCCTAAATAAAGGCTTTTGTTGTTTGTTGTTGTATATTCTATTTTTATAATATTTGCTAAATCTCTCTCTCTCTCATTGCTGTGAAGTGTATCATCTTTGTATCAGCATCCTTTATAATTTACACCAGCTGAAAGACTGAAAAGTTTGAAAGCTTGTGAAACAATCTACGAATAAAGAAACTTTTAGGCTTTTGCATTTTTGGTTGTCAAAAAGAAAGTATTTGAATCTTGGTGACTTACATTCTTTCAACTTGTGGTCTTCAGGGAACTGGGTGATGGGCTTCACTTCATAGTTGGCTCTGTCCAGGGTGGTGTGTGCCTCCATCAGAGTCTGTACAGGATTGATGGGGGGGAGGGTCACAATACAGTTGACATAGTGCTGGGTAAATTGGAAACTATTATAGACACGTATGATTCTTTTAAACAATTTCTACTGCCCTTACTGCAATGGAAAAATTAATGGGAGGACCTGGCTCATCAGTGGTGAACCCTCCCAGCGGTTTCGCCAGTTTAATCTACACCATACCACTGTTATATTACATGTTTCGATCTTCCTTTTATAGTGATACTGTTGCATCAGTATTGAATTTTCATAACAGATGGTGCGCTAATGCATCATAATGTGTATTAACAAGTAGCTGACCAATGGTACATGTGACCATTAAAAATTATTATTTAATTATTTTTATCAGATTGATAAGGCACAATTTGGATTATAGATTATAAACACAAGGTAATAAGACCAAATCCAAATAAATATATAGTGTGTGACGTTTCGGTAACAGCGTTGTTACCATCTTCAGATACTATTTATTTATTTGGATTTGGTCTTATTACCTTGTGTTTATTTTTATCAGAGAAACAGTATCACAAAGATGATGGGTATAAATTGTATTTGACCATTGACCACCGTTTCGTGGCAATGTGTTAAATACAATGTGCCAGTAATAAAATAATCTTCGTCCTGTTTAGATCTTAACTTTCTATTGCATAATGTCTAAATGCATAAATTGCACATCTCCAACCCCTTCTACAACTGGCCAGACGAGAACTTAATGACCTCACTGGACTGGACTACAAGTCCAGCACTGCACCAAATAAACCAACTTATGCCCTTGTCTCATCAATATATAGGGAGGGTCTGCACAGGTTTGGTGGGGCACAGTTGACATAGGTAGGGAGGGTCTGCACAAGTTTGGTGGGTCACAGTTGACATAGGTAGAGAGGGTCTTTGGTGGGTCACAATACAGTTGACATAGGTAGGGAGGGTCTTTGGTGGGTCCACCCAGCTATCAGCAAAGCGGGGAACAACAAAGAGATATAAAACTGTTCCAATTTATCTACCCTGATTTTTTCATTTTATAAATAAATAAAAAAACTCTCCATGCTTCTACAAACTTTAGTGAAAAATTAAAGAACAACATAGTCCAGATTGGAGGATTTGTTACTCCTATCTAGAATTTAAAAAATTGCATTATTTACCTTAAGAACACTGTAGTCTTTTTAGGGGGTCTGTGGAAGGGTGGTTTAAATTGTTGGTTTTCGACTGCTATGACCCGGGATCAAATCCTGCATTGGGCACTTTTTCTGATTAAAAAATGATCAAATGGCCCCTGATTCTTGCAAAATGTTCAACCCCACCAGCGAGTGCAAGTAATCAAACAGGGCTCTGGAACATTTGTAAGTGCAAATTCAAACTCTGCTTTTCACATGTGTAGATATGTGGTGCACTTACAGTAAAAGCAATCACCAAATTCTACTCACTGTGATTATCATGACCTGTACCACGTGTACTAGGGATAATAATAATTTTAAAAAAACACTGTAGTCTTAAGGCAAGGATATAAGTTCCCAGTAAAACTTAAAACTTCTATACCACTCCACATTGGCTGGTGATAACATCAGCTCAACACTCTCTGCTTCCATTATGTTAAGCCAGCCATGGCATAATGCCAAAAATCTGTCCATACCTTCTATTAACAATGATATGATCCTTTGTATTTATACTACTGTTGTTGGAGAGCTTTAGCTTGATGGTTAGGTTCACTCGTGAAATCTCCATATGCAAACTCTCTCTCTCTACCCTCACTTATTTTAGGTTTACTGTTTTTTTTTTTTTGCATTTCTTTTGTACTTTTGATTATGATACAATAATAGACCAAATGAAAATAAGTATGTAATATATTTTTAAAATGTTTAATTAAGATCAGCCAAATTAAAGAGGCTATATCGAAATTATAAGGCACAACCTGCCATATAGAACAGAAACACAAAACTTTATTGTTCTACATACTCTTAGTTATATCTAAAACTTGATTCACATATTTACAAAAGTTTTTAAATAAGAAGTTAATTATCATACAGGTTTACTACAAAGTATATATGACATTTCTGTAGCAGTATTTATTTTTCACAAAATTTATATTTTACTTCTTTAAATTTGGACTTATTACCTTTTTTGATTTCTATCTAAAATGAAAAATTATATTTGCCTTACTATAAGATTGTACTCTTAAGCTCTTAGTAAAATGAGTGGGTTCTTAAAAGAAACATGTTTTCTCCTAATGTGTGATCTCTTTGTTTAACTAAGATACACAGTAAAACCTCCATGAGAGGATACTCATGCTAGAGGACACCTCTCTACAAAGGACAGTTTTCATTTTTGTAAAATTATTATTTTTACTATTTAGAAACTCTCCGGTAAGAGGACACCTCTCCTTAAAGGACACTTTGGCTTTGCAACCAGGTGTCCTTTACAGGAAGGTTCTACTGTAACAGATTCCTCAGAAAAAGGGGTTCAGAGATTGTGTGGCCATACACAGCCAGAGTAGAGTAGACAGAACTGGTGGTGCCATTAGGTTGTTTGTTTATCTCCAATGTTATTGCTGTCACCCTACACTCCTGAGAACATCAACATGGGATAGCTGCTGGCCATCAAGGGATATACTGGGTGGACTACTCCTGGTTCTCACCTCAAAAATCTGGTGGTGAAGAGCCTTGATGAGGTCATAGCGGCGAGAGTAGCTGTCAGCCTGGATGATCTTCTTGATTTCCTCTCTCTGCTGGACTCTCTTCAGGATGAACATCTTCTTGTCTGGTAGTCTGGGTCAGGGAAATCTCCTACATACAGAGATAGACAGAGATAGGTGTGCTTTATATGTATAAATACAGTTAAACCTGTCTATAGCGCCCCTCTTGAGACTCACCAAAATAGGGTGCTATAGACAGGTCACTTTTAATGTAAATCGCATCGTACTACGTATTTAAAATCAGGTGCTATAGAGAGGGAGGCGCTATTTAGAGGGGGCGCTATAGACAGGTTCAACTATATATGTATGCTGTATATATCAATGTATGTAAAACTGCCATTGTGGCTTATTAATGTTATTATTGTTTTTTATTTTGTGTAAAGATTACACGAATTCCATGAGTTCATGCTCCTCGAGCTGTTTTATGATAAGCAGCAGCCTCTCCCAAAGGTCCTGTTTAGTGCATCTAATGCAAGCCAAAATGTGTTCTGGAGCTGCAGGTGCCAAGCTATATTTTGGGCAAGTGGGGTAGATTTTGTTGTTATTTTCTATCTTCAATGTTCAATGGCTTGAGATGGCCTGTTCTAAATCTTGTTAGTGTTGTTTGATGCTGTCTATTTCTGATGTTCAGAGCTCCTCCTGGGTTCACTCCACTGTACCAACTGTGCGCAGGCTTATGGACCTTCGAGGTCTGGGTAGCGATTACTGCTCCAGGGATGTACCAACTGTGCTTAAGTGGGATCCTCCAGTTCTTGTTTATTTTTGTTTTGGCTACTGTTTCTATTTCTTTAAAAGTAAGTTTCTTTTTCCGTGGCAAGGGTTCTTTTGTGCCTTTTTTCGCTAGCACATCAGCAGCTTCATTGCCTTCAATGCCAACGTGTGAGGGTATCCATTGAAGGTGAATTTTTGAGATTTTTGGAGATGTTCCTGTTTACTTTGTCTCTAAGTTCCCCTGTGTGACTCAAGTGTTGTATGGCACTTCTACTATCAGTAAGAATCCATATATCTTGATAATTAATATTTTTGATGGATTTTAAGGCTTCATAGATGGCTATAAGTTCTGATCTGAAGACTGAACAAAAATCTGGGTTTCTTCTGTTTTATTTTCTCAATGTCATTTGTGGTTTTAGGCTTATTCATTATCTTCACTAGTAAAGTTTTTTTACCAGGGTGATGCAATAGTGCCATCATTCTGATGTACATTTGAAGGGAGAGGTGCCTCTTTCGGTACATAAATATCCTCCTGCTGCAACTCAATACACAGTCAAACCTCTTTAATTCAACACCCCAAGGGATCAGAGCTTTCGGTTGAATTAAAGGAAGTGTTGAATTAAAGTTAGCTAATCATCTAACTCACTAAAATAATATATTTTTTTAAATAGCTTTGCAATATAATTTTTTTTTTGCTTATCCCTAGTACACGTAGTACAAGCCATTATAATCATGGTGGGTAGAAGTAGGCGACTACTTTTACTGTAAGTGCACCACATGTCTACACATGTGAAAAGAAGTTCGACTTTGCACTTACAAATGTGCCAGGGCCCCGTTTGGTTATTTGCACTCGCTGGTGGGGTTGGACTTTTGCAAGAATTGGGGGCCATTGGAGCATTTTTTTTTTTTTTATTAGAAAAAAGTGCCCAATGCGGGAATTGAACCCGGGTCGTAGCGTTCGAAAACCAACAGTTTAGACCATCCTTCCACCGATCCCCTGTAATATAATTGAATGATATTAATTTAAACCATTGTGCGTGTACTTTTGTATTTATTTTTCTATCTTCATGATTAACTTTTAGTATCAGGGACAAAATGGCATTAATACATATTTTCAAAACATAAATAATTGTAACAAATAAATTTACTGGCAATGTGTTTCTTTTCAGTAATATAATCAAATATTAACTCTACAGACCTTATTAAAATATTAAATATAATATATTAATTAATATTTTATTCTAATTGAAGAATATAGCAGTTGAAAGGAAATGATTATGGAAAATAAAAAGAAAATTTAAAAATATTATTTTAAAAAAATCATGAAGATATTTTTAAAAATTCTGTTATATATGTTTGTTTTTGCACTTAAATCCTATTCAGGATGTATATCAGATGGTCATTTTAAAAAAAACATGCCTGTCTTTCTTCCTCTGGAATGTGTTTTAAATGACAAAGTTTTTATTGTATTAAAGACATCCACTGCTGCTGCAGGTGTTATTGATGTTGTGTTTAAATCCTTTATAAAAACATGGAAATGAAATATTGAAATAAAATGTTATCATAATCGTTGTGGCTACATTTTATAAAGATTTATTTATTTAAAAGGAAATTATTTGTAAATTTTGAAATAACTAAAATATTTTAATGCTGATAAGGCACAATTTGGATTATATATTATAATGGTCTTATTACCTTGTGTTTATTTTAATGCTGAAATTTAAAAAGAATATTATTAATTAGCGCACGATTCCTAAATTCCCGTGTAAAAAAATATAATAACACTCGCAACAATGAGCAACGGCACTGCAAAATGAAACTTAAACTAAACAGAAACCAAAGTGCGCAGGCGCAATCCTATCGGCGGCCACCAATCATCGCCACTTGCCGCCACTGTAATACCTTTTTAGCTGGAAAGTTTTGGGTAAAAAAACATTCAACTGTCGAAATTCGAATTTTAAAATGGTTGAACTATCGGAAGTGTCGTATTATCGATAGTGTTGAATTACGGTTTGTAATTCGATAGGCCGGAGGTCGGGACATTAGAATATGGTCGAATTAACGTAGTGTCGAATTAACGAGGTTATACTGTATTTGGTTTAATGTTGATGGTTTCATTTTGACAAGGCTAACATTTTATTTGCTTGCTCTCAATTCTCATACCTATTACAAACCATTTTTTATTTGTCAAATCATCATTAATTTTTTCTAAAACTAAATATATGAATTTCACTTTTCACTTTTATAAAAACATAGTGAGCAGAAGGGACAAGCACTAATTCTGTCCTCTAAAGAGAACAACAGTCTTTGATTTCCAGACTTAAGTCTGGTCATCTACAGACAATGAATTTCCAGAATGGTTGCAAGGTTTTCCCACTATTTACTAAGTGCAATTCTCAACTCCCCTGTAACCACAAACCACATTATTGACTTTATCGACTCATCTATTGATGAGCTCTACTCATCCCCAGTAGACACCAACAAAAATCTCAAGCTCTACAAGCTTGATACACTAATGGAGATAAGAAAGAAAAAGAAGAACAAGGTAATAAGACCAAATCCAAAAAAAACCTTGTGTTTCTAATCTATAATCCAAATTGTGCCTTATCTATTGTGCTTGGCTTCAATGGATCTAAGAAGTTATTCTTATTACATTGTGTTTCTCTAATCTATAATCCTAATTGTTCCTTATCACTTTTCTGGAACTTTTTTTTTTTTTGCTTTCACATGTAAATTTTTCTGAAAATCTTGAGACGCTAATTTGACTCTTTTGCACTGCATCAAATTTTATAGGCTAATCACATTCTTAGTTCTCTTCTCTTCAATTACGCTGTAAACTGGCGAATCCTTTATAGGACGAGAGGTCCTCAATAAAGGCTTTTGTTGTTGTGTTGTATAGGCTAATCACGCTAATATTTTACAGAAGTTCAATGAGAAATTGGTACCTTATTTTTTAAAATATTGAGAATAACTTCTACTTATATAATTGCCTTATTCTGTCTGTGTGAAGTTCACGGATAGATTTTAGTCATCAACGCGTGCATGATCATTATGATCATTATCATTATCTAATGATAATTATTATTATTATTATCTACTTATATAATTGCCTTATTCTGTCTGTGTGAAGTTCACAGATAGATTTTGGTCAGAATGGATAAAATAAAAAAAGTGTCAAGGGATGGGAATCGAACCCATGACCTTCCGCTTACCGGGCAGATGCCATGACCACTAGGCTACCGTGGACATATTTTTTTGTTCATAAAGTTAATATATGATGCTAATATATATAATAATTGTATAAGCGATAAATTTTGAGAATTTTTTTTTTTTTCAATTTTATTGAAAAAAAAAACGATATGGTGCATTTAAAAAATGATCTTTATTACTATGCAGTTTTCTATTTAGTCACTATACCTAAGTTCATGTTGCAAATGTAATTATCTCTATCGATTTAGTAGGTGAAATGCAAAAAAAAAATCGACATGATGAAATCTTTATGAAAATTCACATTTTTATTTTTATATTTTCAAGACACACACAGTTTGGGGCGGGACGTTTCACAAGAGAGACATCCACGGCGCCAATTTATAATTGTAACGAATAGTATTTTCATTAAAACATTTTAAAAACACACAGTTTGGAACGGGACGTTTCACAAGAGTGACATCCATGGCGCCAATTTATAATTGTAACGAATAGTATTTGAATTAAAACGTTTTTAAAATATATACGCACTCGGGTAAAATTCGTCTAGTATATAATATTGTTAGTAAGTTTTAACATTTTGAAAACTTTAACTTTACTCAATAAGGCACAATTTGGATTATTCTATATACAGTTACGAGCGTCATGCGTCATCTCTGTCACCGTTTGCTTTTTTTTTGGAATGGCGCTCTCCTATTGGTTGGCTACGATCACGTGGCTACGATGGAACCGCCACTACGCGAGACACTTTGTTTTTTACTTTGCCCCCCCCCCACTCGCTCTTTGGTTTTTGTAACTATTGTATTGGAGCGGGTCGCTCCTTAAATAAATGCATATATTAGTTAATAACTAAATGGAATCCTCTCTTTCTTTTTCCCAGTAAGAGACGCCTACGGAAGCCAACAGTACATAGACAGATAAAGCACATAGGCTATAGTTATTAACTAATATATGCATTTATTTAAGGCTCCAATTTATAATTGTAACAAATAGTATTTGAATCAAAACATTCAATCGGGTAAAACACGGGCGTTGCCCGGGTCATTCGGCTAGTAGATTATAAACACAAGGTAATAAGACCAAAATCCAAATAAATAAATAATGTGTTTATTGTGTAATACACTTTTTATTTATTTGTATTTGGTTATATTACCTTGTGTTTAACTTTACTTTTTCATTTTTGTACACATATTATTGAACATACTTGAAGGGATCACCTATAAAAACAGAAAATTATCTTCCTATTTAGTGTGTAATCTGGCAGACCAACCATCAAATTCCAAAGACCTTTCCTCTCTTCTGTATGTTATTTCAAATGGCTGAACGTTACTCTCTACGCGAACACATCCCTTTTTATTCTGCGCGACGGATGGTGCAGCATCAGAGAGAGGAGCAGAATTCATTGGAGAATACTCTTAGATGTCTGTTGATGGGATATCTGATGTAGGTAGGAATATTAGCTGGACATAGTGGGACAGCCTTGGGTACCAGGAGTCCTCCAGACATACTGTCCCGTCCAGGGTAACCCCCCGCCACTTTGAGGCAGTTAACAGGTTTCAAAGACACCTCATTGTTTAGGCTGAGCTGGTGAATAGCGTCAGCTTAAACACAAGGTAATAAGACAAAATCCAAATGAATAAATAGTATGATGTTTCGAGAATAGTGTTGTTACCATAATCAGACAAAAGTACTGAATGATTATAAACAACATTAATACCAAAACATCGCACACTATTTATTTATTTGGATTTGGTCTTATTACCTTATGTTTATAAACAATCAGTACTTTTGTCTGAAGATGATAACAACAGTTACCGAAGCGTCACAGCGGCAGTTTAAGTTCGGCCTAAATCATCCAGGAGGGAACAAAAGTGCTTGCTGTCAGTGCCGATATTTCCAACGCATTATAACATTTAAGCATGGCGCACATTCACTAACTACAGCTTCTGTGCCCCCCACTTGCCAAAGTATTGTATTTTTATCAATAAATTTGTATCTAAACAAGATCTAAATGTCAAAATTTTATTTTTAAAATCTAAATTTGAATTATGGGGGTCGGTGGAAGGATGGTCTAAACTGTTGGTTTTCGAACGCTACGACCCGGGTTCAATTCCCGCATTGGGCACTTTTTTCTAATAAAAAAAAAAAAATGCTCCAATGGCCCCCGATTCTTGCCAAAGTCCAACCCCACCAGTGAGTGCAAGTAACCTAACGAGGCTCTGGCACATTTGTAAGTGCAAAGTTGAACTACTTTTCACATGTGTAGACATGTGGTGCACTTACAGTAAAAGCAGTCGCCTACTTCTACCCACCATGATTATAATGGTCTGTACCACGTGTACTAGGGAGATAAGCAAAAAATAATTTGAATTATTGATGGTGTCGAATTATTTGGTCAAATTAACATTGGTTATTTCATAGGTTGGAGATTGTTGGGACATTAAAACATGGTTGTTTTATCACAAGTGTAGAATTATCATGCATTGAATTAACAAGGTTATATTCTAGTTAAACCACACTCTTAACTCTGGGAAATCAATGACAGGCAAAATAATAAATGGTTCTAACATATACCATTCTAATTAAAATACTGGTATTTTACTCATATTAATAAAAATTAGGGTATAAATATGGCAACTCAACTTTTGGTATCTCCTTAAAATGGCAAATTTGATTACTAGGAATCCATTATTGATTTACATTACTGGAGATATGTTTATTGCTGTGACCTTTGCACTTTAAATTTATGGGAGAATATTTTGAATAATATATTTCTTTTAAATATAATAATACTTTTAGTGTAAAATAAAATGTATTTAACAAGTTTTAACAATCATTTGTTGATTTTCCGTGTGATTAGCAAAATTATCTTAAACTACAAAGACGATTCTGGTCGCGTTAAAATTTCGATTAAATGAAAATCATGAATATTTTAAATTCTATGCACGTATATTACTTACATATTTCCTTTAAAATGTATACATATATACATTTTTTACACTTTACACAAAAGTGCTAACAAGTTTTAAAATGGCTCTTGACAACCGGCAAATAAAACAAAGGATACATTGATTAACTTCATTCTCAATATTCCCGATAACACTTTTGGCAACAAGAAATAAAATGAACAAGGAATATTTGGCCAACATATTTAAAAATTTGATAAAATGTTAAACACAAAATAAGCTCGATTGAAATAGGCTGAACCGTGGTCACAAAAACAAAGTGCTCAAAACAAAAAGAAAAATACTCACACTAAAAAAAGTATTTATTCTTGATAATAATAATAATAACACATTATTTTTATATTATATTTAAAATATATAAAATATTTAATAATAAGGAAAATTACAGTAAACTCTCACTTTAATGAATTGCTTCTAAAACATCTTTACGGCTTAAATGTACAGTTGTTTCACCTCCTATTCTAAAATGCAAATTGCACATAAATAAACTCTGGTTGAAGTGAACTTGTAAATTTATAGCCTATATTGCCGTATACGAACTTAATTTTATTGTTAATTAAGTTTTTATTAGTTAAAA
>CP092866.1:33379190-33433142 GCA_030710605.1 Cordylochernes scorpioides | reverse complement strand
TGATTTTGTTGAGGATAGGACGATGATAGGAGAAATATGAAATGAAAGGAAGTGTTTCTGCTGTAATGTGTCTTGCGAAAGTCAAGTCGATAGTTGTTCCTTTTAACGTAGTTGACTTAGAAACGTTTGATACGCAATCAAGATTATACGTATTTTTCATGAAATTAAGAAACGAGTTGTCAGGCTTTACGTTTTTGTTAAAATCACCACACAGAAGAATCGGTATACTAGAATCAACTTGCACGAACGGTGGCACGTACTGGCTGTTGTGAATGTACGGACCGAGTCCTTGCCATAGTAACATTCCAATATCCTGCATACTAGCTCCTGGATGAATATATACAGCACCGAGTATAAACTTGAAGCTAGTATTAGCGGCGAAGCAAGTAACTTCAGTCATGCACATGTCACCCTTGGTTTTAATGACACGAGTTACGTCTGTAATCGCAACTTGGAACACTTCCGCCGTAGATGTCGATGATAATTTACGATAGATCGCCACTCCACCAGCCGCGTTGGTATTTGAAAATCAAAACACTTATTCAGATCGAAGGTTCAAATTTTTGCTAAATAAATTTGAAATTAAATAAAATTTGTAATTGTAAATGATGAAGTTGAAAATTAAAACATTTACTTAAATTAGATGTTAAAATTCTTGCTCAACACAGTTTAAATAAAGTTTTCTTATATCTGCCACTTTTTCTTAATATTTGTAATTTTAAAGAATCAATTCGAAAATCAAAACATTTATTCAGATCGAAGGTTCAAATTTTTGCTAAATAAATTTGAAACTATTTAAAATTTGTAAAATAATAATTAATTAATTAATTAATTTTAAACTAATAATTTACTTAACACTATCAACATTTATCAATAGTATGACATAACCTATAAACTCAGTTTCTCAACTTTTGTGTCAATCTAACAATTAATCAATCAATCATAGTTTACGATAATGAAATATCAGTGTACAATTATTTACCTTTATTGTTGTAGTTGTTGTAAATGACGAATCTAAGCACTCCACATTTTCACTACAGACACAGCTGACGATACTTTAACCACACGTGTGAACTTGTATTATGACGCTTTCTTGTTTTTCCAACGCCAAGAACGTTCGAGAAAGACAAAGACAGAGACAAGCATGCGCCGATTCAATGCGCCTAATTCTCTAGCGCTGCGCGCGCAGCACTCTCGTTCGGTGACTCATCGTAACGTTACCGGGTGTTACACTTTTTCATAAGTGACTCCCAGCCGCAACCTAATTTAAGAAGTTGTCACGTCAAAAAATACTCAAATGACCTCCGATTCTTTCAAAGTCCAACCTCACCAGTGAGTGCAAGTAACCAAACACGGCTCTAGAACATTTGTAAGTGCAAAGTTGAACTCTGCTTTTCACATGTGTAGACATGTGGTACACTTACAGTAAAAGCAATCGCCAAATTCTACTCACTGTGATTATCATGACCTGTACCATGTGTACTAGGGATAATAATAATTTAAAAAAAAACACTGTAGTCTTAAGGCAAGGATATAAGTTCCCAGCAAAACTTAAAACTTCTATACCACTCCATTGGCTGGTGACAACATCAGCTCAACACTTTCTGCTTCCATTATGTTAAGCCAGCCATGACATAATGCCAAAAATCTTTTTTTTTTTTTTTTGCCTATTCCTAGTACATGTGGTACAGGCCATGGTAATCATGGTGGGTAGTTAGCGACTGCTTTTACTGTAAGCGCACCACATGTCTACACATGTGAAAAATCTGTCCATACCTTCTATTAACAATGATATGCTCCTTTGTATTTATACTACCATTGTTGGAGAGCTTTACAGTTAAATGGTTCACCTCGCAAAATCTCCATTCATCATTTTCTAACTCTCTCTCTCTACCCTCACATACTTTAGGCTTACTGTTTCTTGATGATGACTTTTGATGATGTTGGTTTTTGTGGGTGTTTAAATGGTAAGATAAGGATCACGTCAATTATATAATCATTAAAATATGTATTAACTCGAGGAGCATGAACTCATGGAATTCGTGTAATCTTTACACAAGGGGATAAGAAACAACAAAATATTTATTAACATATAAAATTAAAAGAAAGGAAATATATAAGAGCATGTAAAGTATCTGTTCTTGACTGTTCTTCTTCTTTCCTTTTTTTTTTTTTTGGTTTTCGTTGTTTATCTTCTTTCATAGAATATTATTTATAATTGTAAATTTTAATCATACTTAAAATTTAAAAACAATAAGGAATATTTTTAAATATTAAATAAAAATGTTACACAAAATTATAGGCAACATATTTGCAACAGATGATTATACGATATGATAAGAGACCAAATGAAAATAAGTAAAGTATATAGGTGAAAATTCTGTAGCAGTATTATTCCCAAAATTTTTATTTTACTTCCTTAAATTTGGACTTATATTACCTTTTTTTGATTTCTATCTAAAATGCAAAATTATATTTGCCTTACTATAAGATTGTAAAGCTCTTAGTATTATGAATGGGTTCTTAACCCGTAAGCGGTCGCAATGGGTAAATTTTACCCAGAAGGAACTTTTAGAAAATATTTCTATATTAAAAAATATATATATTTAAAATATATTCTCAGTACCTTTCTAAATCTATTTAAAGATAATTATAATAAACTTATAATTTTAATTTTATGACATATATTCATTTTATTAGCATGTTTGGGTCAATTTTACCCAGTGCGACCTTTTGAGTCCTCGTCAATGGGTAATTTTTACCCAGCGCGACCTTTTATCGCTTTTGGTTTTGGTTTGCGTAATTAAGTTTCGGGTTACTTTCTGGCTTCTTGTTTTTTGGGTTTGCTGCCCCAAGTGCAATAATACAATCTATTCTTCCAACAATATGGTAGGATTTATATTTAATTTCCTTTTTTTACATTATCTATATATATAAAAATGAAGGTTTGTATGTATGTTTGTTTGTATGTCCGGGATACAAATTCGCAGTAGTTCACTAATTCAAACCAAAATTTCCATACATAGGTAAAAAAATATAGGGAAGACGATAGGCTATTTTAAAAAATATATAAATCAATTATTAAAAATATATATTCAAATTATTCTACTCAGCTCACGAACAGCGCCCTCTATCAAAGATTAGATTAAATTATGCTGATGCAAACAAATAGATAATGCTAATAACAAAAGATTATAATAAAAAAATCTTATCTAAATATATATCACTCGGGTAGATATGCACACGGGTCAATCCCGGGGCGAAGCCCGGGTCACCCGTCTAGTTTTACATAAAATGCTTTCAAACGCTGATTTTCTTCGTGATGATAATAATATTCCAAATCCCGATGATGAGGAATCAGAAACTGATGATAATATAGAAGAGAGGAATTGGAGTACAGACACTGAACAGTATACATTATCAGAAGAAGAAAATAATGAGGATCCAAGCTTCAATTACTATATAGGAAAGGACCAAAAGACTAAATGGAAGAAAGCTCTTCCCCCCAAAAAATGTTCGAACTCGAGTGAAAATATTATCCCCCATCTACCAGGGGTAAAGGGTGAAGCGAAAAAATGCTAAATCAATATTAGATTGTTGGAATCTCTTTATAGATGACAACATACTTGTATGCATAGTTACAAATACTAACATTTACATTAGGAATATTCAGCAAAACTATAGCAGAGAAAGAGATGCTAATTTGACAAACCTACATGAAATTAAAGCTTTATTGGGAATTATTTACTTTCTTGGGGTCATGAAAGCAAATAAATTGAACACAGATGATGCATGGGCAAGATATAGTACTGGATTGTGTAGAATAGCTATGTCTGAAAACAGATTCCTATTTCTTCTCAGAGTAATTCGTTTTGATGACAAAGCTACAAGAAATGAAAGACCTCATCAAAATAAATTAGCAGCTGTGAGATTGATTCTTGATACCTTTGTAAAAAATTGCCAAAAGCATTATTCTCTTTCGGAATATATAACGGTGGATGAAAATCTTGACGCTTTCAGAGGGAAATGCCATTTTAGGCAGTATATTCCGAGTAAACACAATAAATATGGATTCAAAAATGGTTTATACTTGTAACTTGGAGATTTATTCAGGAAAAAAACCCTGAAGGTCCGTACAATGTCAGCAACAGTCCAAGTGATGTTGTGGAACGATTGTGTGAGCCAATCAAGGGAACTGGCCGCAATGTGACATTGGATAAGTGGTTCACCAGTTATTCTTTAGCTCTAAAACTTTTACACCAATATAGACTAGAAATTGTTGATACTTTAAAAAGAAATAAAAAGGAAATCCCCTCGGAGTTTGTCATCAGCAGAGGTAGAAATGTGCACACTAGTATTTTTGGCTTTCAAAGTGAAATGAGCATTTTTTCATACAAGCCAAAAGAGAATAAAGTTGTCCTTATGCTTTCAACTATGCACCACGATGCAAATATAGATTATTCAACAGGAAAATTGAAAAAAACCAGAGATGATAATGTTTTATAATATGACAAAGGGTGGTGTAGATGTGATGGACGAAATGACAGCTACCTATAACTGTGCTAGAAATTCAAGATGGCCCATGGTTAATTTTTATTCACTTTTAAATATTGGGGCAATAAATTACCAGATAATTCATTTTGCAAATGGCAACGTATCAAAGGTTAAATCAAGACGTCATTTTTTGAAAACCTTATCCTTAGATCTCATTGAAGAGATGGTCAAAGTTCGCACAGTAAGCGGAAGAATGCCATGTGAAATAAAGGAAAAGGCATCAGATATTTTTAATTTGTTAGAGCCTGGTCCATCTCAAAAGCCAAAATAGGAAAAAATCATCGATGCGAGAAATGCCTGAAAGAAAAGAAGGACATAAAAACTATTCAATATTGACAGTACTGTTTTGCTTTTTTGTGTAAGGAACACTCTGTAATAATTTGTTAAGAATGTCATAAAGGACGAAATAAGACCTAATTTCTATGAAAGGAAGTAATAAATTTCATACAAATTTATATTTTATAACCTAACTTCAATATATACTTTTATTTTTATAAAATAGTCAAATATATCATAAATATTTGATATTTTGATTTGTTATTAATAAAATAAATAAAATATGATTTTTATATCTCAGGATTTTATGTAAAGTTATTTAATAGACAAATCATTATTCTAACATAGAATACCATAAAAATATTAAAACGAATATTCGATTTATTTAGGTTTTTAAAAGTGGGTAAATTTTACCCACCGCGACCTTTCAAGGTATAAAAGAGGGCGCGACCGCTGCCGGGTTAAAAGAAACATGTTTTTCCTAATGTGTGATCTCTTTGTTTAACTAAGATACACAGTAAAACCTCCATGAGAGGACACTCATGCTAGAGGACACCTCTCTATAAAGTACAGTTTTCATTTGTAAAATTATTATTTTTACTATTTAACAACTATCTGGTAAGAATCTCCTTAAAGGACACTTTGGCTCTACAACTAGGTGTCCTTTACAGGGAGGTTCTACTGTAACAGATTCCTCAGAAAAAGTGTTTCAGAGATTGTCTAGCCATACACAGCCAGAGTAGAGTAGACAGAACTGGTGGTGCCATTAGGTTGTTTGTTTATCTCCAATGTTATTGCTGTCACCCTACACTCCTGAGAACATCAACATGGGATAGCTGGCCATCAAGGGATATACTGGGTGGATTACTCCTGGTTCTCACCTCAAAAATCTGGTGGTGAAGAGCCTTGATGAGGTCATAGCGGCGAGAGTAGCTGTCAGCCTGGATGATCTTCTTGATTTCCTCTCTCTGCTGGACTCTCTTCAGGATGAACATCTTCTTGTCTGGTAGTCTGGGTCAGGGAAATCTCCTACATACAGAGATAGACAGAGATAGGTGTGCTTTATATGTATAAATACAGTTAAACCTGTCTATAGCGCCCCCTCTTGGGACTCACCAAAATAGGGTGCTATAGACAGGTCACTTTTAATGTAAATCGCATCGTACTACGTATTTAAAATCGGGTGCTATAGAGAGGGAGGCGCTATTTAGAGGGGGCGCTATAGACAGGTTCAACCATATATGTATGCTGTAGATAGATATATCAATGTATGTAAAACTGCCATTGTGGCTTATTCATTTTATTGTTGTTTTTTATCCCCTTGTGTAAAGCTTACACGAATTCCATGAGTTCATGCTCCTCGAGCTGTTTTATGATAAGCAGCAGCCTCTCCCAAAGGTCCTGTTTAGTGCATCTACTTAGTCTAGCCATAAATATTGTTACAAAACCAAATCAGTGATAAAAAATTAATTTGACCGCGTTAAGTATTCAAAATACAGTTGTTGTTATTTGAATATCTCGTGCACACGTGCTCAGAAAAAAAAATCAAAATATATTTGTTTTTTGATAATGGGTTTGGGTATTAAAGAAAACCCTATAGTTGTAATAGCCTTACACAAGGTAGGCCAAAATCTTTCACCCTTTTTAAACTTTTACAAAATTTGAATATTACGCGTCAATTTGTTTATCGAATCATTGAAAGGTTCAACAAGGCTTGCACTATTGATGACCTTGAAAGATCTGGTCGACCCGCATGCAACGAACGCAAGCAGCTATAAAAGCCATTCGCGAAAGAATTCGTCGAAATCCACACTGCAAACAAAAGATCTTAGCAAAGCAGATAAATTTAGCTCCAAGATAGTTTCAAGGATAATCAACGAAGACCTTGGACTGAGAGCTTTCAAACGACGCACAGGTCATTTGATAACCCTTGCTCTTAGAGATATTAGAAGGGTTAGATCAAAAATGTTGTTAGCGCAGCATGATGGTCGGTGGCATGAGAGAATCCTTTTCACAGACGAGAAATTTTTCACTGTCGAGGAAAAGATTAATCGTCAGAATGATAGGATATATGCTCGTAGCTCTCTAGAAGCTTCTTTGAAAGTCAGAAGACTTGAAAAAGTCACCATCCTTCTTCTGTCATGGTTTGGTGGGGAGTTAGCTACCAAGGTGTAACAGATCTCCACTTCTGTGCCAAAGAGGTAAAAAATACAGCTAAAAACTATAAATAAGACATTTTGTAACAAATAGTAAAGCCTCTGAATACAAAAATGTTTAATGGAGAACATTGGATATTTCAACAAGATTCAGCTCCTGCTCACAAAGCTAAGTCAACTCAACAATGGTTGGAGACGAATGTTCCGGAGTTCATAAAGGCCAATGAATGGCCCTCTGGAAGCCCTGATTTAAACCCCCTTGATTACAGTTTGTGGGCATATTTAGAGAAGGTGTGCTATAAAAGATATCATAATTTGGATAAATTGAAATCAGCATTGGTGAGAGCAATGAAAGAAATACCCTTAGAAAAGGTGCGTGCCACCATAGATCAGTGGCCCGAACGTTTGAGATCCTGTGTCAAAAATAAGGGAGAACATTTTGAATGCTTATATATATTTAAAATCTATGTCCTATTGGCTAATAAAATATGTATTTATATTCCATTAGTTTTTGTTCTTAATCATTTAATTTATAAAATTGTTTGTAACAGAATATATGGCTAGACTGTGTAATGCAAGCCAAAATGTGTTCTGGAGCTGCAGGTGTACAGCTATATTTTGGGCAAGTGGGGTAGATTTTGTTGTTATTTTCTATCTTCAATGTTCAATGGCTTGAGATGGCCTGTTCTAAATCTTGTTAGTGTTGTTTGATGCTGTCTATTTCTGATGTACCAACTGTGCGTGGGGAAAGAAGTATTCCCCCCCTCACCATTCACCCTTGAGGATAGGGGAGTGGAGTGGCGACTCTGCGTGTTTGCCTTACGTCGGAGTGCCACTGGCTGATGGTTGGTGAAGCTGTAAGCTGGTCATCGGCCCTTGGTTAGCTGGCGCGAGGCGCACGAGTCTTGAAATTCTTGGGTCTTCGCTCTGTGTGTGTGCCATTGGGAGCGTCCTTGTCATGCGCGAAAATTGCACCAGGGCTAGGCCTGGTGTTGAAAAACTAAGGGGTACACACAGTAGTAACACCCCCCCCCCCCGCCTTCGTGTTGGTTCCTTGCATAAACCTCAGAGGTCCTTGATTCGACGACAGATTCAGGGAGTACTGTGACCAAAGGGTTCAAGGGCCAAAGGGGGGGGGGGGAGTCCTATTGGAACGTAGGACGGGTTTAACTAAGTCCGAACAAGAGGGCTCAGTCAGCAACCTTGCCATGAACTCTTGAAGACGCCTGTGGGTGATTGGTCGACCCCATGGAGCCAGACCATAATGGCGGGCGCGAGGGGCCAAACAATGGCCGCTCGGTGCATGGATAATGGATCATTCCCTTTTTGGCTGGGTGACCTGGATGTCAGCAATGGGTGTGCATTCGCGCGCCGGTTTATGGACCTTTGAGGTCTGGGAAACCATATTGCTCCTAGTCTGTACCAACTGTGCGCAGGCTTATGGACCTTCGAGGTCTGGGTAGCCATTACTGCTCCAGGGATGTACCAACTGTGCTTAAGTGGGATCCTCCAGTTCTTGTTTATTTTTGTGTTTTGGCTACTGTTTCTATTTCTTTAAAAGTAAGTTTATTTTTCCGTGGCAAGGGTTCTTTTGTGCCTTTTTTCGCTAGCACATCAGCAGCTTCATTGCCTTCAATTCCAACATGTGAGGGTATCCATTGAAGGTGAATTTTTGAGGTTTTTGGAGATGTTCCTGTTTACTTTGTCTGCCTTCAATTCCAACATGTGAGGGTATCCATTGAAGGTGAATTTTTGAGGTTTTTGGAGATGTTCCTGTTTACTTTGTCTCTAAGTTCCCCTGTGTGACTCAAGTGTTGTATGGCACTTCTACTATCAGTAAGAATCCAGATATCTTGATAATTAGTATTTCTGTTGGATTTTAAGGCTTCATAGATGGCTATAAGTTCTGATCTGAAGACTGAGCAAAAATCTGGGTTTCTTCTGTTTTATTTTCTCAATGCCATTTGTGGTTTAGGCTTATTCATTACCATCACTAGTAAAGTTTTTTTACCAGGGTGATGCAATAGTGCCATCGTTCTGATGCACTTTTAAAGGGAGAGGTGCCTCTTTCGGTATATAAATATCATCCTCCTGCAACTCAATACACAGTCAAACCTCTTTAATTTAACACCCCAAGGGATCAGAGCTTTCGGTTGAATTAAAGGAAGTGTTGAATTAAAGTTAGCTAATCATCTAACTCTCTAAAATAATATATTTTTTTAAATAGCTTTGTAATATAATTTTTTTTGCTTATCCCTAGTACACGTAGTACAGGCCATTATAATCATGGTGGGTAGAAGTAGGCGACTACTTTTACTGTAAGTGCACCACATGTCTACACATGTGAAAAAAAGTTTGTCGTATTTTATTTTTCAATACTCTGTGTGAAAGCTAGATTTTGAATAGGAACTAACCTAAAAGGTTTTTTTTGGCTTTCCGTGTTTGTTTTGGTTTTCTTCTTGTCTTGCTAAATGCAATAAATAATTCTTTTGTTGCTTTAAAGAGAGTTGTAATTATTTAAAATACTACAATTTATGGTAGCAGACCGTGGTTCAATTTAAAACTTTAGAAAAAGCGAAAATATTTTATCAGAAGTTTGATACGTTTATTCTAATCGGTAAACAAAGATCTCTTCTGCATCAAGGTATGTAAATTTTGAAATATGTTTCAATAGAATTTGAATTATATTGATAAAAGAAAGTTTTAAATAGAAGGATTGAAAAAAAAAAACATTTTTGAATTATAAACTACCTTTAAACTATATTGTTTAATTTTAAAAAGTTGAAAAACAAGGCTAAAATGGATTGCAATTTTTCGCCAACGACAAAAATTGAACCTTTAACAGGAACAAATTATCCGATTTGGGCTTTAAAAGTCGGAGCACTTTTACGTGGAATGAAATTATTTAAATGCGTAATTTCGGATCCCGAGACTGATATAAAAGATGAAGTCGCTTGGCAAATATGGAGTGAAAAGAATGACGAAGCCTTTGGAATTATAGTTACAACTCTATCAGATGAACAAGCAGGAATGTTTCTAGATGAAACTAAAGCAAAGAAAGTATGGGATGAATTAAAGAAAATCTACACGGGCAACCTAGAAGATAAGATCATTGATACGACCACAACGACCCGGGCTCAATCCCCGCATTGGACACTTTTTTCTGTTTAAAAAAAAAAATGCTCCAATGGCCCCCCCGATTCTTGCAAAAGTCCAACCCCACCAGCAAGTGCAAGTAACCAAACGGGGCTCTGGCACATTTGTAAGTGCAAAGTCGAACTGCTTTCACATGTGTAGACATGTGGTGCGCTTACAGTAAAAAGCAGTCGCTAACTACCCACCATGATTATCATGGCCTGTACCACGTGTACTAGGGATAAGCCAAAAAAAAAAAAAAAAAAAAAGATGAAAAATAATGAATCCATAAACAAATATATGGCTAAAGCCAAAAATATTGCCTCTCAAAGTTCTTTACTCGGACACCAAATATCCCAAAGAGAACTAGCGTTTCATATTGTGCGAGGTATCCATCCAAGATTGGAAAAGATCGCTGTTGTACTGAGAACTAGAAGAGACTTAACTCTTGATGAAATTCAGCAGTCACTTAGAGAGGAAGAGAATCGAATGAATTCTAAGATGAATGGGAGTCATTCTGATGAAAATGAACAGGCTTACAGAAGTAAAGACAGAAGAAATCACTATCAACAGAATCGACAAAAGGAGTGTTTTGTTTGCCATAAAAAAGGACATTTAGCTAAAGATTGCTGGTTCAAAAATATGCGAACTCAAGAACAACATGGGAGAAGAAATGCAAATTCAAATACGAACTATAACAAACAAATTTTCAGAAATAATGCGAATACCGTCTCAAGCAAGCCTGCGGAACAAACTTTCAATACCAGCACAGATCGAGTTTTTGAAAACTCCTCAAATAATTATAGTCAGATACAAACCTGGTGTCTTGACTCAGGGTGTACTACGCACTTATTCCCACACTTGGACTGGATGGAAAATGTAATGCCTTATGAAAGTGAGATAAATTTGGCAGAAGAAGGTAAAGTTACACATGCTACAGCTAAAGGTGATATCAAGGTTTCTACTTGTACCGAAAACGGAATTGGGAATGTTCAAATTAAAGGAGTTCTGCATGTACCTAACTTAAGGTCTAATCTCTTATCAATATACGAATTAACTAACAAAGGAAATACTGTAATTTTCAATAGAGATGGAGCAAAGATTTACAATGAACAGGATGATTTAATTGCAGAGGCTCAAATCCAGGATAGGATGTATGTAATGGAAACAAGGTCCAGAGATGAATACTCGGAAAAGACGGAGAATGTCATGACCACAAAAGATGATTTCTCAAATGACAATATCAGCTTGTGGCATAGAAGACTGAATCATTTGAACGAAGCGTACATGAAAGAGATAATTCAACGGAATGTGGTATTGGGGTTTGATGTTAAATTTAAGAACTTGCCTAAATGTGAAGCTTGTATAATGGGGAAATTGACTCGACAACCTTACCATCCCGTTACCACCAACTGTACAACCAAACCCCTTGAATTGGTGCATATGGATTTGTGTGGTCCAATGCCATACCAATCTCTAGGTGGATCAAAATACTTTTTTGTTCTGGTTGATGACTTCAGCCGAAGAACCTTTATCTACTTTCTGAAAAACAAAGATGAAACTTTGGGGAAGTTTGAAGAATTTAAGGCAAGAGTGGAAAATGAGCCAAACCTGAAAATAAAGGATGTGCGAACTGATAATGGCACAGAGTTCACTAATCACAGATTCAAGAATTTCTTAATTAAAAATGGAATACACCACCAACTCTCCACCACCTACTCGCCACAAAGTAACGGAGTTGCGGAGAGAGTAAACCGAACCCTAATTGAAACAGCAAAGACATTATTGTTTGATTCAGGATTACCCATGGCTTTCTGGGCGGAGGCAGTCGCTACTGCATCATATGTCAAAAACTGTACTCCACATAGGTCAATCAAGCTTGATACACCAATGGAGAAATGGAAAGGAAGAAAACCCTCCATTCGACATTTGAGAATATTCGGTTGTTTGGCGTTTTTTTTGGCCCATTACACAACAACATAGAAGTAAATTTATGCCTAAAAGTCGAAAAGGTATTTTTGTAGGCTATTCTCTGAAAAGAAAGGCTTATCGAGTGTATGACATAATCACTAAGAAAATAGAAGTAAGATCAGTAAAATTTGTCGAAAATGAGAAAGGAATTGATTATGCAAAAAATCTTCAAGAAGACACAAATTACGACCATTTTGCATATAAAAAGGAAGAGGAAAATGATATTGAAATCGACCTTCGGACGCGTCCAGAAACCTCAGAACTAAATGAAGAAACGATTCCCACGCTAGACGAACCTAACGAGGAAAGAATTGTAAGGTCAGGTCGCAAAAAGGGAGATACACAAAAAGTTTTAGAGGAAAAACACAGAGCAAAACTGAGAGAAGAAGAAATGAAATTGCTTGAACAAGGCGTTCGACGTTCGCAAAGAATAAAAGAAAGAAATAACGTGAATTTTATATTAGAACCAGAAGAACGTATTTCCGAAAATTATGAGGAGGTGATTAACTGCGAGAATAAGTATGAATGGCTCGAAGCAATGAAAGAAGAACTTTACTCTATTAACAAGCATAAGGTATGGACTCTCGTTCAAAGAGAAAAGAATATGAAGATCATAAACTGCAAATGGATCTTTAGCATAAAGAGTACGCCTGGTGAAGGTGTTTATAGAAGAAAAGCTAGATTAGTTGCTATTGGTTGTAATCAAAAATATGGCGTAGAATATGAGGAATCATTTTCACCAGTGATCAGAAAAGAAAGTCTTCGTGCAATTGTAGCCCTAGCAGCTCAGTTGAATTTGGTTATAACATCATATGATGTGAAGACCTCCTACCTTTACGGAGAATTGAAAGAAACTATTTTTATGAAACAGCCAGAAGGATTTGTTGAAAAAGGTGAAGAAGACAAAGTTTGCAAATTGTTAAAAAGTATATATGGACTTCCACAATCTGGCCATTGTTGGAATAAAAAGATCAACGAGATACTGATACAACTGGGAATGGAAAGATCGCAATATGATCCAGGTGTGTACATTTTTAGAAAAGGAAAGGAATATGGAATATTGGGTTTATACGTGGATGATCTAATAATAGCCGGAACGGATAAAACCTTTAATGAAAAACTAGCATCAGAGATAGGAAGATTTGTTACTTTAAAAGAAAAAGGGGAGAATGAACCTTTCATTGGTATAGAGATAAAGAAAACAATACGGTTTTGATCTATCACAAGCCCATTATATCGATAAAATCTTGAAGAAATTTGCACTCGAAGAATGTAAC
Source organism: Cordylochernes scorpioides (assembly GCA_030710605.1). Taxonomy (NCBI): domain Eukaryota; kingdom Metazoa; phylum Arthropoda; class Arachnida; order Pseudoscorpiones; family Chernetidae; genus Cordylochernes; species Cordylochernes scorpioides. The sequence goes on along the minus strand of CP092866.1, from coordinate 33,419,773 downwards.
ATTGTACAAACTCCGGGAGATCGAGACCAAAGTTTTGATGAATGTCAAGACTCCAAACCAGTAGACAGGACATTGTATCAAGAGATGATCGGATCCCTGATGTATTTGGCAACCGGAACTCGTCCAGATATTTCTTTTAATGTGAGCAATTTATCCCGATTTTGCAATGATGCAAGAGAAGTACATTTAACAGGAGTTAAGAGAATATATAGATACCTGAAGGGCACCAGAGATAAAATGTTAAGATACAAGCCATCAGAAAATAGCATTCTTGTCAGCACAGATGGAAGCTGGTGTTCAACAAGTGACGCAAAGTCCTATTCCGGATACACAGTTAAACTGGGAAACAACCTGATCAGTTGGAGAAGCAAGAAACAAAGTTTGGTGGCTCTGTCTACACGCGGAGCCGAACTGATTTCGATATGCGAAGGGATCTGCGAAGTAAAATTGATTAAAGGACTTTTAGAAGAACTATGTAAGGATATGTGAACTTTCCTACAACGCTTAAAACAGATAGTCAATCTGCTATTAAGTGGATTAAATCTGAAAAAATAACTTCCCGAACGAAACATAAACCGAAAATGGTATTTTATAAAAGATGCTGTGGAAGAAGGAACAATCGACCTTGAATTTGTTAGGAGTGACGAAATGGAAGCGGCCCTATTAACAAAGAGTCTTCCCAAGGAGAAACTTAAAAACTGTATAAACTCTCTCGGACTTGTTTGATAGAAGCTTCCACACAGGGGAGGGATTGTCATATTTTATTTTTCAATACTCTGTGTGAAAGCTAGATTTTGAATAGGAACTAACCTAAAAGGTTTTTTTTGGCTTTCCGTGTTTGTTTTGGTTTTCTTCTTTGGTCTTGCTAAATGCAATAAATAATTCTTTTGTTGCTTTAAAGAGAGTTGTAATTATTTAAAATACTACAATTTATGGTAGCAGACCGTGGTTCAATTTAAAACTTTATATTTTATACTAAATATTATATTTTTATACTAAATTTTTTTTTTAATCAGAAAAAAGTGCCCAATGCGGGAATTGAACCCGGGTCGTAGCGTTCGAAAACCAACGGTTTAGACCATCCTTCCACCGATCCCCTGTAATATAATTGAATGATATTAATTTAAACCATTGTGTGTGTACTTTTTTGTATTTATTTTTCTATTTTCATGATTAACTTTTAGTATCAGGGACAAAATGGCATTAATACATATTTTCGAAACATAAATAATTGTATCAAATAAATTTACTGGCAATGTGTTTCTTTTCAGTAATATAATCAAATATTAACTCTACAGACCTTATTAAAATATTAAATATATTATATTAATTAATATTTTATTCTAATTGAAGAATATAGCAGTTGAAAGGAAATGATTATGGAAAATAAAAAGAAAATTTAAAATATTATTTTTAAAAAATCATGAAGATCTTTTAAAAAATTCCTTTATAGATGTTTGTTTTTGCACTTAAATCCTATTCAGGATGTATTTCAGATGGTCATTTTAAAAAAACATGCATGTCTTTCTTCCTCTGGAATGTGTTTTAAATGACAAAGTTTTTATTGTATTAAGGACATCCACTGCTGCTGCAGGTGTTATTGATGTTGTGTTTAAATCCTTTATAAAATCATGGAAATGAAATATTGAAATAAAATGTTATCAGAATCGTTGTGGCTACATTTTATAAAGATTTATTTATTTAAAAGGAAATTATTTGTAAATTTTGAAATAACTAAAATATTTTAATGCTGATAAGGCACAATTTGGATTACAGTATAACCTCGTTAATTCGACACACGCAAATTCGACCATATTCTGATGTCCCGACCTCCGGCCTATCAAATAACAAACCGTAATTCGACAGTATCGATAATACGACAGTTCCAATAGTTCGACCATTTAAAAATACGAATTTCAACAGTTGAATGTTTTTTTACATACAACTTTTAAAATACAATATAACGCGGCTGACGATTGTAAAACGAAAATTGAAATTATACCGCGAATGTTTCTTTTATAAAAATCAAAATTTATTTTCAAAGAGAAATAGCGACATTTCTAACTTTGAGGATGAAGTATGGAAAGGTGAAACATGAAGAGTAATGGCGAACGGAAAAATGTGTCCAGGGGCGGGAATCGAACCCACACCCTTCTGCTTACCGGGCAGGTGCCTTGTCCACTCGGCTACCCTGGACGTATTTTTCCGTTCGTAACTAATACTTAAAGTAACATTTAAAATACAATATAACGCGGCTGACGATTGTAAAACGAAAATTGAAATTTCGCGGTATAATTTCAATTTTCGTTTTACAATCATCAGCCGCGTTATATTGTATTTTAAATGTTACTTTAAGTATTAGTTACGAACGGAAAAATACGTCCAGGGTAGCCGAGTGGACAAGGCACCTGCCCGGTAAGCAGAAGGGTGTGGGTTCGATTCCCGCCCCTGGACACTTTTTATTTTTCCGTTCGCCATTACTCTTCATGTTTCACCTTTCCATACTTCATCCTCAAAGTTAGAAATGTCGCTATTTCTCTTTGAAAATAAATTTTGATTTTTATAAAAGAAACATTCGCGGTATAATTTCAATTTTCGTTTTACAATCGTCAGCCACGTTATATTGTATTTTAAATGTTACTTTAAGTATTAGTTACGAACGGAAAAATACGTCCAGGGTAGCCGAGTGGACAAGGCACCTGCCCGGTAAGCAGAAGGGTGTGGGTTCGATTCCCGCCCCTGGACACTTTTTATTTTTCCGTTCGCCATTACTCTTCATGTTTCACCTTTCCATACTTCATCCTCAAAGTTAGAAATGTCGCTATTTCTCTTTGAAAATAAATTTCGATTTTTATAAAAGAAACATTCGCGGTATAATTTCAATTTTGGTTTTACATACAACTTTACCGCTAAACGGTATTACGGCGGCGACGATCGGCATTGGCGGGCGCCGATAGGATCGCGCCTGCGCACTTTTGGTTTCTGTTAGTTTAAGTTTCACTTTGCAGTGCCGTTGCGCAATATCGCGAGGGTTATTGTTTTGTTTGTTTTTTTACGCGGGAATTTAGGCTTTGTGCCCTAATTAATAATATTATTTACTTTTTAATTTTCAGCATTGAAATATTTTAGTTATTTTAAAATTTACAAATAATTTCTTTTTAAATAAATAAATTTTCATAAAATGTAGCCACAATTATTATGATAACATTTTATTTCAATATTCCATTTCCATGTTATTATAAAAGATTTAAACACAAAATCAATAACACTTGCAGCAGCAGTAGATGCCTTTAATACAATAAAAGCTCTTTGTTATTTAAAACACATTCCAGAGGGAGAAAGACATGCATGTTTTTTTTTTAAATAGACCATTTGTAATACATTTTGAATAGGATTTTGGTGAAAAAGCAGGAATCTATAAAGGAATTTTTAAAAAGATATTCATGATTATTTTTAAATATTATTTTTGAATTTTTTTTTATTTTCCATATTTATTTCCTTTCAACTGCTATATTCTTCAATTAGAATAAATTTTAATTGTAATTATTTATGCTTCAAAAATATGTATTATTGCCATTTTGTCCCTGATACTAAAAGTTAATCATGAAAATAAAAAAATAAATACAAAAAAGTATACATACAATGGTTTATATTAATATCATTAATTTATATTACAAAGCATTTTTTTTAAATATTATTTTCGTGTGTGAGTTAGATGATTAGCAATCATCTAACCTTAATTCAACACTTCCTTTAATTCAACCGAAAGCTCTGATCCCTTGGGGTGTTGAATTAAAGAGGTTCGACTGTATATATTATAATGGTCTTATTACCTTGTGTTTATTTTAATACTGAAATTAAAAAATTATTAATATTATTAATTAGCGCACGATGCCTAAATTCCTTTGTAAAAAAATATAATAACACTCACAACAATGCGCAACGGCACTGCAAAATGAAACTTAAACTAAACAGAAACCAAAGTACGCAGGCGCGATCCTATCGGCGGCCACCAATCATTGCCACTTGCCGCCACTGTAATACCTTTTTAGCGGGAAAGTTTTGGGTAAAAAAACATTCAACTGTCGAAATTTGAATTTTAAAATGGTCGAACTATCGGAAGTGTCGTATTATCGATAGTGTCGAATTACGGTTTGTTGTTTGATAGGCCGGTGGTTGGGACATCAGAACATGGTCGAATTAACGTAGTGTCAAATTAACAAGGTTATACTGTATTTGGTTTAATGTTGATGGTTTCATTTTTACAAGCCTAACATTTTATTTGCTTGCTCTCAACTCTCATACCTATTACAAACCATTTTTTATTTGTCAAATCATCATTATTTTTTTCTAAAACAAAATAAATCAATTTCACCTTTCACTTTTATAAAAACATAGTGTGCAGAAGGGACAAGCACTAATTCTGTCCTCTAAAGAGAAGAACAGTCTTTGATTTCCAGACTTAAGTCTGGTCATCTACGAACAAAGACTTTCCAGAATGGCTGCAAGGTTTTCCCACTATATACTAAGTGCAATTCTCAAACTACATTATTGACTCATCCATTGATGAGCTCTACTCATCCCCAGCAGACATGAACAAAAGTCTCAAGCTGTACAAGCTTGATGCCCAAATGGAAATAAGAAAGAAAAAGAAGAAGAACAAGGTAATAAAACCAAATCCAAAAAAAACTTGTGTTTCTAATCTATAATCCAAATTGTGCCTTATCTATTGTGCTTGGCTTCAATGGATCTAAGAAGTTATTCTTATAACATTGTGTTTCTCTAATCTATAATCCAAATTGTGCCTTATCACTTTTAGAATGTTTTATTTGCTTTCGCATGTAAATTTATCTGAAAATCTTGAGACGCTAATTTGACTATTTTGCACTGCTTCAAATTTTGTAAGCTAATGTAATCATTATGAAAATATATGTAACATAAATACAATTAAAAATTTGAATATTATTTTTTTTAATATAAAGAAAACCCTAAAAATATAGTTGTTAGCAAGTTTTAACATTTTGAAAAACTTGAACTTTACTTTTTCATTTTTGTACACATATTATTAAATATACTTGCAGAGACCACCTATAAAAACAGAAAATTCTCTCCCATTTAGTGTGTATTCTGGCAGACCAATCATCAAAAGACATGTATTAAAATAAAAACATAAGCCTCCAGGGAAAAGTTTCTTTTAAAAATATTTTTTATTTAAAAAATCTCGAGCTTTCGGGCAAGTACGCCCTTCTACGGGAGAAAATGCTTTATATGATTAACACGCCAATGAAATATGATTTAAAATTAAATGAGGTCCATTTACTGTTTACATTTGCTTTAAAAGCACGATCAACGCGGGCTTCTGTTGCGCGTGCTTCACTTGGAGGTTATGGGCTGGGCTCGGGGAATATAATGTTATAAATTTCCGGAATATCTATTCTTCTGTTGATGCTATTGTGCTTTCTGGATATGATGGATTCTATTATTAGTCTCTGTAGTCTATTGGGGATGTTGGAGTAATGGGTCTTTGGTTCTGATAGGGAGAAGGAATGGCCTGTTTCTCTTATATGTTGGTATACTAAAGATCTACTGTCTTGATTATCGATATTTCGTTTATGTTCTGATACTCTTATATTTAAATGTCTTCCAGTTTCGCCGACATATTTTAAATAAAAAATATTTTTAAAAGAAACTTTTCCCTGGAGGCTTATGTTTTTATTTTAATATTAATTCAAGGGATTATTTGATCGAAAAGACATGTATGTCTTTCCTCTCTTCTGTATGTTATTTCAAATGGCTGAACGTTACTCTCTAAGACACCTCATTGTTTATGGTGACCCGGTGAATAGTGCCGGCTTAACCCGGCATTGCGCGCGCCGGGTGAAAATTACCCATGGCGACATTTGAGTGGAGAATTAACCAATAAAAATACGGTTGGCGGAGATGTGGTTTCGTTTAGCTTCCTGACTCATCATTTAGTCTAAAGTTTTGGTTTCACATTTTGAAAGCTCTCACTGAAATTCCATCTATTGTCAGTGTCGGGTAAAAATTACCCGGCGCGCGCACTCAGGTAATTTTTTTGTTGCATATTTCTTTGATAACTTTTTTTGAGAGAGAGAAATAATTCGAATTAATAATTTAAAAAATAACTATAATAGGTTGATATATTTATCAGCCTATAATTCTATATAAAATGGAGGGAAGAAGGTCATATTTATTAGATCAGGAAGAGATTATTGTAGAAGGAGATATTGAAGAAGATCATCTAAGTTAACATTTTTCTGGAAGTGACACTGGAATATATTCAGATATGGGAATTTTGTGGGATAAGGGAGTTATCCCACAAACACATTTTTATATAGGGAGAGCCTCGAAAACCAAATGGTCCAAAATTTTTCTTTCACAAACAGTAAAGCTGAGAACGCCTAATGTCATTACACATTTACCAGGCTAGAAAGGTGAAGAAGCAAAAAATTAAAATACCCATCTAGAAGCTCTTTAGAAGAAGATTATTGAAATGTTTGGCCCTTGAACTCATCAAAGAGCAACTGAATCAAAGAAAAAGCATTTCTTCACTGCCTAGAGGACTAAGTAAAAAAATCATTTTTTTACAGATAAGTTAATTGAAATCATAAATGTATACTCTAAATATTTATTTCGATTCATTTTTAGAAGGCACTTCAAGCCATCAAGAAGGTCAGGAAGATGAAGCTTACTACCAGATGTAGAGTGTGTCCCTCCAGTGAGGACTGGAAGACTTCGACTTTGTGCCATAAATGTGCAAAGCCAATTTGTAAAGAACATACAATTGCGGTTTGCAATGATTGTATATAGTTTGTTTTAATTTTCCTCATGGAATTTTATATATTTAATATTGGAAAGGAGCAATAGATTCCTATTTTATATACCACTACCAATTTTGAGCATTATTCAAGAATAATTTTTAAAATGTTTAATCTGTGTAAAAAATAAATACATTTTATTAATAATTGCCTTTTTTGAAAATTAAAATGGTGTTACTTTGAAATAGAAAAGGTTTTGTTTTTCCTCAGATAATATTTATGTTCAAAATATAGAATTATAATATCGGGTATATTTCGCCCAGCGCGCGCAAGTACGTTACATTTTTAGTGCGCACGCTCGAGGGTTAAACACAAGGTAATAAGACAAAATCCAAATAAATAGTGTGATGTTTCGATAATAGTGTTGTTACCAACTACAGACAAAAGTACTGAATGATTGTAAACAACGCTGTTACCAAAATGTCACACACTATTTATTTGGATTTGGTCTTATTACCTTGTGTTTATCATTCAGTACTTTTGCCCGAGGATGGTAACAACAGTTACCGAAGCGTCACAGCGGCAGTTTAAGTTGGGCCTAAATCATCCAGGAGGAAATAAAAGTGCTTGCTGTCAGTGCCGATATTTCCAATGCATTGTAGCACTTTTAAACATGGCGTACATTCGCTAACTACAGATGCTGTGCCCCCCACGTGCCGAAGTATTGTATTGTTAGCAATAAATTTGTATTTAAACAAGATCTGAAGGTCAAAATTTTTTTTTTTTAAATCTAAATTTGAATTATGGGGGTTGGTGGAAGGATGGTCTAAAACAGGGGACTCCAAACTTTCCAGCCTTAGGGCCATACTGATGGGGTCTTTCCAGCCTTAGGGCCATACTGATTACTCCAGTAAGTTCCGAGGGCCAAGATGGCAACACTGCATATTATTAATTTTCCTGTATTAATTGTTATGTTTATTTGTTATTAAATGTTATTATTAATTGTTGCTTTTGTGTGTGATTTAGCAGAATGGAAAAGAAGCGAAAAATTGATAGTGAATGCAGAAAATTCGAAGATCAGTGGAACATTCAGTATTTCGTAATTGAGTCCAGTAACAAGGCGCTATGTTTGATTTGCAATGAAAGCATAGCCGTTCTCAAAGAATATAACATGAAACATCATTATGAAACAAAACATTCTCAAAATTACTCAAAATATACAGGAATTGTGCGGACAGAAAAATTCGAAGCTTTGAAGCGCGGATTGAAATCGCAGCAATCTTTATTTACAAAAGTCAAAACTGAACAAGAGGCGGCAACTCGTGCCAGCTTTCGTGTGGCTCTTGAAATTGCAAAATGTGGAAAACCATTCACCGATGGAGAAATGATCAAGGAATGCATAATTGCAGTAGTCGAAGAAATGTGCCCTGAAAAGGTAAATTTATTAAAAACTGTCAGTATGTCAGCAAACACTGTGGCTCGAAGGGTAGAAAACATCGCTGAAAATATATCCTCTCAACTGTTCGACAAAAATGGACATGTTGAGTGGTTTTCTTTGGCCTTGGATGAGTCAACGGATGTGTCAGATACTGCTCAGGTGTTGATTTATATTAGAGGAGTAGATAAAAGCTATGAAGTGCACGAAGAACTTCTTGATATGTATAGTATTCATGGCACAACTACTGGTACCGATATTTTTAAAGGAGTTGAAATGGCCATTAATAAAAAGAACCTTCGATGGAAAAACTTGAAATGTATTACAACTGATGGAGGCAAAAACATGAGTGGGAAAGATAAAGGAGTGGTCGCTCTTGTGTCAAAGGCTGTAGAAAATGACGGCGGCTCAAAACCATTAGTCTTACATTGTATCATTCATCAACAATCTTTGTGCGGAAAATGTTTGGATATGTCTGACGTTCAGAAACCAGTCATATCAACTGTTAATTTCATCAGATCTTTTGGGCTGAATCACCGACAATTCCGACAATTTATTGCAGAGATTGGAGAAATAGACTTACCTTATCATACTGCCGTACGCTGGCTTAGTTGTGGGAAAGTCCTTCAGCGCTTTTTTGAACTTCGAGCAGTGATCGAAATTTTTTTGAATGAAAAGCACCGCCCTCTTACTGAATTACAAAACAACGCATGGCTATGGAAGTTAGCATTCTATGTTGATTTGACAAAACATGTGAACGAACTGAATTTGAGATTGCAAGGAGAAAACCAGCATCTTCCTGATTTATACACTAATATCAAGTCATTCCGGATGAAATTGATACTGTTTCAATCACAACTACGAAGTAAATGTTTTTCACATTTTAAAACATGTGAAATATTCAGCCACACTACTGAGACTGAGTTTCCTATCGATTTTGCAATCGAAACTTTGAGTGCTTTGAAGATAAATTTTGATACTCGTTTCTCGGACTTTGATGCCATTGCGAATCAAATTAAGATTTTTCAGAATCCTTTTGATGCTGACATTGAAACCCTAGCCCCGGAACTTCAAATGGAAATGATTGATCTTCAGTGCAGTGATATAATTAAGAACAAATATGAAAACTCATCTTTGTTGGAATTTTATAAGAGTCTTCCACTGACACAATTTGATAATTTGCATAAATTTGCTCGTGGGCTGTTTTCCCGTTTTTGGTACTACTTATTTGTGTGAGAAAACCTTCTCCAAAATGAAGTACACAAAAAATGTATACAGATCTAAATTAACTGACGAGCATCTTAAATCTCTTTTAATAATTGGTACAAGTAAAATTAGTCCACAACTACAAACTATTGTCGGTGGAAAATCTCAATTACATACATCTCATTAGCATTTCATATGTCATGTTATAAGGTATGTGTTGTTCATTACTTACAATGTATGAAATGTAAGTTGGATTCATTTCAATAATTTGTTAGTTATTATATGCTGAAGTTAAATTTACTGCATAAATTATACATGTCTTTACTCATTACCATTCTGTGTGTTTCTTTATCCAACTTATCACAAACATTTTATTTGCTATAAAAAATATTTGTTCTCTAAAAGGAGTTTTCAAGTATGTCTCCGCGGGCCGGACAAAATCTGTCTGCGGGCCGGATGTGGCCCTCGGGCCGTAGTTTGGAGACCCCTGGTCTAAAACATTGGTTTTCAACTGCTACAACCCGGGTACATCCCTGCATTGGATACTTTTTTCTGATTTCAAAAAAATGCTCCAATGGCCCCCGATTCTTGCCAAAGTCCAACCCCACCAGTGAGTGCAAATAACCTAACGAGGCTCTGGCACATTTGTAAGTGCAAAGTTGAACTACTTTTCACATGTGTAGACATGTGGTGCACTTACAGTAAAAGTAGTCGCCTACTTCTACCCACCATGATTATAATGGTCTGTACCACGTGTACTAGGGATAGGCAAAAAATAATTTGAATTATTGATGGTGTTGAATTATTTGGTCAAATTAACATTGGGGTATTTCATAGGTTGGAGATTGTTGGGATATTAAAACATGGTTGTTTTATCACAAGTGTAGAATTATCATGCATTGATTAACAAGGTTATATTCTAGTTAAACCACACTCTTAACTCTGGGAAATCAATGACAGGCAAAATAATAAATGGTTCAAATATATACCATTCTTATTAAAATACTCATATTTTACTCATATTAGTAAAAATTAGGTCATAAATATGGCAACTCAACTTTTGGTATCTCCTTAAAATGGCAAATTTGATTACTAGGAATCCATTATTGATTTACATTACTGGAGATATGTTTATTGCTGTGACCTTTGCACTTTAAATTTATGGGAGAATATTTTGAATAATATCTTTCTTTTAAATATAATAATAACTTTTAGTGTAAAATAAAATGTATTTAACAAGTTTTAACAACCATTTGTTGATTTTCCGTGTGATTAGCAAAATTATCTTAACTACAAAGACGATTCTGGTCGCGTTAAAATTTCGATTAAATGAAAATCATGAATATTTTAAATTCTATGCACGTATATTACTTACATATTTCCTTTAAAATGTATACATATATACATTTTTTACACTTTACACAAAAGTGCTAACAAGTTTTAAAATGGCTCTTGACAACCGGCAAATAAAACAAAGGATACATTGATTAACTTCATTCTCAATATTCCCGATAACACTTTTGGCAACAAGAAATAAAATGAACAAGGAATATTTGGCCAACATATTTAAAAATTTGATAAAATGTTAAACACAAAATAAGCTCGATTGAAATAGGCTGAACCGTGGTCACAAAAACAAAGTGCTCAAAACAAAAAGAAAAATATTCACACTAAAAAAAGTATTTATTCTTGATAATAATAATAACACATTATTTTTATATTATATTTAAAATATATAAAATATTTAATAATAAAGAAAATTACAGTAAACTCTCACTTTAATGAATTGCCTCTAAAACATCTTTACGGCTTAAATGTACAGTTGTTTCACCTCCTATTCTAAAATGCAAATTGCACGTAAATAAACTCTGGTTGAAGTGAACTTGTAAATTTATAGCCTCTATATTGCCGTATACGTACTTAATTTTATTGTTAATTAAGTTTTTTATTAGTTAAAAAACAACTTTCTTTAAATACATATGATGGGTTCCCCGGTTTGGATAGTTGAAAAGGGAGGATACACGATGTGACTTATTAAAGTTTCCTTACTTAAGTATATATATATATAGCAATTTAGGCCAACAACCCCATGTATATAACCCGCAGCAAGACCTTAATGTTGTATAATAGCAGCACAGCTGTCAGTGATGCCCTATCGGCATATGTCTTTACATCATCACATGTAATACAATTTGTGCAAACAGGATAAATAAAATAAATAGAAAAAAAAAAAAAAAAGGGGGGGGAAAACTCTGTAATTGTTTAAGAGTTGATCTAAAGCAAGGATCGAGCATATAATTTTGTCAGAACAATGGTCTAAAGATGGAAACAGCCGCGACACTATTACACAATTTCATCAGACAACCCATGAAATCGTTATTAAATTGGGCAATCTATAAAACACTGAAACACAGACACTCGCGGCAATGTATGTGGCCGGTAATTTATGGGAGACTTGATTATTAGTAACATTCCCTTCAAATAGGTAAGAAACATACAACATTTCATTTAAACAGTGGGAATAGCACCATAAGGCATATTATGTATGGAATAGGTAACAGAGGAAACAAGAAAATTTCTCTAGATATTTATTTAAATATCTTAAAATTTGGGAACATGTCTATACTGACGAGATATGCTATTTACATAGTAAAATTTAGGTAGAGGTGACCTGAAGTTACTTTATAGCCCTTTAGGGCCCATGCGAAATCTAGGTTGGCTACTGTTGTTTATGTTGTTCTTGTGTCTATTTGATCACGCAGAATGCAACTGAACTAAGTTTTTATTTATTAACATCTATATATCATAACCTGGTTATATATCTAAGAGTGTTTACAAGTCGAGTCGGCAGTGTTGCCGGATCAATCATAACATGTTTCCTTTAAACAAAAATAAAAAGGATTGCAGTTCTCCTAGTCTCTATAACGCAAAGGTTTTCTCACTGTTCTACCACTGCGGGTTCGCACACTAGGAGAAGTAGATGATTCTTCACCTTTCTTGGCAACGTTCTCCCTTGGATCATATGCTCTTCTGTTTTCAGAAGTGGGTCTTCCGTGATCTTGTATGTTGTCATCCATGGCTGTCCCTGCTTGAGATCCAGGAATGCTTGGACTTTGACTTGTTGGGGCAGAGTCTTCTACACTGAACTTTCTCGGTCTAAGGTGAGACCTGTTCCTGCGGTATTCAGAACCACTTGGTGTTTTCACCATATATGAGCGTGGAGTTTCATGCTTTGCGGTCACTGTTGCCGGAACCCATTTTCTATGCCTTTCCTGCAACATGATGTTGTCTCCTACTTCCAAAGGTCTCAAAATTCTCTTTGGACTTCCTGCATACTTTTGTTGATGGTCTCTCAATTTTTGATAATTCTTTGTTGTGTCAAACAGTGGTTTCAACTGTTGTCGGGTGTATGTCGAAAGAGTTCTCACAGATCTTCCCATAAGCATTTGGGTCGGAGATGGCAAGTCATACTTAGGTGTGTTGTTGAACTCCATCAAAGCCAGATTGGGATCTCTTCCTGACTTCACAGCTTTAATTATCAGTCCTTTGATGGTTTGAATTGTCCTCTCAACTTGTCCATTAGATCTTGGATATTTGGGACTGGAGGTTTGGTGTTTGAATTCATATTTCTGAGCAAAATTTTTGAATCCAGTAGAGTTAAAAGGGGGTCCATTATCCGAAACTAGAGTTCTTGGAATTCCATGAGTCCTGAAAATGGTTTTCAACTGCAGGATGGTTTCGGTTTCTCTTTTGCTTGATAATTTCCGGATTTCAACAAACTTTGAGTGGTAATCGACAACCAAGATGGAACTGGTTCCACTCACCTCCATGAAATCTACAGCAATTTTTTCCCATGGAAATTCAGGGATTTCATGAGCTATTCTTGACTCCTCAGGATTCTTTCTTGAATATTCCTGACATGTTCTGCACTTTTCCACTTCATTTTCTACTTGTGTTATCATGCCTGGCCAGTAAAATGCTGATCTTGCTTTTTCTTTGGAAGCTGCTGTGCCCTGGTGTGATGAATGAACAACCTGCAGGATTTCTTTTCGAAGAGTCGATGGCACCATGATGCAATTTCCTTTGTAAACAATTCCGTCACTCACATGAATTTCATCTTGAAATTGCCAGTAGGGTTTTGCTTCATCACAGACCATAGTTTTATATTTCGGCCATCCATTCTTCGCATACTCTATTAGTTGTATCAAGGTGTGGTCCCCATGAGTTTCCTTTTGTAGTCTCTTTATTTTTTCATCTGTGGTAACCAGCAACATGTGCACTGATTCAGTTTGACCTTCTAAATAGCTTGTGTCCACCTCATCTTTTAATGGATCTCTAGACAGATGGTCAGCTACAAACATGTTTTTCCCTGGTGTAAACTTCAAAGATATTTGAAATCTCATGAGACGTAAGACCATTCTTTGCAGTCTTGGAGAAAGCTTTTCTAAAGGTTTCTTAACAATACTCAGGAGAGGTTTGTGGTCAGTTTCCACAATAACATCATTTCCCCAAATATAGTACTGGAAGCGTTCACATCCAAAGACTATAGCCAAAAGTTCTTTCTCTATCTGTGCGTATTTTCTTTGAGTTGCATTCAGGCTGAAGGACGCATACTCAATTGCTTGTCCCCCTTGCATGAGCACTGTACCAATACCATATTGGCTTGCATCAGATGAAATGGTGATTGGCTTGGTTGGGTCAAAAAATGTCAATATTGGAGCATTCGAGACCATATCCTTGAGTTTTTTAAAACAATCAATTTCTTCGCCTCCAAATTTCCATTCACTCTTGTTGCTTATCAATTTCCTTAGAGGTGCAGTCTTGTCAGAAAGATTAGGAATGAATTTGCCAAGGTACGTTACCATACCTAAGAATCTTTGGACTTCAGTCTTGTTCTCAGGTCTTTTCAACTTTTGTATTGCCTCTGCTCTTGAAGCTTGAATGGCTATTCCATCTCGACTGATTATATGGCCTAAGAAATTTACTTTGTCGACAGCTATCTGCTGCTTCTTAGCATTGAGCTTGACATTATTTTCTTCCAACCTTCGAAGAACTGTTTCAAGGTTTCGGTTGTGCTCTTCCATTGTGCTTCCATAGATCAAGATGTCATCCATATAGCAAGCAGTTCCCTGGAGACCTGAAAGAATATTGTTTATGCATCGCTGGAATACCTCCGATGCACTGTTCAATCCATAGGGAAGTCGCTTGAACCGGAATCTTCCAAAGGGAGTCGCAATGGTGCACAGGTTGGTGCTTTCTTTGTCTAATGGGACTTGCCAGAAAGCTGATGATGCATCAAATACAGAGAAAACTGTAGCACCTTTCAATTCAGAAAATATTGTTTCAGCTGTTGGCAGAATATAGCGCTCTCTCTGAACATATTTGTTCAGTTCCCTGGGGTCCATGCAAATTCTGACATCCCCAGAAGGTTTTTGTACCACTACAATAGGGTGTGTCCATTCGCTTGGTTCTTCAAATTTTTCAATAATGTCAAGTTTTTCCATCCGTTCCAATTCTGCTTTAACTTTTTCTCTAATGGAAAAAGGAATTTTTCTGCTTGGAGCAATAACTGGAGTTGCATTTTCTTTTAGTCTCATCTTGTGTTCAATTGGCAGTCTTCCTATGCCTTCAAATATATTTTTGTGCCTGTTCAAAATTTCTTTTGCTGAATTGTTTTGCTCTGTTTGGACAGCATCACATTTCTTAATTAGTGAAAGCTTTTCAATAGCTTCTATTCCTAAAATTGGTTGATAGTATCCATCAGCAATGAAAAATTCTAGACTTTCCGTCTTATTTTTAGTTTTGCAATTTAGTGTGGCAATTCCTTTTATCTTGATTTCATGTCCTGTATATGATGTTAGCTTTCGGTTAGTCTGAAATATTTCCAAACCTTTCATTTGTCTGGTGAATGTGTATGGCAAAACATTTACTTCTGCTCCAGAGTCCAACTTGAAACATATTTCCTTCCCATTCACTATGATGGATTTTTTCCATTCCAAAGTATGGACTACTTTTGCTTCATGTATTGACCTTACAGTTTCTTCTGTTTCATCATTCAGACTTCTGATAGCTGAACTTTTACAGAAAGCTGCAAAATGATTCATCTTTTTGCATTTGGAGCATCTTTTACCCCCATGCAGGACAATTTTTTGCTCTGTGAGACTTTCCACACCTTTGGCATTTGAATTCTTTTTCAGATTCTTGATTTTGTTTTGGACTGTGTTTCTTTTCATATTTTCTTATTTGACAAATGTTCTGGTTGTTCTGCATGATCTTGATCTGTTGCTTGCTTATTTCATCTGTTTTGCACATTTCAATGGCTTTTAGAAGAGTTAAATTGGGCTCTCTTAAGAGGCGTTCCTGCAAAGCCTTGTTTTGTATTCCATACACAATGCGATCCCTAATTAAACTATCCTTTTGTGATTCAAATTCACATGATGTGGATAATCCTTTTGGGTCGCTGAAAAAAAAGGGGGGGAAACCTAGATCTCCATCTATTCTAGCGGGACAAAATATACAACCCTAACACTCCTTTTAAGTCACTTAAAGCCCTTTAGGGCCCATTCAGAATCTAAATAGATTAGCTTCTGTTCGAAAAAAAAAAAAAAAAGGGGGGGGCTAAGCCATAATGGCAAGGGGCTTACCTTCTCTCGAAAGCGGCGGCAAGGTCTGGTCTCCTCTACGTCGTCTCAGGCCCGTCTAAAAATCGTCCTTCTCACTGAGCGACTCCGATCGAATCCTGCCTTTTGGCAGAGAACCTTCTTTTATATCATCTCTCTCTCCATTTTCATTCGCCGAAAGAAACACCAATCAAAATGGCCAACGGCTCCAGTATCAATTTCATAGACGCCCCAGGCCTCATCAAAATAGAACATATAGTATTACCAAAACAAAAATCTAAAGAGGGCAACATCTACGGCGATAGTGTAAAATTTCAGACGCCAGCCCCCCCTCTCTTTCCACATGGGTTGAAATACAATCCTCCCTTTTTCTCGGGATGGTATATATATCGCCCCCCCCCCCCGTCTTGGCTAAAATTGACCCAGGCCCTTTTTACCTGGACTGTAATGTGATGCTTTCCTTTCTCGGGAAGGATATTTTATAAGGTTCAGTCTTTAGAGATCTTCCTTCTCCATTTTTCTCCTTTTTTTTTTTCTGGTCACCTTTACCTAAATTTTTGGTGAGGGGAATATATGTACATATGAAACAACAGTTTCCAGCTCGGATGTCTCTGGATGTCTTCTTCTTTACCAGGCATCAGCTTTCGGCATGGAAGTCTGGTGTCACCAAGTGTCTAAGTTTCTGGGCAAAAAGAATGGTCTGTAAGTCTATGTGGGAGGGAAGCCATGTATCCATTTGATTTGATTATACATACGCCTTCTGTTGGGGTATGGTTACAAAAACGTGCCCCAACAATCCTCCCCCTGCCAAGTAATGGACAAATGCGTTTGTGCTATTCATTATTCATCTGCCTTTCATCAGTTACTATGAAAGCAGGCCCATTTCTAGCAAAATGCATTTTCCATTACTAGGTGAAGCCAGGTGTGCCGAAACCTATAGGGAAGATAAGGCTAATCAAAATGATGGTATGCTATTCTAGATGTTTATTATTCCGAACATTAGTGGGCATTGTGCATCCTGGCAAAGGGGTTTTATGTGTTATTATTCTGTCAGCACACTGTTATCAACATAGGTTATGGGGGACAGTCATATCATATGTATGGAAGTAAGCAAGGTCATCTGTCTTACCATTCATGGGTATATATATCACCCTTCCACTTTCTTCTTTGGCCTTGAGGAGTAGGCCCTCCTTGTGGTAAGTCCTCTCAACCCCATCCTTACCTCTTGTGGTGTTGGATTCATTGCTACCTTCTTTCTGCTAACAATACAGTTAGAGCATTTCCCTATTACATATTATATATAAAAAAATTTTGGGCGCCAAGAAGTCGTTTAGAAATAACTGACTAGTCCAACTCCTAAAACATGCCAGCATCTTTATTTAAGTACCAATCAGGACATTCGTGTGGTATAGTTATACATATACAATCAAAGGAAAGGATAATTATAGTTAGCTGAAAGAAATATCTTGATACATAATGATTAGCCTATGATATGATGACTTTTGCTAAAAAAAAAAAGTTTACAGTAAACAAATTGTGAAAGTAATTATTAAATAAGGCACGAATATGTAATGATAAAATGAATCCTTCCATGTTATATGATGGGTATAATATATATATTGAAGTAAAACATATCATGTAGATAGTGATTAAATATGATAAAAATCATCCCATGATAGATGATAAAGAAAACTACTACAAAATTATATATGATGACAAAATATATATACTTATACAAGTAAGACGGATAAAAGACAATAAGGATAAAATAGATCATGCCTTGAGGGAAGAATAAGCCATGACAACATGTTAAAAAAAAAAAATCGCAACATGGCCGGTAAATATTACTAATATCATGAATATCCAAGGAAATAAAATTGTTGAAATGAATAGCATATGATTATAATATAATATATATGATATAAAATAATAACATATTCTATAAGAAAATGAAAACACATCATATATATTTGTGCGCTGAAGGTTCAAGGTTTAGTATCTCAGTTAAGTTTTTTAATCTTATTCAGTCTGGAATCACGAGTTGGTCACTGGGTAATATTCGTCTATCCCGATCCTACTGGAGGGTGTGTTTTCTCTTATGTGTTAGATTCCTCTAATTACAATACTCTCTCAACCCAGATGGGAACGTCATTTAGAATCTTGGTCAAATGGAGCATAGCCCAGACCTCTATTAAACTACACAGTCCATTTAAATCTAGGGTGACAACCGTATGAAGAGAATTTTTCTGTTTTGGCAGAGCGACTAATCAATTTCTACTATTTTGTTTGTGACTCCGTTTACCTTGTCTCTGGGGTGTGTACAGTTCAGCTACCTCCCCCTTCCAAGAAATTCATATTACTTTCATCTACTAATATACCCTCTATTCATTGACCTGAATCCTACAAATCTACATCTTATAAATTTGAATTTTATCAATCTGAAATTTTGGTTCTTTTACAAATTCCTTCAGAATTCTACTCCCTGTATAACTGCTCTTAATTCTACTGTCCTCAATACAACACTTCTAAAACTTTGACTCATTGGCTCGTTCTGGCGTCTCGTTCGCGGTCCTTATAGTTAACTAATACTTTAAAATCTTATCCTATCATGAAACGAGTTTAAACTCGTTGAAGGTCCTAATAATTACTTATTCTGCCTCTCGAATCTGTCTTATACTCGAATTCATTCCAACAAAACGTATGGCAGGGCGAATCCTTTATTAGAAGAAACTTCCGCTAGCTATGGGGAATCAAACTGGTACCAAAAAAAATTCAATAGACGGAAACACTTCGTCTAGAATAACTGGGCAATCTCTGCCTACATGCCAATCTTACAGGACCTCCCGTCTGGAATACCCTCGCTCCAGCCACGCTAAAAGCGTCGAAACTACGGTGTCAGATCGGTTACCCAAGGTCGCGCCGTTATACCCCAGGCTATACGGCATGGCTAAAACAAATCCCCCATCCTGCATAAAATTCAATCTATACCTCTTCGTTCCCTCTAATGAGGGGAAGTTTGGTGGGGTTTCTGGTCTGATCATAACCTCCCACAACCTTCCAGTCTGAGAATCGAGATATGATCATTATCTACGACTCTTAAAATTCAAGTTGATATAAATAACAAAGAGTACTTTATTACCCTAGTAATAGAAATTAAAAAAATTTATACTCCTCCAAAAGGAGACCTAACAAAAATGGAGCGAATATTTTCCTAAGAATAGAGTTTTTACAGTCCTGTGAGGCTATCGTTCCTAACAAATAAAGAAATCAAAATTGAAAATTGAACCTATTAAATTCCCTAACACTACTCTAAAGTAAATTTGGTCTAACAGTATAATAGTTTTTAACTTTGACAACAATCATTAGTCATTCCATTCATACATATTTCATTCGCAGACTGCATTCATACTATAGTTAAAAATTGCTATAAATGCCAAAGTACTACAATTATCTATCAAATAAACCCTAACAATAATAAAGTCTTTCAGGACCAATGAGAAATCAAATAAAGTTATCTAATTAAAACAAAGTGGGGACTAAAGCCCTATTGACTTAAATAAATGCCTCATACAAACTCTACATAAAAGTTATCTATACGTGGATAAACATTATTTATATTTAAACAAATAAACAAAATTGATTGTTAACACATAAAACGGATATTCATTAATTCCTAATTTACCACATCACAGATAAGGGATTAAGAAAAAGAAATCTGATCATGCATATAAATGTTTCTGTTGGTTTGTGCCATATATGTGAATAAACATTGATTGAACTTTAATATCTTTATTGAAGATATTGGCCAAAATATTTTCTTGATTAAAGATAAAAGTCCACAAATACAGCGATGAGAAATATATATGTGTTATGAAAAGAGGCAAAAGACTATAAGAGTTCCCTTTGTGAATCACATCAATATAAAATTATTATTAATATTATGGAAGATATATATGCTCACAAGCAAACGAGACAAGTTGTTTCAAGAGAAATCTTGAATTCATGAAGGGGCACTTTGTAGGCCACACCCAGACATATGCGCGCCATTCCACTAGACTCTAATTGAAGGAAGAGTCATAGTCTAAGCCACCCAGTATGGAAGAAGACTGGATGGCATTGAAGAGGCGCTATCTAGGTAACTCAGACATGTGCAGTGGCTGCCACACCAACAAGATGCCACTTCTTATGTCACATTGGGAGCGACCTTCTATCCAAAGGAAAACCTTGGGGTTATATTAATGAATAGCTTGTTTCCACTTTCTCAGAATGATGTACCTCAATGACCAAGTGAAGATTTCATAGAGGTTTTTGGATAAATCAAGTTATAGGTATTTTCAGCAGAGTGCCTCGATTTATTTATTTATCATGAAGACTCTATGATTAACACACACACACACACATACAAAAAACCTTTATTAAGACACACAGGTCTTACAGAGGATTCTCCTTGGGGTTACAAGACGGAGAAACCTATGAAAGTGGGAAATATACAAAGGGGTAAAAATGGGGAAAGATTATATACACATGATAAATATATACAGATTATTATTTGAATGATCCTATGGAAAATAAGAATATGGATTTGGAAAAAAAAAAAATTGGAAATATGGATGGAAGAAGTGGAGAGCAAAAAGAGGAAAAAAAACAGGTATTTACATATTGAACATACATATAATGGAAAAAGTCAATTTAAGCTCTTCTGCTCACAGAGCTCAGGTGGACCATGGCTTTTTTCAAGTGTTCAGAGTTGTAGACTCTATGATTAACTTGTTCGGCACAACCTGCACCTGTAGACTTCCAGCATGCAGAGAATGAAGGAAGAAGGTCAAAAGACCAAACTTTCTTTCAATTTCAAAATCAGTGAAAGTAGCCTTTTACACCATCAAAGGAATCTCCAGTAATCCATTGGGGAGGGGGCAATTATGCTTTTTTTTAAATTTATTTCAACATCATGTGTGTGTGCTATATATTTACTAAAAAATTTTTCAAGCACTCTTCAAATGACAAAAGTTACCACTGATGAGTCAAGTCCTCCCAAAATTTGTTTTATATTTAAAAAGAAACATTTGTGCTTTAATGCTTGCATTTCTTATATTTAGATGGCAGGTTATTGCCTCATATATATATATATATATATATATATATAACATTGAGGATAAACAAAGAAGATAGGGAAGTTCCATCCTGGAGGCATTGATGTTTTTCACCAAGTGAAATATGCCTGCAAGCAGCATGGTGCTATATTTTTCTAAAGAAATCTTATAATCATTGTCAAAAATGAACTAAAATTTTCCAATGTGAAATTGTTAGATGACTCAATTATTTTTATAGATCTTACATTAATCAATTACTGACCAATCATTGCATTTATTAAAAGGAAGAGGTGCCATTTTTTGGACATGAATACCATCTTCCACACTTTTACCATTTCACACCTCTTTGCCACTGATTCAGTTTATTTCATAGCTCCCTTCCAGTAGAATGTAAAGAAAATCATGGTATATAGGTAATTGTCTTTTATTCAAGTTTGTCAAATAAAAAAAAAAACTGAAGCTGTGACTCATTTAATATAATCTTAACATTCTCCACAATCAAAATACGGATTGGTACATTTAGCTTATTGTATATTCTCGTGTAGAAGATAATTCAGGGAAAGAAATGCCTTTTTTAATAAATTCATTTATTAAATTAAGGGGAAAATGTCAGGCTTTGGGGGATGAATTACTTTTAGTGCATCTCTCTAGTATTGAGACCTGAAATACCTTTTACAGGAGGATATATATACAATCTAACATCTTTAATTAAACACTCCAAATGATGAGAATTTTCAGTGGATTAAAGTTGGTGTTGAATTATAGTCAGTTAAATTAAAGATAAATATATTGGGATTTTTGAAAAAAAAGATAGGTTGAATTGAAGAAGTTATGCAGTAAAGAGGTACATCCTTCTGCAACTTTGTTATAAATAAATATAACAAAACTATGTTTTGCATTATATATATACAAGAGAACCTCCAAACTCAGCCTTTGCCGGTCCCAAGGCCAAGCCCGATGAAAAAGGAAGAGGGGGAGCAGTAACAAGCTCACTAAAAAACCTGGGCTCAGCTGGCCCGGCTGATAGTATCCTGTAAGGGCTCCTGATCCAGGGATACAGGATGAGCAGTGTTTGTACTCCATGTTAGGAGCAGCTACACATGGCGTCTGTTCCTCATGTTAGAAGCGGCCATTTCTTTTGGACCTAAGTTGGCCTGCCACTGAGTAGTGCTCCCAGTCTTAATGACAAAGGCAGACGCATTCTATTTCAACCAGTGTGGAGATAAGAAAGAAGAAGAGAACCTCCATTGAAAGGACACCTATCTACAAAAGACATATTTCATTGCCAAAATGGCTATTTTTACTATTTAGCAGCTCTCCAGTTCCAGTAAGAGAACACCTCTCCCTAAATGTCACTTTGGCTCTGCAACTAGGTGTCCTTACAGAGAGGTTCTACTGTATATACAAAAGTATAAATTGTACATATGCAGCATAACTCCCATTGGCATTACTCCAATACAAATATCTGAAATGAAGATAGTGGTTATTTCTCACAACAAAGAAAGTTCAAACCAAAGGAAACAGTTAAAAAACAAAACTTTATTTAGATGCTACAATTCAAAAAAGAAATTCCATGCTTTCTTGGTAGCCTGCACATCAGGGATATGGAAGTTAGTTACCTACCTTTCTAACTATGGGCCAACGTACTTTGATGGTATAGTTACTGCTCCCTACTTTGCAGCCATAGTGAATGCTACAAGTTTTTTTTTTTTCATTTATCCCAAGTATACGTGGTACAGGCCATGATAATCATGGTGGGTAGTTTGCGACTGCTTTTACTGCAAGTGCGCCACATGTCTACATATGTGAAAAGCTGTTCGACTTTTGCACTTATAAATGTGCCAGAGCCCCATTTGGTTACTTGCACTCGCTGGTGGGGTTGGACCTTTGAAAGAATTGGGGGCTATTGAAGCATTTTTTTCTTTAATTAGAAAAAAGTGCCCAATGCAGGATTCAATCCTGGGTCGTAGCGGTCGAAAACCAATGGTATAGACCACCCTTCCATTGATTCCCACTTCTATAAGTAATGCATACCATTTATACATGATTAACCTATCTGATAGGTGAACACATGCCTGAATATTTGTGAAATTGAGAATGACACAAATTGAAATCACTCAACCTTCAATAAGAGACCATATCCAGGAAAGACCAGGGTTTCCATGTTATAGGTAATCACTCGTGGGATGTTCCACAGTGTATCCATGGAGAGGATGCCAGTGGGGGACATAGGTTTGAAAAAATTCAGTTCCAGACATATGCTAATTGAAGCCCATGGGAGATCTATGTACCTGGTGACATAAAACATACAGGTTAAAGCAAGAAGAGCAAAGAGAGCATACCCAGGAGGAGCTCTGAACTACAGAAATAGACAGCACGAAACAATGCTAACAAGATTTTGAACAAGCCATCTCAAGCAATTGAAAATAAGAAAATTTAAAAATCTGCCTCGCTTTCCCAAAATGTAGCTTGCCACCTGCAGCTCCAGAACACATTTTGGCTTTCATTTGATGCACTAAACAGGACCTTTGAGAGAGGCCACTGCTTATCATCAAGCAGCTCGAGGAACCTGAGCTCATAAAGAATTTGTGTCATCTTTGCACAAGGATATAAGAAACAACAACAACAACAAAAAAAAAACATCAGAAAATAAAGGAAAAATAAATAAATAAAAAATGTAGCTCAAGGGTTTACTCCCCCCTTTTCTGTTTAATAATGGAAAAAAATGTTTACAAACTACATGCCTCTTGGAAACCATTTTTAACAATGGGTAAAAAGCTTTCCCCAACTATTCAAGAACTTACTGTCAATCTTGAAAATGGTATGGCTAGAGTTTCCAAACATTCTGAAATTTTGGGAAAGTAAAAAAAATTAAGCATAAATCAATTACAACATACAGTAGAAACCTCTCTGTAAAGGACACCTAGTTGAAGAGTCAAAGTGTCCTTTAGATAGAGGTGTCATCTTACCAGAGAGTTTCTAATTAGTAAAATTCTTAATTATGGTGATAAAGAGGAGTAGAAAGATACCTTTTTATGCGAGTGTCCTTTCATTGAGGTTCTAATGTATTTATTTTTCTTTATCAAAAATTGAACAAAGAAAAGTCTTATAATTCCATAATATTATGTTCGAATAAATAAGTTTGAGGGATGAGTCTCTTTTAATTACATTTATTTCTAGCTTTCGGGCTCAACTGCCCTTCGACAGGACAAATTACTAAAGTTTTCAAATCTAATCTATATAAACATTTGAGAGACGCCTGTGTCTCGAGTGTATTACGAGGCTTGCCGCGGGAGGGGATGAGATCTTTGAAAAAGATGGCCGTTTAGCCCATTGAATTATCGGAAATAAAAGATTATTTGTTGAATCGCAGAGTTCATGATACCGAGGGGGGTTTGGTGGCTGCAGGGAATATTACATTGTATATTTCAGGTAAATCAATTTTTCTATTGAGGCTATGGAATTTGCTTGATAGGATAGATTCTATGATTAGTCTTTGGTGTTTGTTGGCAATATTAGAATAGTGAATTTTCGGTGATGTAATGTTGAAGGAATGGCCAGTTTCAATTATGTGCTGTACTATTAAGGATCTATGGTCTAAGTTATCAATATTTCTTTTGTGTTCATGAATTCTGATATTGACATGTCTCCCGGTTTCGCCTACGTAGACTTTTGGGCAGTTCATACATTCTATGGAGTAAATAGCGTTTCGTGGTGTGCTGTTAGGTTCATTGAGTTTCATGATCTGGTTTCGGAGAAGGGATCCAGAGGTAGGTGCGCAGGTGAAGTAGGTTTTGATTCCAAATTTCAATAAGAATCTCGCTATTGTGGAGGATAATGGTGAATATGGCATATTGCAAATAGATCTGTATATTGGAGACTGTGTCTTTTCAGTTGGGTCATAAAAGTGTCGCAATATAAAGGATATCGGGTATGCGCAGTCCCTGAGGTTAGCTAATATGTTCTGTGTTTCGAGGTTCTTGTACATCTGGAGGGAGCAGTGGGTATGGACTCGTTTTGATAGAGCAATGACTGTGTTGATTTTGTGACTGATAGGACAGAAGGACGAGTATTGAACATAATTAGGACGGAAGGATGGTTTATAATAAACGGTGGTGTGCAATTCATGTTGGTGCCGGATGATTTTAACGTCGAGAAATGGAAGGGTATTATTGGTTTCTTTTTCAACGGTGAAGTGAAGATCAGGGTGATAATTGTTTAGATTGTAGAGGATGTCATCGGTTTTGGTGGTGGTGCAAATGCAAAAGATGTCATCAATGTACCTGCGCCAAAAGAATATATCATGGGGGAAATTGGCGGTAATCCTTCGGTCTATTGCGCGCATAGAGATCTCAGCAATTGTGGTCGATAGAGGGCTTCCCATTGGGGACCCTTTTGCTTGCCTGAATGATTCGGAGTTATATGTGAATATGCAGTTATCTAGACATATGGAAATTAGTTGTGTGATTTTTTGGATGATATCTGTATCAATATGCTGTTCCTGCAGAAGTTCTATTGTATCACTTATGATCAGAGGATGTGGAAGGCTGGGGTATAAGGCTTGCACGTCAAAAGACACCATGATGCGGTCAGATTCAGGTTTGATCTTTAGTACTTCTCCTATAAAGGTATGGGTGTTGGATATGGGGAATGGGTCATTCTGTAATTGGAGGAACGGTTTCAGGAAGTTGGCTATAAATCTGGAAAGAGGGGCTGTTGGAGAAGAGAAAAAGGCCACTATAGGACGCAAGGGAGTTTCAGGTTTGTGTGTTTTTGGGAGACCATAAATATAGGGCTCATTGTGTGGGCTGGACAGGTTAGATAGGAATTCTTTAAGTTCATCGTCTGAGATCTTGTGGTCGGTATTCATCTTTTTCAGTTCTTTTTTGAATGATTTATAAGCAGATTTTTTATCACTTTCGGAAATGGGATGGAAAGCGGTTCGGTCTTCTAGGATTTTGAGCATTTTGCTGTTATAGTCTGATCGATTAAGGATAACTGTCTGTCCTCCTTTGTCTGCTTGGGTGATGACGATTTCTTTTTTGTTGCTTAGATATTGCAACAATTTCCGTTCATGGGGGTTGTAAAGGGGGAGATTGGGAGGTGACACTATTAAATTGGTGACTTTGTTTCGTATAATGTTTCTTTCTTGTAGATTGAGTCTGGTAATGGCTGATTCGATTCCACTTATAATTCTAATGGGGTCTGGTTTCTGGACTGTTCTATATTTCATTCCTTTTGCTAGTAAGATTTCTTCGTCTAATGATAAGGTGGCATTCGACAGGTTCATTATAGCGCTTGTTATGTTCCGTGGGTTCAGTTTTGGACAGTTATATTTGCGGGCCCAATGTTCCAGTTTTTTGTGGTGCTTGGTCGTAATCTCTGTCTTTAAAGAAAGCACTTCTGAGGTGATATGTGTCACCATCTCGTACATTCTCTGAGGTGGCACTACTTGAGAGGTGAGGCAAATTAATTCTTTGATGGTTTTGGAAAGAATACGGATATGAGAATAACATCCCTGTGTTCTGCATCTTAAAAGTTTCATTTGAGTGTCTTTGATTACTTTGCAGGAGAATGGGTTCTTCACTGGGTCTTTAATTCTCAGAGGCGGAGGGATGAAATTTAACTCTTCACACCTGCGATTGAAGGCAAGGTGGCATCTCCATTTGGTGAGCTGGATGGACTTTTTCCGGATCTGCTGAAGATAATAGTGGATATCTCTATCCGAAAACATCTGATTCATGCTAAAACTTTGGCTAACAATTAATAGGTAATCCCATAATATTATGTTCGAATAAATAAGCTTGAGGGATGAGTCTCTTTTAATTACATTTATTTCTAGCTTTCGGGCTCAACTGCCCTTCGACAAGACAAATTACTAAAGTTTTCAAATCTAATCTATATAAACATTTGAGAGACGCCTGTGTCTCGAGTGTATTACGAGGCTTGCCGCGGGAGGGGATGAGATCTTTGAAAAAGATGGCCGTTTAGCCCATTGAATTATCGGAAATAAAAGATTATTTGTTGAATCGCAGAGTTCATGATACCGAGGGGGGTTTGGTGGCTGCAGGGAATATTACATTGTATATTTCAGGTAAATCAATTTTTCTATTGAGGCTATGGAATTTGCTTGATAGGATAGATTCTATGATTAGTCTTTGGTGTTTGTTGGCAATATTAGAATAGTGAATTTTCGGTGATGTAATGTTGAAGGAATGGCCAGTTTCAATTATGTGCTGTACTATTAAGGATCTATGGTCTAAGTTATCAATATTTCTTTTGTGTTCATGAATTCTGATATTGACATGTCTCCCGGTTTCGCCTACGTAGACTTTTGGGCAGTTCATACATTCTATGGAGTAAATAGCGTTTCGTGGTGTGCTGTTAGGTTCATTGAGTTTCATGATCTGGTTTCGGAGAAGGGATCCAGAGGTAGGTGCGCAGGTGAAGTAGGTTTTGATTCCAAATTTCAATAAGAATCTCGCTATTGTGGAGGATAATGGTGAATATGGCATATTGCAAATAGATCTGTATATTGGAGACTGTGTCTTTTCAGTTGGGTCATAAAAGTGTCGCAATATAAAGGATATCGGGTATGCGCAGTCCCTGAGGTTAGCTAATATGTTCTGTGTTTCGAGGTTCTTGTACATCTGGAGGGAGCAGTGGGTATGGACTCGTTTTGATAGAGCAATGACTGTGTTGATTTTGTGACTGATAGGACAGAAGGACGAGTATTGAACATAATTAGGACGGAAGGATGGTTTATAATAAACGGTGGTGTGCAATTCATGTTGGTGCCGGATGATTTTAACGTCGAGAAATGGAAGGGTATTATTGGTTTCTTTTTCAACGGTGAAGTGAAGATCAGGGTGATAATTGTTTAGATTGTAGAGGATGTCATCGGTTTTGGTGGTGGTGCAAATGCAAAAGATGTCATCAATGTACCTGCGCCAAAAGAAAATATCATGGGTCTATGCGCGCAATAGACTGAAGGATTACCGCCAATTTCCCCCATGATATATTCTTTTGGCGCAGGTACATTGATGACATCTTTTGCATTTGCACCACCACCAAAACCGATGACATCCTCTACAATCTAAACAATTATCACCCTGATCTTCACTTCACCGTTGAAAAAGAAACCAATAATACCCTTCCATTTCTCGACGTTAAAATCATCCAGCACCAACATGAATTGCACACCACCGTTTATTATAAACCATCCTTCCGTCCTAATTATGTTCAATACTCGTCCTTCTGTCCTATCAGTCACAAAATCAACACAGTCATTGCTCTATCAAAACGAGTCCATACCCACTGCTCCCTCCAGATGTACAAGAACCTCGAAACACAGAACATATTAGCTAACCTCAGGGACTGCGCATACCCGATATCCTTTATATTGCGACACTTTTATGACCCAACTGAAAAGACACAGTCTCCAATATACAGATCTATTTGCAATATGCCATATTCACCATTATCCTCCACAATAGCGAGATTCTTATTGAAATTTGGAATCAAAACCTACTTCACCTGCGCACCTACCTCTGGATCCCTTCTCCGAAACCAGATCATGAAACTCAATGAACCTAACAGCACACCACGAAACGCTATTTACTCCATAGAATGTATGAACTGCCCAAAAGTCTACGTAGGCGAAACCGGGAGACATGTCAATATCAGAATTCATGAACACAAAAGAAATATTGATAACTTAGACCATAGATCCTTAATAGTACAGCACATAATTGAAACTGGCCATTCCTTCAACATTACATCACCGAAAATTCACTATTCTAATATTGCCAACAAACACCAAAGACTAATCATAGAATCTATCCTATCAAGCAAATTCCATAGCCTCAATAGAAAAATTGATTTACCTGAAATATACAATGTAATATTCCCTGCAGCCACCAAACCCCCCTCGGTATCATGAACTCTGCGATTCAACAAATAATCTTTTATTTCCGATAATTCAATGGGCTAAACGGCCATCTTTTTCAAAGATCTCATCCCCTCCCGCGGCAAGCCTCGTAATACACTCGAGACACAGGCGTCTCTCAAATGTTTATATAGATTAGATTTGAAAACTTTAGTAATTTGTCCTGTCGAAGGGCGGTTGAGCCCGAAAGCTAGAAATAAATGTAATTAAAAGAGACTCATCCCTCAAGCTTATTTATTCGAACAAAAGAAAAGTCTTACGTTTAACTTATATGGCGCAGTAATTGGTTTAGAGAAGTAAGAATAATGAGGTAACAAAATAAATTAAAAAAATATGTATTAGTAATGGCATTGCGTGCAGGAACTCCCAAAGCTGTATTTAGTTCTAGGGGGTCTGATTCAGTATTAACCCCAAGTCAAAAAAAATCATGGAAAGTTGTCTTAATTGAGGGTAAAATGGTATTCCATGAATAGTCAGCCTTGAAGGGGCCACACCGCATAACAACGATGTGATGAATGCAGGAACACAGGCATTTTAATATAGTGATGGCACCAATTGAAACCCTCCTATGTAAGTTAGTTACATCATCATGACATGCTAAAAACCTCCTAGTTAAATTTCTATCTAGAAAGAGAGAGTAAAATGTGTATTTCTCACTTTGTGGGGCAGATTCTGGAAACCCTTGGCAGGAGGTTGTTCCTGCACAATGAAGAAAGAAGAACACAAGTCAAGAGTAGAACTCAGCAATTGCTATTGGCGCTGTCTAGGAAAACAATATTGCACATAGATCTGTAGGTACAAACAATGTATATACATATTGTTTTGATGATAAGGTACAATTTAGATTATAGATACAAGAAAACAGACCTAATCCAAATAAATTAATAATTACTAACATTTTGGTAAGTGTTGTTACCATCATCAGACAAAAGAATAAATGCTTCAAACTCACACCTCAGAAGAGACTGGTGCTTTAAACCAGCGCCTTAGACTGCTGGCAATGCTACCTCTAGCATTTATTATTTTGCTTGAAGATGGTTACAACACTGTTACCGAAACCTCACACACTATTAATTTATTTAGATTAGGTCTTTTTTTCTTGTATATTGTTTTGATGTTACATATCCCTAACATGAAGTTCGTACTTGTTGTTTACCAACAATTATTTATTTCCTAATGGGTGATCTAGCCAAAGAGTGGGTGAACAGAGTATTCAAGCCTAACGGGTACCACTAGTCACGTGACGACTGATAACACATATAAAGATACATAGGTGCACAAGATAAATGTTCTTGGTAATACATAAAATTGGATTAAAACATTTTGACCATCAACCCTTGGTAATGCTTTTACATGGCACACATGTCTATCAGCTTCATCAATCACTAACTACAACAAGAAGTGAGGAATATTGACTTCAAATGAGAAGGAGATAAAAAGAGAGATTAAGAAGAAAGGAAGAGTGAAAGGTAAAGAAACTGGTAAGACTGGATGTGAGGCTCACCACTGAGGGAAGAGGTGAAGGAACAATGTAGGGGTTGACAAAGTCTGGTTCTGATTTCTCAAGGTCAAACTCTTTCATCATCTGCCACAACAGCACTACTGTAAGCTGGATGTTCTGTAATCCTTCTACATTTGTCAGCATGAGTCTATCTCTTCATCAATAGATATGGAGATTTTGAATTTACTTGGTAGTAAGAGGAATATACATATATACATGATTAGTGCAAATGGATTAGAAAAGAATATTGATGTTGAGAAAAATTGAAGGATAAGAAAAGAAGACCTTCAATGAACTGGCTGGAAAGGGTCAAGAAAGCTACCGGAAAGTCACTAAATGAGCTGCGAGTGCAGGTCACTAACAGATAAAATTGGAGAATATTTGTCTATATAGTCATCAAATGTCAAGCTCCATTTGATGGACACTAACAACAATAACAAAGAAGGATAATCCACCACAATACATCAGGTTGATAGCCACATATACCTCTGAAGGGACTGAGATATAGACCTCAGATATCTACTATAATGGAATTATTTAGTAGAACAGACTTAGCCATATATATAGATATGATCATCAAGCACAAAAAGGTAAAATGTATTATTTACTACCATAATATACAGTATTTATCAAAGTACAGTAGAACCTCCGTGAGTCAGCACTCCCACTAGCAAACACTTCTATACAAAGGTCAGTTTTCAAAGACAAATGCAAATTAGCTATTATTCGGGAAGATGACACATCTCTCTAAAGTACACTTTGGTTCTGCAACTAGGTTTTGTCCTTGAGAAAGAGGTTCTACTGCACTATCAAGAAAAAATTTTGTACTTGTTCTAGTTCCCAACATCTTCTTGAGTGTATCCAAGCCACAAAACAAGATATTTGAGACAATCCATGAAAATGCATATTTGAGAGACATCACCAACTTGAGATGCTCCAATTATCCACATACACTACCTGTACTCTTCTATCCATGGTTAACAGATAGTCCATAAGAAGGAAAAAAGTGGAGGGGGTTGAACCCTCAGGGCCTTCTTCACAAATACCATAGACTTGATGTAGATAGGGCTGTAGTTATAGGCTATCACAAACTTGTAAATAAGGCATTTGTCAAATGAAAACTTGAAACAGTGAAGAAGATCATTGCATATGCAGACTTTATGTAAATAAGGAATTTGCTAGAGAGGGCAACTTGAAAAATGATATGGTAGAATTTGGGTTACCTTATGTTGGAAGAGATGTTAAAGAGAGTTGATGAAGAGAGAAGATCTAACATTCATATACAAACCTGATAAGATTTGTGCAAGTGCAAATTTGATGATACAAGGAGCTTAAAATGTATGAAGATGTGATAAATGGACCTAGATAGACCTATAGAAAAGGTAGTTGCAGTTAATATGTAAACTTATTGTATAGATAATATAAAGTACTGATATGAAGAACATCTATCTTTTTCTTCTTTATATGCAACAAACATTTAATACAGTATCCTGTGAGAGACCATAGCCTAAAAGCATGGCTGAATGTTTCCTGGAGGTGGTCTCTCATCAGAGAAGACTCTGTGGTTGAAAAAATTCTCATGGCTTGGCCTGTCTGACATTACAGGGTCTCTGATAAGAAAATACCTCCAGGATAGAGACCAGGATTAATGATGTGTTTGGGCAGTCTTTCATGGGAGACTTCTGCTAAAATAGCAAAATCCTTTTTCAATGATGTGGATTCATAGCATCACTGGATGTGACGTAACTGTCATGCTGACACAGTAAACAAATAAGATAAGAGATGGCCTTCTACCTCGCTGATTGTAGCTAGGCATAACCACGTGTGTAATCTCGTATCATTTAAAATAAAAAAAGTTTCCTTTAGGGTATCAAGCTTGTAGAGCTTGAGACTTTTGATGGTGTCTGCTGGGGATGAGTACATCTCATCAATGGATATAAGTCAATACAATCAATGATTTGGGGTTGCAGGTTGAGTTTTAACTCTGCCTTTGCCTGTCCCAAGCCCAGATAAAAAAGGAGGAGGGGGAGCAGTAACAAACTCACTAAAAAACATGGGCTCAGCTGGCCTGGCTGATAGTACCCCCTGTAAGGGCTCCTAATCCAGGGATACAGGATGAGCAGTGTTTGTACTCCATGTTAGGAGTGGCTGTACATGGCGTCTGTTCCTCAGAGGTAGCCATTTATTTTGAAGCTAAGTCGGCCTACCACTGAGTAGTGCTCCCAGTCTTAATGACAAAGGCAGACGCATTCTACTTCACCCAGAAATTTTCTTCTTTAACATAACTATGGGCTTTTGTCATTGGACCAAACATGAACAAAAACATGAAAGCATATAGCAATAGAAGAAGGCTGGTACCACATCAATCAACTTGAGGTCGGTTCCAGAGAGGAGGTTTGAGACTCTGGCAAACCTAACCACATATTGACACAGGACATTGTTCGGGATGTGGAACAGCAGGCGGCTGATGTCCGGGAAGTGGACCACGGACTCAGCCAGGAACATGGTGTTCTCCAGGAGCAAGGATATGGCTGCACACACAACATTAGACCTAGTGAAATATAACAACAGGGTTACAAAACTGGGCCTTTTGATCCCCAGTTACACATCAAAGGACTACCAGAGGACTTGGAAATGTCAATGTTATTATAATATTGGAGCAATAACTTGATAGTTTTAAAGGGAGTATAAAGTAGATGTAAGATGAGCACAATTAACTGCGATAGAAAAATATTGGGAAGGCTTGGCTGATCAGTGGAGTTTTTTTTTAAATTATTATCCCATTGTATAATTATACAAGTTCATGGAGACTAAATTTATAGATCAAATTCATCAGTGGTGAATCCTCTCAGTGGTTTTGCCAATTTAATCTACAGTTTTTAGAGCTCTAATACTGTATTGGACGATTTTGCTTATATATGCTACACTGAGGGGTGTAATCTTAGACTAAGACTTAAACTTAGACATTCTAAGACTTGAGATTATAATTCATGAAACAAAATATTATCCCCTTCAAAGATTATTTTAGCTGCGTTGAAAAAAAAACATTATATGTGCTACATAGTACAGTAGAACCTCCTTAAGAGGTCACCTCTTTTTGCTAATTAGCAACTCTCCGGTAAGAGGACACCTCTCCCTAAAGGACACTTTAACTCTGAAACTAGGTGTTGTCCTTTACAGAGAGGTAGTTCTACTGTATATGGTGTTTATGGGTATGTTGTTATATGGATTATTTAGCTAAAAAAAATAAGTTAATATTTTAACATAGAAAATAAAGAGGGAAACAAATTTGCAGTGAAAAATATGATAGTCATTGTTTTAAGGTAAAAATATTGTATTACACTAAAAAGGAGAAACCCAAAGAGTAAACATTTTTTACTTCATCACAAAAAGACAGGGAACAGGCCATGATAATCATGGTGGGTAGTTAGTGACTGCTTTTACTCTAAGTGCACCAAATGTAGAAAGCAGTTCAACTTTTGCACTTATAAGTGTACACAAGCCCCATTTGGTTACTTGTATCCACTGGTGAAGTTAGACTTTTGCAAGAATCAGGGGTCATTGAAGCAAATATTTTTATTCAGAAAAATGAATACTATAAACAAGCTGTGTCAAGTATAAAATCAAACCCTGAATTATTATAGGAGGTCTATAGAAGGCCAAGATAACTTGGGCGACTTGCACACTAGCACACCACACACATACATACATTTCTTCTTCTTCCTTATCTTATGTATAACTCCACCTTTGCTGGTTCCAAGCCCTGATGAAAAAGGAAGAGAAGAAGCAGTAACAGTAGGAGGAAAGATAGTACCCTGTAAGGGCTCCTAATCCAGGGATACAGGATGAGTCTGTACTCCATGTTAAGAGTGGCTGCACATGATGTCTGTACCTCATGTTAGAGGCGGCCATTTTATATTGGTGCTAAGTCGGCCTGCTACGGAGTAGTGCTCCCAGTCTTAATGACAAAAGCAGATACATTCTACTTCACCCAGTCATGGTATATAAATTTGATTTCAACAATTTTATTACCAAAATATCACATGCTATATATATTTTTTAAATTGGGTTTTGTTAACTTATGTTTCTAATCTAAAATCTAAATTGTACCTTATCAAATGAGTTAACCAAGTGCAGAGTTTCACTATTAAGATTCTAGGACTTACTTTCCTTCAAATCAGGCTCCTTAGGAAATTTGGTGATGGGCTGATATCCAATGTTGTCCTCAACACGGTAGAAATGGGAATACAGGATCTGCACATGACATAGACAAATCTATAAGGATCAACAATGATTTAAAAATGACAAACATTTCTATTTTTAAAGGTATTATTGATAAGAACCATCTTTAACAGAAAAGTTTGAGTACAAAAAGGTGAAGATCAGCTAGCATCAGGATATCATCATAGAAATATAGAAATATCGCGTGAGAACGCCCTTGGAACCTTAGAAGGATTTTTAACGCCTTGCTAAATGTTTTAATTTTTGTTTGTTCCTGATAAGGACAAAAGATTTTTGTCGAAACGTCGAGGTAATAATAATATTTACTGGCCGAAGTATCTTTATTTTCAAGAAAAATCATAGAAATAGGTAACAATTCACTCTCTCTGCATTTTCTATTCATTCTGTTGCCATGATAAAGAACAATCTTGGATTATGGATTAGAAACATAAGGAAAAAAGGCCACATCCAACTTTATAAAATATACATTGCATTTAGGTAACAATATTGTTACTGGAACATGTCACATATATTTGATTAATTTGGATTTGACCATAACACCCTAAGATTCTATTGTCATATTTTAGAACTGATCCTTTCAAGAAGGTAGTGAGTTGGGTTTGGTTTCTAGAATATTTTTATTTGAATATTGTGGGCCAGTTTTTATTAGGAATTGCATTTTTTTTAATCCATACATGTACGCACACACAGGCACAAAAAGAATAATGTGAAAATATCAATAAATGCAACAAAGGCCATTACACAATTCTCACATTACTTCATGAGCCTCTCTACAAAGAACAGTTTTCAATGTCAAAATTACCATTTTTTACCAATTAGTTGCTTTCTATAAAGATAAAGGTCGCCTCTCCCGTCAAAATAGACGTCAGAATCTGACGCCATCTATTGACCTTTGCTGCAAACTAGCGGCCTCGGATCGGTGACAAAGCCACAACACCAGCTTTGGCAAACTGAGAAGTGTTCACCTAGAGACCATGGTGGATGCTTCTCAGTTTGCCAAAGCTGGTGTTGTGGCTTTGTCATCAACCTGAGGCCGCTAGTTTACGGTGAAGGTCAATAGATGGCGTCTAGTTTTTAGTTTTGAATATCCTCCCAGCAAAATTTCCATATAGTTGCTTTCTGGTAAGAGGACACCTCTCTGTAAAGAACAGCTTTGCTCTGCAATTTTAGAGAGTTTCTACTGTATATGTTTGTAATACCACTGTAGCTTTCACATTATATGTAAATATGTATGGCTAATAGAAGATGTTAATTTAGTTACATATTGTCACTGCTGACACCAGATGTTTGGACTACTCCAGGTAGAGAACTCACCTCATAAATCTGTTGATGAAGAGCCTTGAGGAGGTTGTAGCGGCGAGAGTAGCTGTCAGCCTGGATGATCTTCTTGATCTCCTCTCTCTGCTGGACTCTCTTCAGGATGAACATCTTCTTGTCTGGTAGTCTAGGTCAGGGAAATCTCCAACATATAGACAGGGATAGACAGAGAGTGTGGGTTATATGTAGACAGTAGAACCTCCATGAGAGGACACTCCCGCTAGCGGACACCTCTCTCTAAAGGGCAGTTTTTATTTCCAAAATTACCATTTTTACTATTTAGCAAGTCTCCGGTAAGAGGACACCTCTCTCTAAAGGACATGATAAAGCACAATTAGGATTATACAATTGGATAATACAAGAAAATAAGACCTAATCCAAATAATTTAATAGTGTGTGATGTTTCGGCAACAGCATTGTCACCGTCATCAGACAAAAGAATAAAAAAAGTGTTTTATTCTTTTGTCTGATGATGGTGACAATGCTGTTTCCGAAATGTCATACACTATTAAATTATTTGGATTAGATCTTATTTTCTTGTCTCTAAAAGACACTTGAGCTCTGCAATTAGATGTCCTTTATTAGGGAGGTTCTACTGTATATCTCTATACAACACATAATAATAAAGCTCAACTCTATTCAATCTTCTTCTTCTTTCTTATCTCCACTCAATCACACTAAGGTATCTAAGCTTGTAAAGAAAATAGTGGGGAGATTTGAAAACCATCATGATTGGGTAAAGTAAAATGTGTCTGCCTTTGTCATTAAGACTGGGAGCACTACTCAGTGGCAGGCCGACTTAGCCCCAAAAGAAATGGTCGCCTCTGACATGAGGAACAGACGGCATGTGCAGCCGCTCCTAACATGGAGTACAAACGCTGCTCATCCTGTATCCCTGGATCAGGAGCCCTTACAGGGTATTATCTTTACCCCTATTTTTACTGCTCCCCCTCCTCCTTTTTCATCTGGGCTTGGGACCGGCAAAGGCGGAGTAACTCTATTCAATAATTATCTTGTATTCAAAAACTAACTACATAGTCTTGTCATAATTTCTGTTATTTAACAAGAAGTGGCACTCTAGATGGCATTTGATGAAACTCAAAACTTAAAGTTTCATGTAGAGGCCCTACTCTTGCAACTTCCCATTAGTACACATCACTAGCTCTTATCAATCCATCTTTGGCAGTCCCAACCCCGGATGAAAAAGAAGGATAGGGAGCAGAAAACAAGTTTGATAAAAAAGACCTGTGTTCAGCCCTTCTGGCTGATATGTAATTCCCTGTAAGAGCTCCTGATCCAGGGATACAGGATGAGTCTGTACTCCATGTTAGGAGCATCTGCACATGGCGTCTGTTCCTCATGTCAGAGGCAACCTTTCATATTGCATCTAAGTCGGCCTGCTACTGAAAAAATGATTCCAGTCTTAATGAAAAAAATAGACAAATTTAATTCATTGGTTCATTCATTGATGAGCTCTACCCATCCCCCGCAGACACCATCAAAAATCTCAAGATCCACAGACTTGATGCCTTAATAGGATTGAGTGAAGATAAGGAAGGGATAAGTAACTCTTATTTTACAATGTAATAAGACCAAATAAATTAATAGCGGTGACATTTCAGTAACAATGCTATCACCAAAATGTCACACAATTTATTTGGATTAAGGTCTTATTACCTTGTAGTTATATCTATAATTCAAATTGTTTATAATAATAATAATTCTTATTACTGATATTATTACTGTTATCCCTGCATAACCCCTACATTTCTGCTCAGATAATCTGTATAAGACTAAAATGTCTTAATAAAGTTTTTTTTTTTTTGTTGTTGTAATTCAAATTGTGCCTTATCATAACTCATGTTTTGTGCAGATGGGGTGGAACTGAGCAGATTTTCAGAGATTGAAGATAAAAGTTCTCCAGAGAGATTTTCAAACTTCTTAAACAGAGCCTATCAAAAAAGTATATTTATTGAACAGTCAAAAGGTACCAGGAGAGAGAGATGCTAGGATGTGTGAAATGGACATCTAAGAACCTTCAAGACACCCAAAAGTTTTCAATGCCATTCACAAAGGAATTTAGAAAAATCTGCAAAAGAAAGAGAAAATCTGTGTTTGAGAGATGGCTATTTCAATCAGAACTATGTATCACCATGACTTATACCTTTGAATTTACTGTAGGTCCTCCAGATATCCTATTCACTGGGAAATATATACATTTGTAATTGAGGAGTCTGATAACCAGCAAAATGACAAAATATGTACACTTAATTTGAGTCAAACGGAGATCCATTAAATATGTTTATATAAAAATGGGCGTACTTGGATCTGTGAAAGAGGAATATTTTTTTCCAAAATATTTCGAGAGATTGCTCCCTCTTTATCAATTTCTCAAAACCTGCCAAGCCATTTAATGAAATAGTAATACGTAAAATGAGCAAACACAATAAGAATAATTTGCAAAGGATACATTGCTTTATTTCATGATCAACATCTCCCGACACATTTTTGGTAATAAGATATAAAAACAACATATAAAACAAGCCCGACATTTAAAAATGGGGTTTTAAAGTAATAATAACAAAATAAAGTTGGCCGAGAAATTTCACAAAAAAATAAATTTATATATTTTGACTAAATTTTTAATAAATATTCAAAGAAAGAATATTTAAACGCTCTGATAATATATTAAAATAAAAATATATTTATAATTATCAAGTATCAATTATTATGCATACATTAACTTTAAATAAAATAATTGGTTATGAGCAGCTTTTAAAATTTTTTTTTTCTTAGAATTTCAGGCAAGATCTTCAGCTAAATACTCAACTGTGAAAAATTAGATTAAAGAAGTTAAAAACTTCCATCGCATCACATTATTACAGTTTTTTAATTATTATTATTGAGCCGAAGAAAGGCCTGTCCGAAAAGCTTCTATAATGAATAAAACAATAAAGTATAATCTGAAAAAAAAAAAACACACACAAATGTGATATTGTACTAGGATAAGGTGCATAAATTATGAAAATAAAACGACATTTCCTTATCGTGCAAAAGAAAGTTGCTAATGGCTTGCGTCATCTATGGAATAAATATCAACTATTCATTGATTTTTAATTATTCCAGAATTCACCAAATATCCATTCTTGATTAATCAAGAAAAGCTAACCCCATACGCGCGTCTGTTGGCCCTCATCAGCGTGGTGCAAGCTGTACCTCAACGAAAGAGAGAATATGGTTTTACGGGCTACTAACCAAAGTGTATGATTTTTGAGCACAAAAAAAAAAAGATGGAGATGCTTGGTAACGAAATAGTACAAATGTGATATTGTATTGGGATAAGGTGCATAAATTGTTGTGGAAAAAGCATTGATGCTGTTAACTCCATTTGAATTTCTTTCATTTGCACTTTTAGTCAGTCAGCAAATCAAATAAATAGGAATTTTATCCCATCTATAAAAAAATTAAAATATTAATACATATTTTAAATATGAAACTTATTGAGTCATATCAAGTGATCAGACTTGAGGGGTGCCCGCGTCAATGGTACACGAGATTTCCTGAAAGAGATTCTATATCTCTCTATATATAAAAGTCAATTCCTGTCTGTCTGTCTGTCTGTTTCGCGATAAACTCAAAAACTACTGAACCAATTGGTTCCAAATTTTGCATGTCGCTTTTTATAAACCTGAGGAAAATTTTTGGCTACATTTTGCTTATTATTTTGGCTATTTCTTTTTTTAATTTGAAGAACTATTTTTTACGCGGACTAATTCGGAATGGAATGAATACCTAAATATGGCCATTTTGTATACGCATCGGTGGCTCAGTGGTAGAATGCTCGCCTGCCACGCGGGCGACCCGGGTTCGATTCCCGGCCGATGCATTTTTTTAAAACAATTTTTAAAACTCATTTATATTATATCTTCTATATATATAAAAATGAATGTTTGTATGTTTGTTTGTTTGTTTGTTGGTTTGTATGTCCGGTATACAAATTCGCAGTAGTTCACTAATTCAAATCAAAATTTCCATACATAGGTAAAAAAATACGAGGAAAACGATAGGCTATTTTAAATTATATATAAATTAAATATTAAAACTATATATTCAAATTATTCTACTTAGCTCACGAACAGCGCCCTCTATCAAGGTTATAAATACGTTTAAAATCGAAATCTTCTCAAAATTTTATTAATAATAGTGTGTTCGCTTAATAATTATAATACTTGATCTAAATCGAAATATTTATAGACGCTCGCTCGATTGAAGATTTATATCGTAACTAATCTGACTGTATAGTTTGGAGCGGGACGTTTCACAAGAGTGACATCCACGGCGCCAATTTATAATTGTAACGAATAGTGTTTGAATAAAACATTTAATCGGGGTAAAAACCCGGGCAACGCCCGGGTCATTCGTCTAGTATTCTATATAATATA
>CP092866.1:33296603-33379090 GCA_030710605.1 Cordylochernes scorpioides | reverse complement strand
TAGACCGCCCTCTATTGACCTTCACCGTAAACTAGCGGCCTCAGGTCGGTGACAAAGCCACAACACCAGCTTTGGCAAACTGAGAAGTGTCTACCATGGTCTCTAGGTGAACACTTCTCAGTTTGCCAAAGCTGGTGTTGTGGCTTTGTCACCGACCCGAGGCCGCTAGTTTGTAGCAAAGGTCAATAGATGCCACCTAGTTTTGACGTCTATTTTGATGGGAGAGGCGACCTTTATCTTCATAGAAAGCAACTAATTGGTAAAAAATGGTAATTTTGACATTGAAAACTGTTCTTTGTAGAGAGGCTCATGAAGTAATGTGAGAATTGTCTAATGGCCTTTGTTGCATTTATTGATATTTTCACATTATTCTTTTTGGGCCTGTGTGTGCATACATGTGTGGATATAAAAAATGCAATTCCTAATAAAAACTGGCCCACATTATTCAAATAAAAATGTTTTAGAAACCAAACCCAACTCACTACCTTCTTGAAAAGATCAGTTCTAAAATATGACAACAGAATCTTAAGGCAACAAGACAACATCCAAATTAATCAGATATATGTGACATGTTTCAGTAACAACATTGTTACCTAAATGCAATGTATATTTTATAAAGTTGGATGTGGCCTTTTTTTACCCCATGTTTCTAATCTATAATCCTAGATTGTTCTTTATCATGGCAACAGAATGAATAGAAAATGCTGAGAGAGTGAATTGTTACCTATTTCTATGATTTTTCTTGAAAATATAGATACTTCGGCCAGTAAATATTCTCGACGTTTCGACAAAAATATTTTGTCCTCATCAGGAACAAACAAAAATTAAAACATTTAGCAAGGCGTTAAAAATCCTTCTAAGGTTCCAAGGGCGTTCTCACGCGATATTTCTATATTTCTATGATGATATCCTGATGCTAGCTCATCTTCACCTTTTTTTTACTCAAACTTTTCTGTCAAAGACTCCTCTCAATGTGAAGACTTTATGAGGAGCTAATGGTTCTTATCATTAATACCTTTAAAAATAGAAATGTCAGTCATTTTTAATCCATTGTTGATCTTTATAGATTTGTCTATGTCATGTGCAGATCCTGTATTCCCATTTCTACCGTGTTGAGGACAACATTGGATATCAGCCCATCACCAAATTTCCTAAGGAGCCTGATTTGAAGGAAAGTAAGTCCTAGAATCTTAATAGTGAAACTCTCTGTGCACTTGGTTAACTCATTTGATAAGGTACAATTTAGATTTTAGATTAGAAACATAAGGTAACAAAACCAATTTTTAAAAAAATAATAGCGTGTGATATTTCGGTAATAGAATTGTTGAATTTAAATTTATATACCATGACTGGGTGAAGTAGAATGTATCTGCTTTTGTCATTAAGACTGGGAGCACTACTCCGTAGCACGCCAACTTAGCTCCAATATAAAATGGCCGACTCTAACATGAGGTACAGACATCATGTGCAGCCACTCTTAACATGGAGTACAGACTCATCCTGTATCCCTGGATTAGGAACCCTTACAGGGTACTATCTTTACTCCTACTGTTACTGCTTCTTCTCTTCCTTTTTCATCAAGGCTTGGAACCAGCAAAGGTGGAGTTATACATGAGATAAGGAAGAAGAAGAAATGTATGTATGTGTATGTGTGGTGTGCATGTGTGTAAGTCTCCCAAGTTATCTTGGCCTTCTATAGACCTCCTATAACAAATTCAGGGTTTGATTTTATATTTGACACAGCTTGTTTTTATTTTTCTGAATAAAAATATTTACTTCAATGAACCCTGATGTTTACAAAAGTCTAACTTCACCAGTGGATACAAGTAACCAAACAGGTCTTGTACATACTTATAAGTGCAAAAGTTGAACTGCTTTCTACATGTGGTACACTTACAGTAAAAGCAGTCGCTAACTACCCACCATGATTATCATGGCCTATTCCCTGTCTTCTTGTGATAAGTAAAAAAAGGTTTACTCATTTGGTTTCTCCTTTTTAGTGTAATAGAATATTTTTACCTTAAATAATGACTATCATATCTCACTGTAAATTTGTTTCCCTCTTTATTTTCTATGTTAAAATATTAACTTAAATTTTTAGCTAAATAATCCATATAACAACATACCCATAAACACAAGGTAATAAGACCAAATCCAAATAAATAAATAGTGTGTGACGTTTCGGTAACAGCGTTGTTACCATCTTCAGACAAAAGTACTGAATTAAAAAAATTTGTCTGAAGATGGTAACAACGCTGTTACCGAAACGTCACACACTATTTATTTATTTGGATTCAGTCTTATTACCTTGTGTTTATAACCTATAATCCAAATTGTGCCTTATCAACATACCTATACATCAACATACCTATACCTTATACCTATACACCAAATACAGTAGAACTACCTCTCTGTAAAGGACAACACCTAGTTTCAGAATTAAAGTGTCCTTTAGGGAGAAGTGTTCTCTTACCGGAGAGTTGCTAATTAGTAAAAATGGTAATTTTGGTGAAGAAAATTGTCCTTTGTAGAAAGGTGTCCTCTTATGGAGGTTCTAATGTACTATATTGCACATGTATAATGTTTTTTTTTTCAACTCAGCTAAAATAATCTTTGAAGGGGGTGATATTTTGTTTCATGAATTATAATCTCAATATAGAATTCTTTATATATAATTCTACTGTCCTAGAAGCTTATGTCCATAGTTTTCTTGAATACCATTTCTGAGATTCCACCCTTCAGTGTAGTATATATAAGCAAAATCGTCCAATACAGTATTAGAGCTCTAAAAAACTGTAGATCAAATTGGCGAAACCGCTGAGAGCATTCACCACTGATGAATTTGATCAATGAATTTAGTCTCCATGACCTTGTATAATTATACAATGGAATTATAATTTAAAAAAACTCATTGATCAGCCAAGCCTTCCCAATATTTTTCTATCGCAGTTAATTGTCCTCATCTTACATCTACTTTATACTCCCTTTAAAGCTATCAAGTTGTGCCATTATTTCTCCAATATTGTAATACCATTGACATTTTCAAGTCCTCTGGTCGTCCTTTGATTGACCTGATGTGTAACTGGGTATCAAAAGGCCCAGTTTTGTAACCCTGTTGTTATAGTTCACTAGCTCTAATGTTGTGTGTGTGCAGCCATATCCTTGCTCCTGGAGAACACCATGTTCCTGGCTGAGTCCGTGGTCCACTTCCCGGACATCAGCCGCCTGCTCTTCCACATCCCGAACAATGTCCTGTGTCAATATGTGGTTAGGTTTGCCAGAGTCTCAAACCTCCTTTCTGGAACCGACCTCAAGTTGATTGATGTGGTACCAGCCTTCTTCTATACCTTTGCTTTCATGTTATGTTTTGATTACTCCAATGACAAAAGCCCATAGTTATGTTAAAGAAGGAAATTTCTGGGTGAAGTAGAATGCTTCTGCCTTTGTCATTAAGACTGGGAGCACTACTCAGTGGCAGGCCACTGACTTAGCTCTGAAAGAAATGGCCGCCTCTGACATGAGGAACAGACACCATGTGCAGCCACTCCTAACATGGAGTACAAACACCACTCATTCTGTATCCCTGGATTAGGAGCCCTTACAGGGTACTATCAGCCAGGCCAGCTGAGCCCAGGTTTTTTAGTGAGCTTGTTACTGCTCCCCCTCCTCCTTTTTCATCCGGGCTTGGGACCGGCAAAGGCGGAGTTAGCAGATAACTGAGGTATATATATCTCAGTCCTTTTTGAGGTGTATGTGGCTATTCTAGCAACCTGATGTATTGTGGTAGATTATCCTTCTTGCTCTGTTGTTGTTAGT
Organism: Cordylochernes scorpioides; assembly: GCA_030710605.1. Classification (NCBI taxonomy): domain Eukaryota; kingdom Metazoa; phylum Arthropoda; class Arachnida; order Pseudoscorpiones; family Chernetidae; genus Cordylochernes; species Cordylochernes scorpioides. The sequence goes on along the minus strand of CP092866.1, from coordinate 33,375,274 downwards.
GTCCTTCAAAAGCATCTTGACTTTTGGTGACTATATGGCAAAATGTTCTCCAATATGATCTGTCCTACACTAGCAGCTCATTTAGTGACTTTCAGGTAGCTTTCTTGACCCCTTGCAGCCAGTTTATTGAAGGTCTTCTTTTCTCATCTTTCAATTTTTCCCAACATCAACATTTTTTTCTAATCCATTTGCACTAATCATGTATATATGTATATTCCTCTTACTACCAAGTAAATTCAAAATCTCCATATCTATTGTTGAAGACATAGACTCATGCTGACAAATGTAGAAAGATTACAGAACATAACAACTTACAGTACTGCTGTTGTGGCAGATGATGAAAGAGTTTGACCTTGAGAAATCAGAACCGGACTTTGTCAACCCCTACATTGTTCCTTCACCTCTTCCCTCAGCGGTGAGCCTCACATCCAGTCTTACCAGTTTCTTTACCTTTCACTCTTCCTTTCTTTTTAATCTCTCTTTTTATCTCCTTCTCATTTGAAGCCAATATTCCTCACTTCTTGTTGTAGTTAGTGATTGATGAAGCTGATAGACATGTGTGCCATGTAAAAGCATTACCAAGGGTTGAGAGTAAAAATGTTTGTGTCTCCTATTTTTATGTATTACCAAGAACATTTATCTTGTGCACGCATGTATCTTTATATGTGTTATCAGTTGTCACGTGACTAGTAGTACCCGTTGGGCTTGAATACTCTGTTCACCCACTCTTTGGCTAGATCACCCATTAGGAAATAAATAATTGTTGGTAAACAAAAAGTAAGAGCTTCACGTTAGGGATATGTAACATCAAAACAATATACAAGAAAATAAGACCTAATCCAAATAATTTAATAGTGTGTGATGTTTCAGTAACAGTGTTGTAACCATCTTCAGACAAAAGAATAAATGCTAGAGGAAATGTGATCAGCAGTCTAAGGCGCTGGTTTAAGGCACCAGTCTCTTCTGAGGCATGGGTTCGAAGCATTTATTCTTTTGTCTGATAATGGTAACAACACTGTTACCCGAAATGTTACATACTATTAATTTATTTGGATTAGGTATTTTTTTCTTGTATCTATAATCTGATTTGTACCTTATCATCAAAACAATATGTATATACATTGTTTGTACCTACAGATCTATGTGCAATATTATTTTCCTAGACAGCGCCAATAGCTATTGCTGAGTTCTACTCTTGACTTGTGTTCTTCTTTCTTCATTGTGCAGGAACAACCTCCTGCCAAGGGTTTCCAGAATCTGCCCCACAAAGTGAGAAATACACATTTTACCCTCTCTTTCTAGATATAAATTTAACTAGGAGGTTTTTTTAGCATGTCGTGATGATGTAACTAACTTACATAGGAGGGTTTCAATTGGTGCCATCACTATATTAAAATGCCTGTGTTCCTGCATTCATCACATCGTTGTTATGCGGTGTAGCCCCTTCAAGGCTGACTATTCATGGAATACCATTTTACCCTCAATTAATTTCCATGATTTTTGACTTGGGATTAATACTGAATCAGAGCCCCTAGAACTAAATACAGCTTGGGGAGTTCCTACACGCGATGCTATTACTAGTATATATATTTTAAAATGTATTTTGTTACCTCATTATTCTCTTATCTAAACTAATTACTGCAATACAGTTAAACCTGTCTATAGCGCCCCCGCTTGGGACTCACCAAAATAGGGTGTTATAGAGAGGGGATGCTATAGACAGGTCACTTTTAATGTAAATCGCATCGTACTACGTATTTAAAATTGGGCGCTATAGAAAGGAAAGCGCTATTTAGAGGGGGCTCTATAGACAGGTTTAACTGTATATGTAAGACTTTGTTTATTTTTCAATAGAGAGAAATAAACACAGTAGAATTTCAATGAAAGGACACTAATACTAGAGAGTACCTTTCTACAAAGGACAGTTTTTTTATCACCATAATTAAGATATTTTTTAATTAGAAACTCTCTGGTAAGAGGATACCTCTATCTAAAGGACACTTTGGCTCTGCAACTAAGTGTCTTTCTTTACAGAGAGGTTCTACTGTATGTTGTAATTGATTTATACTTTTTTTTTTACTTTGAAACTTACTTGGATTTTCTAGCCATACCATTTTCAAGATTGACAGCAAGTTCTTGAATAGTTAGGAAAGACTCTTAGAGCCCATTGTTAAAGCAGTTTCCAAGAAGCATTTAGTTTGTAAACTTTTTTTTTTTTATTAATAATCTGTGAAAGGGAAACAATCCCTTGAACAATGTATTTTTTTTTTTTGTCCTTCTTTTATTTTTGTTTATCTCCTGTGCAAATATTACACAAATTCCATGAGCTCATGCTCCTCGAGCTGTTTGATGGTAAACAGAGGTCTTTCTCAAAAGTCCTATTTAGTGCATCAAATGAAAGCCAAAATGTGTTCTGGAGCTGCAGGTGGCAAGCTACATTTTGGGAAAGCGAGGCAGATTTTTAAATTTTCTTATTTTCAATTGCTTGAGATGGCCTGTTCAAAATCTTGTTAGCATTGTTTCGTGCTGTCTATTTCTGTAGTTCAAAGCTCCTCCTGGGTAAGCTCTCTTTGCTCTTCTTGCTTTAACCTGTATGTTTTATGTCACCAGGTACATATATCTCCCATGGGCTTCAATTAGCATATGTCTGGAACTGAATTTTTTCAAACCAATATCCCACTAGCATCCTCTCCATGGATACACTGTGGAACATCCCACAAATGATTACCTATAACATGGGAACCCTGATCTTTCTTGGATGTGGTCTCTTATTGAAGGTTGAGTCATTTCATTTAGTGTCATTCTTAATTTCACAAATATTCAGGGATGTGTTCGCCTCTATCAGATGGGTTGTTAATATTGTATAAATGGTATGCATTACTTGTAGAAATGGGGGTTGGTGGCAAGGTGGTCTAAACTGTTGGTTTTCGACTGCTACGACCCGGGATTGAATCCCGCATTGGGCACTTTTTTCTAATTAAAGAAAAAAATGCTTCAATGGCCCCCAATTCTTGCAAAAGTCCAACCCCACCAGCGAATGCAAGTAACCAAAGGGGGCTCTGACACATTTATAAGTGCAAAAGTCGAACTGCTTTTCACATATGTAGACATGTGGTGCACTTGCAGTAAAAGCAGTCGTAAACTACCCACCATGATTATCATGGCCTGTACCACGTATACTTGGGATAAATGAAAAAAAAAAAAACTTGTAGCATTCACTATGGCTGCAAAGTAGGGAGCAGTAACTATACCATCAAAGTACGTTGGCCCATAGTTAGAAAGGTAGGTAACTAACTTCCATATCCCTGATGTGCAGGCTACCAAGAAAGCATGGAATTTCTTTTTTGAATTGTAGCATCTAAATAAAGTTTTGTTTTTTAACTGTTTCCTTTGGTTTGAACTTTCTTTGTTGTGAGAAATAACCACTATCTTCATTTCAGATATTTGTATTGGAGTAATGCCAATGGGAGTTATGCTGCATGTGTACAATTTATACTTTTGTATATACAGTAGAACCTCTCTGTAAGGACACCTAGTTGCAGATTCAAAGTGCCATTTAGGGAGAGGTGTTCTCTTACTGGAACTGGAGCTGCTAAATAGTAGAAATAGCCATTTTGGCGATGAAATATGTCTTTTGTAGATAGGTTTCCTTTCAATGGAGGTTCTCTTCTTCTTCTTTCTTATCTCCACACTGGTTGAAATAGAATGCATCTGCCTTTGTCGTTAAGACTGGGAGCACTACTCAGTGGCAGGCCAACTTAGCTCAAAAAGAAATAGCCGCTTCTGACATGAGGAACAGATGCCATGTACAGCCGCTCCTAACATGGAGTACAAACACTGCTCATCCTGTATCCCTGGATCAGGAGCCCTTACAGGATACTATCAGCCAAGCCAGCTGAGCCCAGGTTTTTTAGTGAGCTTTTTACTGCTCCCCCTCTTCCTTTTTCATCCGGGCTTGGGACCGGCAAAGGCGGAGTTTGGAGGTTTTCTTGTATATATATAATGCAAAACATAGTTTTGTTATATTTATATATAACGAAGTTGCAGAAGGATGTACCTCTTTTGGTACATATATATATACTGCATAACTTCTTCAATTCAACCTTTCTTTTTTTTTCAAAAATCTTGAAATATTTATCTTTAATTTAACTGACTATAATTCAACACCGACTTTAATTCAACTGAAAATTCTTATCATTTGGAGTGTTTAATTAAAGATGTTAGATTGTATATATATCCTCCTGTAAAAGGGATTTCAGGTTTCAATACTAGAGAGATGCCTTAAAAGTAATTCATCTCCCAAAGGCTGATGTTTTTCCCTTAATTTAATAAATGAATTTATTAAAAAAGGCATTACTCTCCCTGAAATCTCTTCTACATGAGAATATACAATAACATAAATGTATCAATCCATATTTTAACTGTATCTCTACAATGTTCAGATTATATTGAATAAGCCACAGCATCAGTTTTGACAAACTTGAAAAAAAACAATAACCTGTATACCATGGTTTTGAGCTCTGGTCCTCATCAATATAGGGAGTAGCTATGTTTTTTTTTACAGCCTATGGGAAGGGAGTTATGAAATAAACTGAATCAGTGGCAAAGAGATGTGAAATGGTAGGACCAATCTTAAGCCAGAATACCTTGTAAAAGTGTGGGAAGATGGTATTCATGTCCAAAAAATGGCACCTCTTCCTTTTAATAAATGCATAGATGCAATGATTGGTCAGTAAACGATTAATATGAGACTTATAAAAATAATTGAGTCAGACCTATAAAAATAATTGAGTCGTCTAACAATTTCTCATTGGAATATTTTAGTTAGTTTTGGTAATGAAGATAGATTTCTTTTGAAAAATATAACGCCAAGCTTCTTGCATTCATATTTCACTTGGTGAAAAGCATCAATGCCTCCAGGATGGAACTTTCCTATCTTCTTTGTTTACCCTTCAATGGTTTATTTATTTCTATAAGGCGATAACGTACCATCTATATGTTGGGACACCTCGTGACCATAATATGCCAAAGTAACCCAGAACCCCACCTAACCTAACCATATCCCACCTTTGTCCATTTAAGTTACCAACCTCTGGTGATTGCGAGGTGTTGAGATGGAGCCTGAAGCCACCTTTAGCCCTGGCAGCACTGAGCCAGAGACCGAGATCCCCTTCCTGTAATCAAGTCACCTGACCTGTGGTGGATGACCTGGCCCCACCAACACCAGGATAGTCCAAGATGGACTCAGACACCCCTCCCTGGTGATCAAGTCACCTGACCTGTGGTGGATGACCTGGCCCCACCAACACCAGGATAGTCCAAGATGGACTCAGACACCCCTTCCTGGTGGTCAAGACACCTGACCTATGGTGGAAGACCTGGCCCCACCAACACCAAGCTAGCCTGAGATGGACTCGGACACCCCTTCCTGTTAGTCGAGCCACATGTCCGATGGTGGCCGACTTGACCACAAACCAGTCCAAGATGGACCCAGACACCCCTTCCTGTAGTCAAGCCACCGACCTATGGTGCTTGACCTGGCTCCACCATCTGCATGCAGAGCACCAGCTCCACCACGAGCCCTGAACCTTTCCCAAGCTGACCCCAAGATGCCCAGATCCTACAATATTAATTATTTTTTTTAATTCAATATTTTCGTATTTTTATTTTATTTTTTGTGAATATTTCTTTAATAATTTTTTATATTTAATTTATTTTTATATTTTTTTAAGACGCCTTTTTTATTTTTTTATTTTCATAGAGAGAAGATTGATGATAGCCTTGGGGGGGTGAGTTCAGCAACACTGGGACAAGGAAGCGGATATTTTACATTCTTGAAGATTGACAATTTTGATATTGACATTCGGATTTTTACATTTCTTTTTATTAACAAAAAATAGATTTTTTTCCGAGAAGCAAAGAAGACTTGGAGTTCTAGCTGCGGCCTTGGCTGCCCATTTTTTTGAATGATGGACACTGGGTGGCTGGATGACTAGGTAGGTTGGGGGATAATGGGACTTTGGCACGATAGGCCTTTTTTTTTTTTCTTTTGTATAAAGTTTAAAACTCCTCCCTTTTAACCTTATCTGCAGTTTTTTTTTTCTTAAATATATATATTTTTAATCTTATATGCGCGTGATATTATTCAAGTATTTTTTCTTTGTTTTATCTATATTTGTAGTGCATTGAAAATTTATTTTATTAAAATAAATAAAATATGTTTAACCAAAAAATTGATTGGTTAATTTCCCCATCAACATAATTGCTAGCCGGCACAGCTTTAGGTCTCTACATGTGCCATAGATGAATAAATTTGTGGTCTGCTTTTCAGCAGCCACTGGCGCCCTAATATATGGACATGTAGAGATCTGGAAATAGTAAAAGTATAAAATCATCATTGTTTTTAACAATGACTTTCTTCTTCCATTATACCCAAAAAAAAAATATGAAATGCTCTCGAACTCATCAATGGCGCCCAACGTGGGGCTCGAATTATGTATATAATTTTCTTCTATTATATTCTAAATTATATACATAGTGAAACGCCATTAGGGCTAAGTAGAACGCGATCCTGAGATTAATTAAGAATCAATACCCAGGGAAATGAGACTAATAAAATATTTTTCAATGTACACAGAATAATTATTTTTAGGTAGATATTTATATATATAACTAGTAATTTTATTTTTACAAGCAAGTTTGTGTTTTGAAATTTTTAAAGTGATAAAAATTATCCAATATCCACTCTGTAGTAAGTAAACAAATCTAATGCTGCTTTCAAAACTATTGTTTTGTTGAGTTTAATTTTTGTGTTTTAATAAACATTTATATTTAATACTTTATACTATTTATGGTATATAGTTTAAATTTAGGACTTAGTGCAGAAAAACAACATCTGGAGTCACCAGATGTGCTGGGACCAAATATAATTTTTGGCGCTAGAAATGGGAAACACTGACGTCAGACAATAGTTAATTAAAATTAATTACCATTTCTTTATTTTATACAGAGAATACACTTTTATATTTTCAAATATTATTGAAAATACACTAATAATAAACCTGTTTCATACATTTATTATATACAATATTTTATTTAAATTCTTTTCTGTTTGTAACATTTAGATGTTTTAAAATATATTTACTTAGAAGAAAATATGATGTTAATAATTTTTAATTTACTTTAATATGGAAACTATGACACTGTCATAATACATATAACAGATGTCAAATTCAAATGACTTAACCATTATATAAGAAATTGGCAGGGAGGTTTTCCTATTATATGGTTACATATACCCAGATTTAATATATTGATGAGGCTGAAGTGGGGATATAAAACTCAATTTATTGGTAGGTTGCAGTACATTGTCCTGGTGGGCTATGGTCACCATGGCCCGTTCCAGGGCTGGGCTTGTGGTCCGGTTCTGGAGGGTTGTTGAGGTCCGATTCTCTGCGGTATAGCCGTTGGGAGGGTTAGATCTGGTACAAGACATCGTTCGTTCGCCGGCAAGGATAAAAAGAAAAACAAAAAAAAAATAATAAAAATGCACGAAGGTCCAACGATAACTGGCACGTTGTATTTGTAAGCATTCCGCGAAAACGGTGGTCCGTGGTCAAATACAACTTGTGCCTGTTATCTCTGTGGTGCCGTTTCTCTGATAAATAAATAAAATAAACAAAATTTAAGATAATTTTGCAACGTCACGTGTATTTCCGGTCGGTTGCTTGTTGACACACAACACCACCCCCCCTCTTATCTTAGACTCGGTCCCTCGAGTCGCCGTTATCTTTCTAGAAATTCCTTAAGTCTCGACACGTGCGCTAACGTGCTCTGGCGCCTACTATTTTCGTTGCGTCCGTCCTGTGGTCGTAACCTATATGTCGTTTCCTTGATTCTATCCGTTATTACGTACGGTCCTACGTATTTCGGCAGAAATTTCTCCGTTTTCCCTGGTTTCCTGCGAGACGACTCCAGTAGTACCAGGTCGCCCACTTCAAACTTCCGGAAGCGGTCACGGTTCGCAAGGTCATACTGACACTTCGTCATCATTGTCCGGTCTCGGTAGTTTTCGTCGGCAATTTTCTTTAATCTCTCGTTTTCTAAGATGCGGTTGGTCACGTATTCGTCGTAAGTTTTTACTGGCTCGTCGACGGTTGGTAGTCCTACGTCTAGGGATGTCCTCGGTTCTACGCCAAATATCAACTTATGCGGTGTCACCTGTGTCGACGACTGAATGGACGAGTTATACGCAAAAGTCGCCGTTTTTACGAATCTCGGCCATTCGGCGTGATCGTCCTCGAGATAAACTCTGATGCCGTTTTTTATGATGCCGTTGAGTTTTTCGCATAAGCCGTTTGTTTGCGGGTGTGCCGCGGAAGCCATAATATGTTTAATCCCGTACAACCATGTAAAGTCTCTAAAAGTACTCGAATCGAAAGATTTGCCTTGATCGGATATTATGCATTTCGGAGTACCAAAAACGTAGAGCAGATTGTCTGAGAGTGCGTTGCACGTGGTTTCCGCCTTTGTATCTTTTACCGGGATTGCGAGTGCGTATTTACTAAAATGGTCTACGATCAATAAGATGTGTTCGTAGCCTTCTACCGATTTTTTGAAAGGACCTTGGTGGTCTATTCCCACTCGTTCCCAGATGTCTGTTGCTGGTGGTAACGGTTCTAGCGGGGCTGCGGGTTTGAACCTCTGTGGTTTGAAGGCCTGGCACACTTTGCACGACCGAACGTATTTCCGCACGTCTTCTTCCAGACCTTTCCAGTAGAACCGTTGCTTAATACGGTGGACCGTCTTCGCTACCCCCATGTGTCCTGCCTCGGGTATATCGTGCGCTGTTTTCATTATTTCGGATACGCTTTGCTTTGGTGCTACGACCAACCATTGGTTACCTTGTGTTGCATGGTTCTTTTTATAAAGGATCCCGTTTATTTTTTTATATTCGTCCCGTGTTTTAGCGTCTGGTAGTTTCCCGGTAATATCGCGGCAAAACGTGTCTTCCTTTTGTCCATTTTCGTCGATCCGTACTGTGCATGCCGTTAAATCGTTGAAGTTGTCTTCGACGTTCGTATCGTTTTTGTGGAACGGGTTGCGTGAGAGTGCGTCCGGTGCAACGTTCTTCCTCCCTGCGCGGTGGACTATTTCAAAGTCGTGCTCCATGAGTTTTAACCCCCATCTAGTGAGTCTTGAGCACGGGTCACGTACGTTAGCTAGCCACGTTAACGCGCTATGGTCGGTTACGACTTTGAATTCTCTCCCGAAGATGTACGGCCGTAACTTTTGTAGAGCCCAGACTATTGCTAAACACTCTAGTTCTGAGATACCATATTTACTCTCGTGTTTCGATGTCGTTCTCGACAAGTAGTGGATCGGGTGCAAAAACCCGTCATTGTCCGGTTGCATTAGCACCGCGCCTAATCCCACGATTGATGCGTCCGTATGTATTTCTATTCTAGCGTCTGGGTTGAAGTGTGCTAGAATTGGCTCCTCAGTCAATTTTTTTTTAAGGTTTCGAAAGCTTCTATTTCGGCCGGACCTATCACGAATTTCTTATCTTTTTCCGTTAAACACATCAGCGGTTTGCTTATCTTTGAAAAGTTTTTTATGAAACGGCGATAATAGCCGCAAAGTCCCAGAAACGAACGAACTTGCTTGACATTTTTCGGAATCGGAAATTCCTTAACCGCCTCGATCTTATCAGTAGCCGGTTCTACGCCATTTTCCGATACCACGTGTCCCAAAATTGGTAACTTTTGGTAGGCGAATCTACATTTTGATGGTTTTAGGGATAAGCCTGCCCCGCGGAAACATTCTAGAACATTTGTTAACCGCAGGTTGTGTTCACGTATGTCTCTTCCGTACACGATGACGTCATCTAGATAAACCATACACTCGGACCATTTCAATTCAGCTAACAGTGTATCCATGATTCTTTCGAAATGACCCGGTGCCCCGGTTAAACCAAAGGGTAACACTTGAAACTCGTACAACCCGTTACCTGTCGTGAACGCTGTAATTGGCTTGCTTGTTTCGTCCAGTGGACACTGCCAATAACCGCTAACAAAATCCGTGTGAGAGAAATACTTCATTCCCGCTAAACGGTCCAGGCAGTCGGTGATATCCGGTAATGGATATGAGAATTTTTCGGTTACGTTGTTAACTTTTCTATAGTCCACACAAAACCTATAGGATCCGTCTGATTTTTTAACCAAAACGACCGGGCTCGCCCATGGAGATGTTGATTTCCTAATAACTCCTTTTTCACACATTTCTTTAACCTGTTCCTCTATAATATCACGTTCCTTAGGACTGCGGCGATAGGCTTTTTGTCGAATTGGTTCCGTGTTCGCTTTAAGTTTAATGTGGTACGGTTCGATATCTGCCGCCTTATTCCACTCTTCTGAGAAAAGTTCCCGATACCTGTACAATACGTCCAGTACGTCGATTTTTTCGCTGTCCGATAGCTCCGGGTTTATATCGAACTTCTGTGGTTCGTATTTGCACGTGGCCGTCGTACTGTATCCCACCTGTTCACTTAGGAAAGAAACATTCGCTATTTCCCCGCCGGATCGTAACAAGCACGAGTTTGCTACCAACCGCACCGGCTCGTTCCTAGTATTTATGACATCAATGAATATCTCGGATACCGTTTCGGAAACGTGTACTGATGGTATTAGTAGCCCCGTTCTTCTTACGCAGTCGGGGTGGGGTTCTAAAATGCCCGCCATTACCGTTGGCCCTTTTAACTTAACCCTCGTTTTACAACGTGGTGCAATTTCAAGGTCGTCTAGTATGCAGTACTTTTGTTTGGGGTTTTTCCGATCGCTCGTAATTGTGCCTAACCTCTCGAGTTCCCGTTCTTCGTTTAGTTCTACCACGTGGTCGTCCCTGCCTATTTTTGGCCTATACAATTCTACCGATTCGTCTCTAAACATAATTTTGCAATGATAGTTTGTTAGAATATCGACGCCGAAAATAATCTTTTCCCCGTTTCCTGGAATTATGGTGAACCTGCCACATATGTCGAAACCATCAATGTTGACCTCTAAGTATGTGCACGTGTTCGAGACTACTGACCCACTTATTCCCCGTATAAGTAATTTTGAAGGCATTCTAGCACATCCTAGTGCGTTGGCTATTCCTTCGTCTATGCAGCTAACATTCGCCCCTGAATCGAAAATCAGTTTGCCTACATGTGTCTCATTGATATGCGTGATTAAACAGAAATTTGTCATACCTGTCCAACGGAATTTTTCCATTGCTGTACCCCCTATTTCTAAAGTGGATTTTTCTATTGGTACCTTATTTAATGTCTGTTTCTCGTTAACCCCCGGTTGTCCTTTTACCCTGAAGATTATGCGATTGGTGTTACCAGTAACCTCGGAAAATACACGTGGTACGCTCTCTACACTGTTTGAAACTTCCACCACAGGATTAGAGGCAAAATTGTACTTACCACGTGGCCTCCTTTTCGGGCAATCCCAGTGTTTGTGCCCCGTCTGGTAACAAGTGAAGCATCTTGGCGTCCCGTCCGGTAGCATAAATCTTCTTGCTTTTTCCATGGGCGTTTCGGTCCTTGGATTTCGTCCTTGTTTTTGTTCCCACTCTTCCGCCGTCCTCGTAGTTGTTTCCCAACTCGTCGTTGTACCTGCCTCCGTCCGTTCCTTGTTCCATTTATTCGTCTCGTCGAGGAATTTCGCCGCCTGTAGGAAGTCGGCCTCTTCTGGGTTCCGCGTGGTACTCCACGAGGCTGCCAGTAGTAGGCAGTCTTTTGGAGCCAATGCCCACAATGCCTCCTTGCTTGAATTAAACGGCGAAAACTCACCTGCCGTCGCGTGGGCCGTAATCAGGTTCATCAGGTATTTCCCGGTATCTTCCGTGGACTGGGGCCGTCTCATTTTCTTTAATTCGATACCCCTACTACGTGCCCGGCCGTCGTTCCTTGGGTAGCAAAGCTTCAGCGCTTCCAGGACGTCTTCAAGTGCGGCTGAAGGGTCAAACCTGCACTTGATGAATTCGCGGCCGTCAAGTGGAAGCCGCCGTACTAGGGCCTTTGTCCAGTCTCCCTTCGGTACCTTGCTCGCCGTCAGCCACGTCTTGAATTCCTCCACGTGGTCCTCGATGTCTTCCTCCTCCGGGTTGAAACACGGCGTCTCTCCGTAGCCGATATTTATGTTCGCTGCTTGAGGTGCTGGGCCGACACTGCTCTCCACCATGTGATGAGGCTGAAGTGGGGATATAAAACTCAATTTATTGGTAGGTTGCAGTACATTGTCCTGGTGGGCTATGGTCACCATGGCCCGTTCCAGGGCTGGGCTTGTGGTCCGGTTCTGGAGGGTTGTTGAGGTCCGATTCTCTGCGGTATAGCCGTTGGGAGGGTTAGATCTGGTACAAGACATCGTTCGTTCGCCGGCAAGGATAAAAAGAAAAACAAAAAAAATAATAATAAAAATGCACGAAGGTCCAACGATAACTGGCACGTTGTATTTGTAAGCATTCCGCGAAAACGGTGGTCCGTGGTCAAATACAACTTGTGCCTGTTATCTCTGTGGTGCCGTTTCTCTGATAAATAAATAAAATAAACAAAATTTAAGATAATTTTGCAACGTCACGTGTATTTCCGGTCGGTTGCTTATTGACACACAACAATATTAATTCATGAAATACATTTCATTAAGTTCACCTTTATTTATAAACCAATTGATAGTTTAAACCATTTAGCTCATTTATTTTTAGGCCTAAATGTCTTTTTTTTCATCTCTATTGGTTGAAACAATTTTCTAAGGCAATTTATTGAATAAAAAGGCATGTTTTCTTTTTAAGTGTTTGAAATAACAAAAGCTATAATTATTATTATCTTAATGAGATATTTCAGGAATTTTGCATGAGTGTATAAAAAAAAAATACATTTCTTGACATTCTTTTGGTTAATAATGAATTTTACTTATAGAAGTGTTAGCATGTCCATGGTCTGCCCTTGAGGTACATGCTGACCTACATGATGAAGCTTTTCATAGTATGAAGGAGATATTTACATGGTATGAACAAGATAATTTTAGAGCAAAGGTTTTTTATATTTCATTTTTTTAGGGTAATTTCTAGATTTTTTGAACTTTTTTTGTTTGTGTAAATTTATCAAAATGTAAGAGAATTTGTGCATCCTTTTTTTTAAAACTCAGCCTTTGTTTTTTTTAGTAATTTTATAAACTTTTATTTTAGTATAGATTTAAGACCTACTTTATGATTAAAGAGATATCCATTTCTTCAACTAGGAGTTAAGATTTTGTGTCTCGGACAGTGAAGCACCTAAAAGACGAGATTTAGGCTCTCTTGGTATCCATCACTGTGAGCAATCTTTATGAAGCAATGTTGAATTAGTTGGATAGTCAGTGTAGTAGTTGCTTTTTTTTTTAATAGGATACTAGGATTTATAATATGGTCTAATTTTTGAGGATTTTTCCTTTTTTGTTGTTGTTTTCTCTTTGTCGCTTATTGTAAACACAGGACGGACGGGATACAGGCCCTCTAGATAGCTTTTACAGTAAATGATAATATTTTTTTAGGTTAAATAGATAGGATTAGATGAATATTTGAAGATAGGATTTCTATTTTTTATGAACCTTGCACACTTTTTTTTTTAATGTTAGATTACTATTTTGGGTACCGAATGACCAAATTGGTGGTAATTAGTACAAGTTTATTTTCTTTTGTGAGTTTATGGAGGTGGACCATAACTAGATTTTCTTTGGTATAAAGCACTTGTGCTTATCTCCCTGAATTTAGTTTTTGAATAGTTGTTTTGTTTGTTTAATGTTCAGGCAGTGCTTTTGATTTCAAGTTTAGTTTGAATGCATCCGCAAATGTTTTCTTCTTTTTTGTATGAATGAAGGATAGTGAATGAGATATCAAACTTCAAGCCAACAGTATGTTAGACCTGGACAAATTAAAATATTGGTAGGATAGGATCTTGTAACTTTATACAAAACGTGTTAGGACCTTAATAGTTTGATTTACCATCAGGGATCGATAAACTCACTGACAATCTGATATGTCTGCTTAGGCAGAGTTTCTTCACTTCATGTGGAGGTATAAATTTGATTTCATTTTTTTTTGTTTATATATGTTAGGTTCAAACTTATCTATTTTTTTTAACTGGATTTTTTTTGACCCTGGATGAGATATAGGCTCTCCAGCTAAGTTTCTCTTTCTGTGAAGAAAGCACTCGTATGGTTGTGGGAAATGTCATTTGTCATGTGCTCTGGGAGCACACACTGGATGTCAAGGGAGAGAGTCCCATGAATTTTTTTCTTCTGACTGCTCTGGGAGCAGCAGTTGTGTTGAGACCATGTGAAGGTCTTTGTCCTCCGCCTGAAAGTCCCGAAGGTGTGAGAAGCTCTAGCTTTGGGCAGCTAGAGGACAAATGGCATAATCCCATGTAAACTAACAAGTACCTGAGTGTCAGTTTGTGATTATAGATTTGGTCTTGAACCTTGAATACCGGTTCGAAAGAATTTTTTTTTAAGGTTTATTATAAAAAAAAAAAAAGTAGGGAAATTTTTGTGTGTGTTTTAAGGCCATTTAAAAAAAAAGGAGGTATATATACCTTAAGGTTAAGCTATAGGTTTGGTTTAATATTTTGTGAAGCAGGATTTTTTTTTTTAACAAAGGATGTTTTCAGTTATGTGTGGCCATGCGAGGTCAATGTACCGAATAGTTTAGGTAGACAACTATTCTAACCATGTAAAAGGTTTCAGTTCAATTTTTAATCAAAGATTCAATTAGTTTTACCAGAATGAGTTGTGTGTGGGATCAAAGTGTTTTAAATTACTGATTTGAATTACCCTATTAAATATTAGTAGAAAGAAGCGCATTAGATTTGAAATTTGTCTTTTCCCCCTGATACCTTTAAGTATTTTAGGACTTTTTTTTTTGGCTGTTACATTATGAAAAATGCATATATTGGATAATTGTTATTATTTGAAAAAGAAAATGAATTGCATTTGCATACGTGTATACCATAGTATTTTTTAAATTTGTAGATTTATGATTTTAGAATTTTGAGTTTTTTTTTTAATGTGCATTCATCACTTCACCTTAGCACCCAGGGTGGATTTGAGTGATTAATTAATATTTGAGTATAGATATGCTATTTTTTTGTAGTAAATATTTTCTTTTATGTAATTTTTTTTTATTTTATTAAGTTTCCTCACTCGGTGTTGGAAATTAATTTTCCTTTTCATTTTGTAAAATTAATTTTTTGGCAGGGAGGATTGTTGGGACACCTCGTGACCATAATATGCCAAAGTAACCCAGAACCCCACTTAACCTAACCATATCCCACCTTTGTCCATTTAAGTTACCAACCTCTGGTGATTGCGAGGTGTTGAGATGGAGCCTGAAGCCACCTTTAGCCCTGGCAGCACTGAGCCAGAGACCGAGATCCCCTTCCTGTAATCAAGTCACCTGACCTGTGGTGGATGACCTGGCCCCACCAACACCAGGATAGTCCAAGATGGACTCAGACACCCCTTCCTGGTGGTCAAGACACCTGACCTATGGTGGAAGACCTGGCCCCACCAACACCAAGCTAGCCTGAGATGGACTCGGACACCCCTTCCTGTTAGTCGAGCCACATGTCCGATGGTGGCCGACTTGACCACAAACCAGTCCAAGATGGACCCAGACACCCCTTCCTGGAGTCAAGCCACCGACCTATGGTGCTTGACCTGGCTCCACCATCTGCATGCAGAGCACCAGCTCCACCACGAGCCCTGAACCTTTCCCAAGCTGACCCCAAGATGCCCAGATCCTACAATATTAATTATTTTTTTTAATTCAATATTTTCGTATTTTTATTTTATTTTTGTGAATATTTCTTTAATAATTTTTTATATTTAATTTATTTTTATAATTTTTTTTTAAGACGCCTTTTTTATTTTTTATTTTCATAGAGAGAAGATTGATGATAGCCTTGGGGGGGTGAGTTCAGCAACACTGGGACAAGGAAGCGGGATATTTTACATTCTTGAAGATTGACAATTTTGATATTGACATTCGGATTTTTACATTTCTTTTTATTAACAAAAACTAGATTTTTTTTCCGAGAAGCAAAGAAGACTTGGAGTTGCGGAGAGCGGAGGCCGCTAGCTGCGGCCTTGGCTGCCCATTTTTTTGAATGATGGACACTGGGTGGCTGGATGACTAGGTAGGTTGGGGGATAATGGGACTTTGGCACGATAGGCCTTTTTTTTTTTCTTTTGTATAAAGTTTAAAACTCCTCCCTTTTAACCTTATCTGCAGTTTTTTTTCTTAAATATATATATTTTTAATCTTATATGCGCGTGATATTATTCAAGTATTTTTCTTTGTTTTATCTATATTTGTAGTGCATTGAAAATTTATTTTATTAAAATAAATAAAATATGTTTAACCAAAAAATTGATTGGTTAATTTCCCCATCAACATAATTGCTAGCCGGCACAGCTTTAGGTCTCTACATGTGCCATAGATGAATAAATTTGTGGTCTGCTTTTCAGCAGCCACTGGCGCCCTAATATATGGACATGTAGAGATCTGGAAATAGTAAAAGTATAAAATCATCATTGTTTTTAACAATGACTTTCTTCTTCCATTATACCCAAAAGAAAATATGAAATGCTCTCGAACTCATCATATATATAAGAAATGGAAGAATTAAAACACAAATATTTCTTTTTAAATATAAACAAATTTTGGGAGGACATGGCTCATCAGTGGTTAACTTTGTCATTTGAAGAGGGCTTGATCATTTTTTAATAAATATATAGCACATACACATGATTTTGAAAAAAAAAAAATCCAAATTGCTCCCAATGGATTACTGGAGATTCCTTCGATGGTGTAAAAGGCTCCTTTCACTGATTTTGAAATTGAAGGAAAGTTTGGTCTTTTGACCTTCTTCCTTTATTCAATGCAAGCTGGAGGTCTATAGGTACAGGTTGTGCCAAAAAATTTAATCATAGAGTCTTCATGATAAATAAATCAATCGAGACACTCTGCTGAAAATACCTATACCTTGATTTATCCAAAAATCTTTATGACCTCTTTACTTGGTCATTGAGGTACATCATTCTGAGAAAGTGGAAACAAGCTATTCATTAATATAACGCTAAGGTTTTCCTTTGGGTGGAAGGTCGCTCCCAATGTGACATAAGAAGTGGCATCTTGTTGGTGTGGCAGCCACTGCACATGTCTGAGTTACCTAGACAGCGCCTCTTCAATGCTATCCAGTCTTCTTCCATACTGGGTGGCTTAGACTTCCTTCAATTAGAGTCTAGTGGAATGGCGCGTATATGTGTAGAGGCCACTTCTGGAGCCTCCACAAAGTCACCCACAGAATCAAGGAAAAGCCGGTGGACAATGAAGCGGACTTCTCTGTAATTCTTCTCTGTAAAAAACCAGCCCATCTCTTCACCTCCTTTTTTTTATTTCTAGTTTTTTTTTTAATAACATTTAGTACTATAATAAATTTTCCTTTTATTTTAAATAAGCAGTTATTTTGGGTTTTCTTTTTAATTAATATTTAAAAATTAATATTTCGAAAGATAATTTTTATTATAATTTTATATTTTTATTTTTTAAAATTCTTTTTATCACAGAGGGTGAATAGATAAAGATTTATTTTTAATTTTTTTAATTTTTGTTTGGTCACCCTGGGAGAAAAAAGTTAGTGGCAAGCAAGTTTTAGGGGGGAGCTGGTCAGTAATAGATAAGATAGTCACGAGGAAGTTTTAGTGGGGGGGGCGAGCTTGTAAAAATGTAGTCCTAAAAGAAATTTTTTTTTGGAGGGGTTTCCAGCCTTCCAACAAAAGAAGCACTAAAGTTAAGTATTTTCTTTTTATAATGATTTTTTTTAACACATATATATATATGTAAACTTTCCCACTCAATCGTCATTGCATATTTATTTTTTTTTTTCTTATCTTTGTGTTTTCTTTTGGTCAAAAGAGATAAATAAATATATAATGTAAATTTAACCAGAGTTTATGTCCTTCCTTTTTAACCCCAGTGCGTGCAGGATACACGCAAACTATATATCTTTTTATAGCAGGATGTGTTATTTTTGTGAACTCCCTGAGAAAGAAAGAGGCTCATGGATATCAGACAATAACGTCAGATATATCCCACCTCGTCAATGACGCCTTCAACGTGGGATGATCAATTCCATTATGGCCACGAAAAGTTCACGGTAAAATAGAGCCCTGCTGCTTGAAACATGTAACATGTAAAATCCTGTCTAAAGCATAAAACTAATAGATAAATGTGTGCTAGTTGGAGGCTACGGAAAATCCAGTAAAGAATGGGAAAGTCCACGAGGCGGCCAACCACGTGGAGAACGGATCCCGCCATTTTCTTTTTTAAGGTAAGATTTGATACATTTGTGGGGGTGCCTTTTTTTTTCTTTTTTTTTATATTAGATAAACGAGCCATATTTTTTTAATTAAGCCAAATAATATGCTAGAAGGCCGCAGTTGTCCACTTACATTTTAGTTTTAAAATTTAAAGTAATGCCAAATTTATATTTAAAACTATTTGTACTAGGCGTAAAAAAAAAAAAAGATTTTCGCATAAAAATAGAACGTCGTTTTTAGCCTATTGTGTAACATCATATTATATTTTTAAATTAATACAATTGAACATTGGAAATCATTGGGATTAGGCGTTCGACGTCAAATTTTACATATAGCAATTATAAGTAGTGGCTTAAAAATATGTACAGTCAGCACTTTCGCCTCTAAATGTACATCCTGCAGAATCTATTAAACTTGATGTATTGGTCTTTATTGCAAGCAGCGTATTTGTATCGGTCAGGTAAAGTTGGTTTTCTTCCCTTGGATCAGAAGTTAATGGACATTTTATCAGAAGGTGTTCAGGGGTTTGTTGTTAGTTTCCACAAGTACATGCAAGTGAACCAATTTTGCCAATTCTAAACAAATATGTGTCGAGGTCACCATGTGTCCAGTATAAAAATTTTTGAACGTTATAGAGGTTGGGTTGTAACTTAAAACACTGCATCATTTTGCAATCTATCTTTTAAATCATATATTGTCAACACCAGTAATTTTTTTTAGCAAGGTACACCAGTCTAGAGTATTTGAAATCTCAATTTTTTTATTTTTGTGTTTATTGGTTAACAGTCTTAAAATTCCGTTATACTAGCTGGTAGATAGAAAATTACAAGGAAATTTTTTTAGCGGGGGGAAAAAAAATGCAAAGAATCTGAGAAACCATGGGAAAGCAAATAAAGATGTCAATCAATGTCAAATTCTAGACTTCCTCCCCCGCAAGTTTGATTGACAAGTCGGCGAGACACTAAGGGTTTCAAGATAACCGCTTTTCCCGTCTACAAGGAAATTTTAACAAAGACAGTCTAGACCAAGCGTTTGGTGGGGAAAGGTACGTTTTTTTTTAAAGGCTTAGCCTTTAGACTTGGCACTATGCCTGCCACATATTTCTTCCATTTCTTTTATTTATCTATTCATTTTAATTTAGTATAATATTCTAATAATATGCCAAATATTTTTAAAAACAATTTTTGTAAAAGTCATTGAGACAAGATAATATATTTATGGATGCCAGTAAGGCCAATTTTATGGTAAAAGTATCGCAACGCAATTCTCTTGTGTAAAATGTTTTATTACCATTTAGATTACAGTTATGTATAATAATTTATTTTCTCCATTATTCAATTTAATTTACTTTAGTTTTTTTTTGGTTACTTTAATTTATGTGATAAATATGTTTGTTCAATTTTAGTTCTAGATAAAAACGTGTTCCAATTTTTATTTTTAACAGTGTAGATGATCTCTTAAACTGGTCTTGTATTTTTATCTTTTTATGCATGGGAATCTTAAACTGGTATTGTAATTTTCCTTCATTGTCAAGCATAGTAGCGAGTACGCAAAATAGTGTTTTTATGATCCAGTAGAATGTTATATTCTTATTTGTAACTCTTCGTGGAGGGAAATGCGTGACAACAGTATAGCGTTTATTGACAGAAAAACCTCGTTTGTATGGATTATTAGCCTTTTTTTTTCCAGTCACCTTTGATTATATTTTTTGCATGTGTCACGCACATTACAAATAGTACAGCATATAGTTTTATCTCTCCCATTTATAGGTGCATTTATATTTTTATTATTTAGTTATCATATTCAATCTAGTAGCGATTTTTAGTGAAATTGTTGTTTCTTTTCTTTAGCTCCAGCCAAAGATCAAAATTAATTTTATATATAACCTGTGTCCTTTGGAAATTAATAACTCTATTTCGAAATAAGAACTTAGCAGTTTACTAGATAATGGTTATACAAATAACCTAGATAAACAGCGATAAAAATTTTGCACCTCGTGTGTGTTTACACTTGA
This sequence comes from Cordylochernes scorpioides, assembly GCA_030710605.1. Taxonomy (NCBI): domain Eukaryota; kingdom Metazoa; phylum Arthropoda; class Arachnida; order Pseudoscorpiones; family Chernetidae; genus Cordylochernes; species Cordylochernes scorpioides. Next base: position 33,354,859 of record CP092866.1, on the reverse strand, counting down.
CTGGTTTTTGATAAGCCTTTCCAGAAAACCCTTATCTTCAGGTTGCTTGGCAGCAGAAGCCAATAACAAAAGAAACTTATAGCATCATAGCAGATATAAAAACTCGTTTCGACATCGGCTTTCGTAGTTTTATGAAATGTGACATTGGGCATTGGTAACCAGTAGCAAAGACTACATTTCTGGGAGGTCGGGAATAGGCCTTGAAGACTAGGAAGGGTGTCTTGCGTAGCCTTTGAACGGTGGATGTCGGAGCATCTAATTTTGCCTACAAATTTGTATATTAAATAGGATTTAAAGATGCTCATGAAGGTGGACGTGAGTGAAGAACGACAAAAAAACATAATATCCCGATGGACGCCACCGAGCGTAAAAACCACGTGGCATGAACCAGTTGAAGAATGGGTCATTGTGGTAGTATGTGAAGAAATCATCTGAAATATATGCATCATTTATAAAATATAGATTTAATCTATATATATCCATCTGCAGGCTGATGCACCATTTCGCTCAGAGTTTCCAGGATTGATTAATCGACATGCCAAGTTAACCTACGCAAGATGTAGTTATGCCAAGCTCGCACCTGTTCAGATGTGTCTAGGCTCGGTTCACCTCTGTCATACCACGGGAAAACACTGCGACAGCCATGTCTTAACGAGATAAACCTTTAGTACCATAACGATATATATATTTTAGCATGCAATTCCGCAATTTAGTGAGACCTCAATGGGAAAGTGTGCTGTATCAAACCAGGTCAAGTCAATACACATAATATCACCAAAGGCGTAAGAGAAATTAGCCTGCAATTGATAGTAAAATTTTGAACTACCGCGTAGTGAGCAAACGTAATCCCTAGCAGAACAAATAGGTCAATCTAATATAATGATGTCTAATCTATTTTATTTTAGTTAAAAAGGAGGTCCAGGCTGGACTAAAGAAAAGAACAATATAGTAGACCCTGATATAAGTAAAATAAAATGCGTGTAAAACAAACCCTTCCCATAGATAGGCACTCTAGGTAAATTAAGATAGTTGTATAAGAAACAGTCAGTTCATAAAATTTTAGTATGTATTAAATGGGAGAGAACAAAATTGAGCAGAATTTTCTTTTTATAGAATTTTTTTTCATGAAACTTTAAATTTTGAATTTTTTAAGTGTAGTGTGCATTTGTAAGTGTAGACTTTGTGAGGTGAGCGGTGGCCATAGTCACTGACATGATGTAGTGTGAAGAGAGTGCATGTATAGAAAGCGTAAGTTCGTAAAACTTTAATATGTATCAGGAAAGATAAAATTGAGCAGAATTTTCTTTTATAGAATTTTTTTTTTCACGTAACTTTAAATTTTGAATTTTTAAGTGTAGTGTGCATTTGTAAGTGTAGACTTTGTGATGTGAGCGGTGGCCATAGTCACTGACGTGATGTAGTGTGAAGAGAGTGCATGTATAGAAAGCGTAAATTCGTAAAACTTTAATATGTATCAGGAGAGAACAAATTGAGCAGAATTTTCTTTTATAGAATTTTTTTTTACGTAACTTTAAATTTTGAATTTTTTAAGTGTAGTATGCATATTGTAAGAGTAGACAATCAGTCTTGTTTAATATTAGCAATTAGGTGTAACCAATTTAGCACAAATATTCAAGTTTAGGGTAATTTTTTTTATTAAGATTAGATTTGAGAGACCAAATCAAGCAGAATTTTTTTTCTTTTGTAGAATTTTTTTTTTTTGAAACCTTAAATTTTGAAATTTTGTGTTAAAATTTTCAAACTTTCTCATGTCAAAGCATATAGTATAGACAATCAGTCTTGTTAATATTTGGCAATTAGGTGTAACCAATTTGGCACAAATATTCAAGTCTAGGGTAATTTTGTATTAAGATTAGATTTAAATAGAATAAGGTATTATTTGATCAAGGAGCTAATACTTAATACTTCAGTATGGTGCACAGTTTACAGTAGGATCGGTGGCGCAAGCAGCTAAATAGATGTATAGGTACAGCTGGGCGACATCAAGTTTACTCCAGAGCCACACAACAACTCCAGAGAAGATGAACTGCCGAGGTCGGAGTAATGTTTGGCGGCGAGCTGTTTGTGTTCTTAGTGACGTCCAAGGTTGAGTATACGGGAGCCATCGTATGACGCTCAATAATCCCTTGAATTGAGATTAAGTAGACATAGACAATCAGAAGCCAGGTAGTTTAGAGCAGTGGTGCAGCAGAGTGTAGGTTTACACATTAGTACAGATATCGGTTGGGTATATATAGACGCCCTTTAATTCCATATTCTAGAACTATTGCGTGTTGCCTACAGTCGACAGGTAGGATAAAGTTGTTGACTAGTGGTGTAGAGTGGTTGCTGTGACTGGAGCGTGTTTGAGGAGATAAGGTCAATCAATAGGATCTTATCAGTGGAGGAAGCGCCTCCAATTGTTTGTCGCCTTCATGAGTTGAATGTCCTATTCTTTGTCGCTCTAGTTAGTAAATTGTCCTATTAAATTATCTTTGCAGTGGTACTAGGTGCTGAGGCAAAGACAATTTAGGGACTTTGATATTTACAATTATTTTAAGGTTAGGTTAGCTTACAGTCGAGACTGATATCAGTCATTGAATATAAATAGTTAGTAAGAGATTGTATGAGGCATTTTATTTGAGTAAACTAGGGCTTTAGTCCCCAATTTGTTTTAATTTGTTAATTCTATTTGATTTCACATCTTGTCCTAGAAGATTTTATTATTGTTAGGGTTTATTTGATAGACATAATTGAGTGTTTTGGCGTCTATAGCAGCTTTTAACTTTAGAATGAATGCCCACAATGACTGAATTTTTTTTTTGTATGAATGTGAAGTGGAATAAATGATGAGAAGGTTAGAAACTATTATATTGTTAGACCAAGATACATTTTTTTAGAATAGTGTTAGGGAATTTTAATAGGATCGATTTTATTTTGAATTCAAATTTTTAGGGATATAAGCCTCTCGGGACAATGCAATTCTCAAATTAGAAAATAGTCGCTCCTTTAGTTAGGCTTTCTTCGGGAATATGAGTTTTTTTTTTTTGTTAACTTTTGATATGTGTGAAACTTTGGTGGACTTAGCGGGTTTTCACCGGCGCACCAGATGGCTACATACAATTCAATTGAATCAATGTAGGGTTTGATAACTGGGTGGTATCTGGTTGCAAACTCCAGTAGGGGAAGTGTGCGCTATAAGTATGCTTCCTTCCATACGGATAACGTTAGTGGTAAAAGACTGAGTTAGGGTGGGTCTTGCAAGTCGGGGACTTGATCGGTTCTATGCGCTGACCCATTTGTTGGGTCTGATACTATTAATAGGGACGCGCGAGGTTTCGTAGTGTCTTCAGATGACTGACACGAGGACTCTTCGGCGAGGGTATCAATAAGTGCAGAATAGGCCAGTTAATCACGCCACGGGCTTTGTGCTGGACGTGAGGTCTTTGGCATTTCGGGCTTTGTGCTGAATGTCGTATTTACTCATGATGAGTTGGATGATGTGTTCATCCTGGAGAACCAACCCAGCCCAGTCAGTCTTTATAAAGGACTTCCTACCAGACGTACTATGGTAGTACATTGATAAAATACTATTTATTTTATTCTTATTAGGTAGTAAACAAGTTTAGAGCTTGATCATGTTAGTTTAAATTAGTTAGTAGCAAACCCATATAGAATTGGACATGTTTCAACGAAAAAAAAAGGCATGGAACTAATAGAGATAAATTTTGACTGACAGGCACCGTGTCAAGTCGATGTGAAGTCACCAATTTTTTTTTCTCATTATTGGTTCTTTTATTATTATTCTTATTTTCCAGTTTGAATTCATTATTGGCTTAGGTTTGAATTCATTATTGGCTTTCTTATTTACTTAATTTTTGTTTGAATTCATTATTGGCCTTTTATTTATCTAATTTGTTTGAATTCATTATTGGTTTTCTTATTTATTTAATTTTGTTTGAATTCATCATTGGCCTTTTATTTATTTATTTTAGTTTTGAATTCATTATTGGCTTTCTTATTTATTTTTTTGTTTGAATTCATTATTGGTTTTCTCATTTATTTAATTTTTGTTTGAATTCATTATTGGCCTTTTATTTATTTATTTTAGTTTTGGATTCATTATTGGCTCTTTTACTTTTATTTTTAGTCACGAAGCATTATTTTTTTTAACTAGTAGGTATGCACCTTCCCACAAATGTGTCAAATCTTACATATAAATAGATGTATATATGTGTTTATAACCCTTGTGTTCCAGGCACCCTAAGACTCCGGATATACTTATCACAATACTATCCATGTCACAGAGTGGAACTAAAAAGCCAGTCTTGCATTCAACTGGCGAATAAATAGAATGCATGGCGCCCTTTGTTTTGATATTTTTTTATTTTAGACAGTGCTATTGCTCCCTCGCAAGCCAGAGCATCCATGACCTCCACTTTTGACCCCGGAGATTTGCCTTGCTCCCTCGCAAGCCAGAGCATCCATGACCTCCACTTTTGACCCCGGAGATTTGCCTTGCTCCCTCGCAAGCCAGAGCATCCATGACCTCCACTTTTGACCCCGGAGATTTGCCTTGCTCCCTCGCAAGCCAGAGCATCCATGACCTCCACTTTTGACCCCGGAGATTTGCCTTGCTCCCTCGCAAGCCAGAGCATCCATGACCTCCACGTTTGACCCCGGAGATTTGCCTTGCTCCCTCGCAAGCCAGAGCATCCATGACCTCCACGTTTGACCCCGGAGATTTGCCTTGCTCCCTCGCAAGCCAGAGCCATGACCTCCACGTTTGACCCCGGAGATTTGCCTTGCTCCCTCGCAAGCCAGAGCATCCATGACCTCCACGTTTGACCCCGGAGATAGTCCTGCTCCCTCGCAAGCCCGAATCCCGTGGTCTTGGCGGGGAAGGATTGTAGAGGCCACTTCTGGAGCCTCCACAAAGTCACCCACAGAATCAAGGAAAAGCCGGTGGACAATGAAGCGGACTTCTCTGTAATTCTTCTCTGTAAAAAACCAGCCCATCTCTTCACCTCCTTTTTTTATTTCTAGTTTTTTTTTAAATAACATTTAGTACTATAATAAATTTTCCTTTTATTTTAAATAAGCAGTTATTTTGGGTTTTCTTTTTAATTAATATTTAAAAATTAATATTTCGAAAGATAATTTTTATTATAATTTTATATTTTTATTTTTTAAAATTCTTTTATCACAGAGGGTGAATAGATAAAGATTTATTTTTAATTTTTTTAATTTTTGTTTGGTCACCCTGGGAGAAAAAAGTTAGTGGCAAGCAAGTTTTAGGGGGGAGCTGGTCAGTAATAGATAAGATAGTCACGAGGAAGTTTTAGTGGGGGGGCGAGCTTGTAAAAATGTAGTCCTAAAAGAAATTTTTTTTGGAGGGGTTTCCAGCCTTCCAACAAAAGAAGCACTAAAGTTAAGTATTTTCTTTTTATAATGATTTTTTTTAACAGATATATATATATATGTAAACTTTCCCACTCAATCGTCATTGCATATTTATTTATTTTTTTCTTATCTTTGTGTTTTCTTTTGGTCAAAAGAGATAAATAAATATATAATGTAAATTTAACCAGAGTTTATGTCCTTCCTTTTTAACCCCAGTGCGTGCAGGATACACGCAAACTATATATCTTTTTATAGCAGGATGTGTTATTTTTGTGAACTCCCTGAGAAAGAAAGAGGCTCATGGATATCAGACAATAACGTCAGATATATCCCACCTCGTCATATGTCTGGGTGTGGCCTACAAAGTGTCCCTTCATGAATTCAAGATTTCTCTTAAAACAACTTGTCTCGTTTGCTTGTGAGCATATATATCTTCCATAATATTAATAATAATTTTATATTGATGTGATTCACAAAAGGGAACTCTTATAGTCTTTTGCCTCTTTTCATATCACGTATATATATTTCTCATCGGTGTATTTGTGGACTTTTATCTTTCATCAAGAAAATATTTTGGCCAATATCTTCAATAAAGATATTAAAGTTCAATCAATGTTTATTCACATATATGGCGCAAACCAACAGCAACATTTATATGCATGATCAGATTTATTTTTCTTAATCGCTTATCTGTGATGTGGTAAATTAGGAATTAATGAAGATCCGTTTTATGTATTTAAAGAAAGTTGTTTTTTAACTAATAAAAAACTTAATTAACAATAAAATTAAGTTCGTATACGGCAATATAGGCTATAAATTTACAAGTTCACTTCAACCAGAGTTTATTTATGTGCAATTTGCATTTTAGAATAGGAGGTGAAACAACTGTACATTTATGCCGTAAAGATGTTTTAGAGGCAATTCATTAAAGTGAGAGTTTACTTTAATTTTCCTTATTATTAAATATTTTATATATTTTAAATATAATATAAAAATAATGTGTTATTATTATTATCAAGAATAAATACTTTTTTTTAGTGTGAGTATTTTTCTTTTTGTTTTGAGCACTTTGTTTTTGTGACCACGGTTCTGCCTATTTCAATCGAGCTTATTTTGTGTTTAACATTTTATCAAATTTTTAAATATGTTGGCCAAATATTCCTTGTTCATTTTATTTCTTGTTGCCAAAAGTGTTATTGGGAATATTGAGAATGAAGTTAATCAATGTATCCTTTGTTTTATTTGCCGGTTGTCAAGAGCCATTTTAAAACTTGTTAGCACTTTTGTGTAAAGTGTAAAAAATGTATATATGTATACATTTTAAAGGAAATATGTAAGTAATATACGTGCATAGAATTTAAAATATTCATGATTTTCATTTAATCGAAATTTTAAAGCGAGACCAGAATCGTCTTTGTAGTTAAGATAATTTTGCTAATCACACGGAAAATCAACAAATGGTTGTTAAAACTTGTTAAATACATTTTATTTTACACTAAAAGTTATTATTATATTTAAAAGAAAGATATTATTAAAAATATTCTCCCATAAATTTAAAGTGCAAAGGTCAGCAATAAACATATCTCCAGTAATGTAAATCAATAATGGATTCCTAGTAATCAAATTTGCCATTTTAAGGAGATACCAAAAGTTGAGTTGCCATATTTATGACCTAATTTTTACTAATATGAGTATTTTAATAAGAATGGTATATATTTGAACCATTTTTATTATTTTGCCTGTCATTGATTTCCCAGAGTTAAGAGTGTGGTTTAACTAGAATATAACCTTGTTAATTCAATGCATGATAATTCTATACTTGTGATAAAACAACCATGTTTTAATGTCCCAACAATCTCCAACCTATGAAATAACCAATGTTAATTTGACCAAATAATTCGACACCATCAATAATTCAAATTATTTTTTGCTTATCCCAAGTACACATGGTACAGACCATTATAATCATGGTGGGTAGAAGTAGGCGACTGCTTTTACTGTAAGTGCACCACATGTCTACACATGTGAAAAGCAGTTCAACTTTGTACTTACAAATGTGCCAGAGCCTCGTTAGGTTACTTGCACTCACTGGTGGGGTTGGACTTTGGCAAGAATCGGGGGCCATTGGAGCATTTTTTTGAAATCAGGAAAAAGTATCCAATGCAGGGATGTACCCGGGTCGTAGCGGTTGAAAACGAATGTTTTAGACCATCCTTTCAACCGACCCCTATAATTCAAATTTAGATTTCTAAAATAAAATTTTGACATTTAGATCTTGTTTAGATACAAATTTATTGATAAAAATACAATACTTTAGCAAGTGGGGGGCACAGAAGCTGTAGTTAGCGAATGTGCGCCATGTTTAAGTGTTATAATGCGTTGGAAAAATATTGGCACTGACAGCAAACAGTTTTGTTTCCTAAACACAAGGTAATAAGACCAAATCCAAATAAATATCTTATTAGTCTTATTACCATGTGTCTATAATCTATAATCCAAATTGTGCCTTATCAGTTTTGTTTCCTTTTGGATGATTTAGGCCTAACTTAAGCTGGCGCTGTGATGCTTCGGTAACTTGTTACTATCCTCAGACAAAAGTACTGAACGATTATAAACACAAGGTAATAAGACCTAATCCAAATAAATAATGTGTGAACTTTTGGTATTAGTTAAGAAAAAGGCATCTCCTTATCGTGCAACTGAAAGTTGCTAGTGGCTTGCGCCATCTATCAGAATAAATATCAACTATTCTCGTTGATTTTTAATTATTCCAGAATTGGCCAAAATCTGGAATAATTAAAAATCAATGAGAATAGTTGATATTTATTCCGATAGATGGCGCAAGCCACTAGCAACTTTCAGTTGCACGATAAGGAGATGCCTTTTTCTTAATTGGCCAATTCTGGAATAATTAAAAATCAACGAGAATAGTTGATATTTATTCCGATAGATGGCGCAAGCCACTAGCAACTTTCAGTTGCACGATAAGGAGATGCCTTTTTCTTAATTTATGCACCTTATCCCAGTACAATATTACATTTGTACTATTTTTTCACATTTTGGTATTAGTGTTGTTTATAATCATTCAGTACTTTTGTCTGAAGATGGTAACAACACTATTATCGAAACATCACACTATTTTCATGGTAAACGGTTTGCGGATTTCGACAATTTAGAAAGAGTTGCGGCGATATATGATTCCCTCTTTCTAAATCACACTATTTATTTGGATTTTGTCTTATTACCTTGTGTTTAAGCGGGCACTATTCACAGGCTCACCATAAACAATGAGGTGTCTTAGAGACCTGTTAACTGCCTCAAAGTGGCGGGGAGATGACCCTGGACAGGACAGGTGAAGTATGTCTGGTGAACTCCTGGTACCCAAGACATGAAGGCTGTCCCACTATGTCCAGCTAACATCCCTACCTACATCAGATGTCCCATCAACAGACATCTAAATACTCCAATGAATTCTGCTCCTCTCTCTAATGCTGCATCATCCGTCGCTCAGAATAAAAAGGGATGTGTTCGCGCAGAGAGTAACATTCAGCAATTTAAAATAACATACAGAATAGAGGAAAGGCATGCATGTCTTTTGATGATTGGTCAGCCAGAATACACACTAAATAGGGAGAGAATTTTCTGTTTTAATAGGTGATCCCTTCAAGTATGTTCAATAATATGTGTACAAAAATGAAAAAGTAAAGTTAAACACAAGGTAATAAGACCAAATACAAATAAATAAATAGTGTATTACACAATAAACACATTATTTATGTTACACACTATTTATTTATTTGGATTTTGGTCTTATTACCTTGTGTTTATAATCTATAATCCAAATTGTACCTTATCAAGTAAAGTTTTCAAAATGTTAAAACTTACTAACAACATTATATAAGTTATTCTCAATATTTAAAAAAATAAGGTACCGATTTCTCATTGTACATCTCTAAAATATTTTTACTGTGATTATATTAGCCAATAAAATTTGATGCAGTGCAAAATAGTCAAATTAGCGTCTCAAGATTTTCAGATAAATTTACATGCGAAAGCAAATAAAAAATTCTAAAAGTGATAAGGCACAATTTGGATTATAGATTAGAGAAACACAATGTTATAAGAATAACTTCTTAGATCCATTGAAGCCAAGCACAATAGATAAGGCACAATTTGGATTATAGATTAGAAACCCAAGGTTTTTTTGGATTTGATCTTATTACCTTGTTCTTCTTTTTCTTTCTTATCTCCATTAGTGTATCAAGCTTGTAGAGCTTGAGATTTTTGTTAGTGTCTACTGGGGATGTGAGTAGAGCTCATCAATAGATGAGTCGATAAAGTCAATAATGTGGTTTGTGGTTACAGGGGGGTTGAGAATTGCACTTGGTAAATAGTGTGAAAACCTTGCAACCATTCTGGAAATTAATTGTCTGTAGATGACCAGACTTAAGTCTGGAAATCAAAGACTGTTGTTCTCTTTAGAGGACAGAATTAGTGCTTGTCCCTCCTGCTCACTACATTTTTATAAAAGTGAAAGGTGAAATTGATTTATTTTGTTTTAGAAAAAATTATTGGTGATTTGACAAATAAAAAATGGTTTGTAATAGGTATGAGAATTGAGAGCAAGCAAATAAAATGTTAGCCTTGTCAAAATGAAACCATCAACATTAAACCAAATACAGTATAACCTCGTTAATTCGACACTACGTTTCTAATGTCCCGACCTCCAGCCTATCGAATAACAAACCGTAATTCAACACTATCGATAATACAACACTTCCGATAGTTCAACCATTTTAAAATTCGAATTTCGACAGTTGAATGTTTTTTTACCCAAAACTTTCCAGCTAAAAAGGTATTACAGTGGCGGCAAGTGGCGATGATTGGTGGCCGCCGATAGGATTGCGCCTGCGCACTTTGGTTTCTGTTTAGTTTAAGTTTCATTTTGCAGTGCCGTTGCGCATTGTTGTGAGTGTTATTATATTTTTTTACACGGGAATTTAGGAATCGTGCGCTAATTAATAATATTCTTTTTAAATTTCAGCATTAAAATAAACACAAGGTAATAAGACCATTATAATATATGATCCAAATTGTGCCTTATCAGCATTAAAATATTTTAGTTATTTAAAAATTTACAAATACAGTCGAACCTCTTTAATTCAACACCCCAAGGGATCAGAGCTTTCGGTTGAATTAAAGGAAGTGTTGAATTAAGGTTAGATGATTAGCTAATCATCTAACTAGCTAAAATAATATATATATATTTTTATAAATAGCTTTGTAATATAAATTAATGATATTAATTGAAACCATTGTGTGTGTACTTTTTTATATTTATTTTTTATTTTCATGAATAACTTTTAGTATCTGGGACAAAATGGCAATAATACATATTTTCGAAACAAATAATATTTTATTCCAATTGTGTGTGAATAATAGTTTAAAGAAAATAAATATGGAAAATAAAAAGAAAATTAAAAAATATTATTTGAAAAGAATCAAGATTAAAAAAATTTTTTTATTATAGATGTCTGTTTTTTCTCTGAAATCCTATTCAGGATGTAATCCAGATAGTCTATTTTTAAAAGACATGCATGCCTTTCTTCCTCAGAAATGTCTTTTAAATAGCAAAGAGTTTTTATTGTATTAAAGGCATCCACTGCTGCTGCAGGTGTTATTGATGTTTTGTTTAAATCTTTTTCTGTTGGCTCTACCTCTTCATCTTCTTCTTTACCCATTACCTCCTTTACAATTTCTTCAATGGACTGTTCCCCAGCAACTTGCACATCTTTATCAACTTCCAAGAAGTCAATATAGTTGACATCAATGGCTTGATGTTTTTTTAATGCCTCAAAACATCTGTTCATTTCTTCTTCAACAACTTCTTCCATTGCTTCATCCATCACAAATCCTGAATGAGAAAAACAATTTTTTATTGTGGAAGAACTAACCCCAACCCATGCAGCCTCTAGCCAGCTAATTGCAAAGAGTAAATGCACTTGAGCATTTTTTTTTTCTTCCATGCAAGTGAGAAGATACGTTATCATTCGTTTCCTATATTGGTCTTTTAGGGCTTTAATGATACCCATATCACAGGGTTGTAATGCACTTGTAGTTAGGGCAGGCAAAAATCTTATTTCAATGTTCTGTAACCCTTCAGGTATTTGGTGGGCTGGGCAATTATCTAAAATTAATAAAATTTTTCTTTCTCTTCTTTTGAATATTTGGTCCAATTTTTTCAGCCAATCCGTAAAAATTGCCCCAGTCATCCAGGCTTTTTTATTAAAATGATAATTTGAGGGAATATTCATGCCATGGAAGCATCGTGGTCTTCTATATTTCCCAATATAAAGTAAAGGCAGTTTTTCACTTCCATCCATATTACAGCATACCAACACTGTAATTCTCTCTTTAGACGTCTTACCCCCTTCACATTTCTCACCTCTGATAGTCATTGTTTGATTAGGCAAAAGTTTATAAAATAACCCTGTTTCATCAGCATTGAAAATGTCCTGTGGGCTGTATTTAGCTAAAAGTGAAGGAATAATCCCACCTTTCCAAGTGGCTACACTATTGGCATCCACACTTCCAGCTTCTCCATGAAGTCGTTTAAAAGCAATATTCCTTCTGGCCTTAAACTTTTCTAGCCAGCCATTGCTAGCTTCAAAATTATCTTGACCCATTTTCAAGGCCAAGAGTATAGCCTTTTCTTTCAAGATATTACCATTTATGGCAAGTTTCATGGCATTTGCCTGCCTTATCCACCTAAACAGGGCTTCTTCAATCTCTGGGAATTCCCCGTCATAATCACGTTTCAAGGTAGAGCTAAAATTAGATTTTAAAAAGGCAGATTTTATGGCGAATTTATTTTTAAAAATTGTGCTAATGGTGGACCGTGGAATATTTCTCTCTCTGGAAACTTGACTATGTGATTTTCCTTGTTCTATTTCTTCTATAATTTTCATTTTTTCCACATAAGTGAGCTGGTGATACTGACTACGTTTCCAATTTTTTTTGGCAGTACCTGACATTCTTGCCCCACTCATTTATTCAAATTAACACAGAATATTGAATTAAAATGTTATCATAATCATTGTTGGATCATTTTATAAAGATTTATTTATTTAAAAAGAAATTATTTATAAATTTAAAAATAGCTAAAATATTTCAATGTTAAAAATAAAAAAATAAAAATTATTATTAGCGCATGATGCCGAAATTCCAGCGTAAAAAAAAACAACAATAACATCCGCGAAATTGCGCAACGGCACTGCAAAGTGAAACTTAAACTAACCAGAAACCAAAAGTGCGCAGGCGTGATCGTATCGGCGGCGACGATCGGCATCGGCGTAATACCGTTTAGCAGTAAAGTTGCATGTAAAATAACATTCAACTGTCGAAATTCGAATTTTAAAATGGTCGAACTATCGGAACTGTTGTATTATCGATACTGTCGAATTACGGTTTGTTATTTGATAGGCCGGAGGTCGGGACATCGGAACATGGTCGAATTATCGCCGAGTGTCGAATTGGGGTGTGTCGAATTAACGAGGTTATACTGTAATTTCCTTTTAAATAAATAAATCTTTATAAAATGTAGCCACAACGATTATGATAACATTTTATTTCAATATTTCATTTCCATGTTTTTATAAAGGATTTAAACACAACATCAATAACACCTGCAGCAGCAGTGGATGTCTTTAATACAATAAAAACTTTGTCATTTAAAACACATTCCAGAGAAGGAAAGACAGGCATGTTTTTTTTTAAATGACCATCTGAAATACATCCTGAATAGGATTTAAGTGCAAAAACAAACATATACAGTGCGGCAAATAATTTTTAAGACTCGCGCTAGATAAAGGCCAATAGCAGAGCCAGTTATGAAATTGCGCATGCGTATATATATTCGAAGCCTTATCTAGCGCGTGGCTTTGTTTCAGCCATTTTGGTTAACTCTTTAAAAACATACAGGCGATTTTTGAAAAGTAAAATTTTTTGTTCGTCGGAATTCTGAGATGGAACAGAGAGCGGTCATTAAATTTAATGCAAAACTTGGTAGAAGTGCATCGGAAACATATATTTTGATGAAGCAAGTTTATGGTACGTTATGTTTGAGTAAATCAAATGTTTTCATTTGGCACAAACGTTTTTCGGATGGAAGAAATACGCTAGATGATAAGCATACTGGACGACCAAGTTCTTCAAAGACACCAGAAAGTATAGAAAAAGTGCGAGAATTTGTTGAAAACAATGATGGCAGAGGTTTTACACATCAACAAAGAAACGATTCGAACCATTCTGCATGAAGATTTAGGTAAAACTAAAGTCTGTACTAAATTTGTTCCACACACTTTAACGGGCGAGCAGAAATCAGTGTGAATTGCACATTGCAGGGACATCATTTCTGCCTATGAAAATAATTCAAACTTCCTGAAATCAATTGTTACGGGTGATGAAACATGGTGTTTTCAGTATGACCCAAAGACAAAGCGCCAAAGTGCCGAATAGAAGTCAAAAAACTCTCCACAAGCCAAAAAAAACGCGAAAAGTGCCATCAAAAATCAAAACAATGCTGATTACCATTTTCGATAGTAGAGGTATTATCCACAAAGAATTTGTTCCCGCTGGACAAACCATTACTGGAGAGTATTATTTAAACTTTTTGAAACGTTTGATTGCCAGAATTCGTCGCATTCGTCCAGAATATCGCGATGAAGACAGTTGGTGTTTGCTGCATGATAATGCACCGAGTCACTCCTCACTCATTGTTCGTCGCTTTTTGGCCAAAAATAACGTCTGTGTGTTGAATCATCCTCCGTACTCGCTTTATTTAGCACCATGTGACTTTTATTTATTTCCAAAAATAAAATTGAAGTTAAAAGGTTGTTTTTTTTATGATATCCCGACCATCCAGAGAGCTGCGACGAGCACTTTGGAGGCGATTCCTCAAAGTGGCCTGCAAGAGGCATTTAATTCCTTATTAAATCGTTTGTAACATATGTATTGAATCCAGAGGGGATTATTTTGAATAAAAAAATAGTAGAAATTGAATTAGCTTGTTTATGTTTTATTTTACAAACCCATTCTTAAAAATTATTTGCCACACTATATATAAAGGAATTTTTAAAAATATCTTCATGATTTTTTTAAAATAATATTTTTAAATTTTCTTTTTATTTTCCATAATCATTTCCTTTCAACTGCTATATTCTTCAATTAGAATAAAATATTAATTAATATATTATATTTAATATTTTAATAAGGTCTGTAGAGTTAATATTTGATTATATTACTGAAAAGAAACACATTGCTAGTAAATTTATTTGTTACAATTATTTATGTTTTGAAAATATGTATTAATGCCATTTTGTTCTTGATACTAAAAGTTAATCTTGAAAATAGAAAATAAATACAAAAGTACACGCACAATGGTTTAAATTAATATCATTCAATTATATTACAGGGGATCGGTGGAAGGATGGTCTAAACCGTTGGTTTTCGAACGCTACGACCCGGGTTCAATTCCCGCATTGGGCACTTTTTTCTAATAAAAAAAAAAAAATGCTCCAATGGCCCCCGATTCTTGCAAAAGTCCAACCCCACCAAGCGAGTGCAAGTAACCAAACGGGGCTCTGGCACATTTGTAAGTGCAAAGTCGAACTTCTTTTCACATGTGTAGACATGTGGTGCACTTACAGTAAAAGTAGTCGCCTACTTCTACCCACCATGATTATAATGGCCTGTATTACGTGTACTAGGGATAAGCAAAAAAAAAATTATATTGCAAAGCTATTTTTAAAAAATATTATTTTAGCGAGTTAGATGATTAGCTAACTTTAATTCAACACTTCCTTTAATTCAACCGAAAGCTCTGATCCCTTGGGGTGTTGAATTAAAGAGGTTTGACTGTGTGTATTGAGTTGCAGGAGGATGATATTTATATACCGAAAGAGGCACCTCTCCCTTTAAATGTGCATCAGAACGATGGCACTATTGCATCACCCTGGTAAAAAAACTTTACTAGTAATGGTAATGAATAAGCCTAAAACCACAAATGGCATTGAGAAAATAAAATAGAAGAAACCCAGATTTTTGCTCAGTTTTCAGATCAGAACTTATAACCATCTATGAAGCCTTAAAATCCAACAGAAATACTAATTATCAAGATATATGGATTCTTACTGATAGTAGAAGT
The DNA here is from genome assembly GCA_030710605.1 of Cordylochernes scorpioides. Lineage (NCBI taxonomy): Eukaryota > Metazoa > Arthropoda > Arachnida > Pseudoscorpiones > Chernetidae > Cordylochernes > Cordylochernes scorpioides. Next base: position 33,339,252 of record CP092866.1, on the reverse strand, counting down.
GCCATACAACACTTGAGTCACACAGGAGAACTTAGAGACAAAGTAAGCAGGAACATAATTGGTTATCTCCAAAACTCTCAAAAACCTCAAAAATTCACCTTCAATGGATACTCTCACGGCATTGAAGGCAATGAAGTTGCTGATGTGCTAGCGAAGAAAGGCACAAAAGAACCCTTGCCACGGAAAAATAAACTTACTTTTAAAGAAATAGAAACACTAGCCAAAACAAAAATAAACAAGAACTGGAGGATCCCACCTAAGCACAGTTGGTACAGTGGAGTGAACACAGGAGGAACTCTGAACCTCAGAAATAGACAGCATCAAATAATACAAGATTTAGAACAAGACATCTCAAGCTATTGAAAAGATAGAAAATAACAACAAAATCTACCCCACTTGTCCAAAATATAGCTTGGCACCTGCAGCTCCAGAACACATTTTGGCTTGCATTAGATGCACTAAACAGGACCTTTGGGAGAGGCTGCTGCCTATCATAAAACAGCCTGAGGAGCATGAACTCATGGAATTTATGTAATCTCTACACAAGGGGATAAACAACAACATGGATAAGCCACAACACCAGTTACATTGATATATCTATCTACAGCATACATATACAGTTAAACCTGTCTATAGCACCTCCTCTAAATAGCGTCTTCCTCTCTATAGCACCCGATTTTAAATACATAGTACGATGCGATTTATATTAAAAGTGACCTGTCTATAGCACCCTATTTTGGTGAGTCCCAAGAGGGGTCGCTATAGACAGGTTTAACTGTATGTAAAAAAAAAATTCACAAAAACTATCTTCTTTCATCAAGAGAGAAAATAGAGCAAAAAAATACTTCTCTCTCTCTAATTAGCTTTATTTTATATTTGGAAAATTATTATCATGGTTCTGTCTTTGCTCTTCTCTATAAAACTTTCTCTTAGCTTATTCCTTTTTTCACCCAGCCTATGACGCGTAACTGCAGATGCTTTGCTGGTGTTACTTTTTTTTTTATATAATCTAATATAACTAATTATTTATTACAAAAAAAAAAAAAAAAGCAAACCTCACAAAAATATTATGACTCAAAATTAATTCAAAATCTGTAGTTCTTATATTTTACTTTTCCTCTTTTTTCCAAATATAACCATAGATTCAGAACCTACCACTTTAATTATTATTGTTGTAAATATGTATAGTTAACCCTACCTTTTTTTTTTTTAAATCACGATTTTAGAATTCATTCTATAAATTCTATATTGCTGTGATAAATAATTTTATGTGTAATTTTACTTCAAGTGATTCAAAATAAAATCTACTTGAAAGGTAAATAATTATCTTTACTTTTCCACGACTGCACCTCTTTTCAACAACAAAACACAAAAAAAAAAAAAAACACAATATATATATATATATAAAGAACACCTATCTCTGTATATAGATTTCCCTGACCCAGACTACCAGACAAGAAGATGTTCATCCTGAAGAGAGTCCAGCAGAGAGAGGAGATCAAGAAGATCATCCAGGCTGACAGCTACTCTCGCCGCTATGACCTCATCAAGGCCCTTCATCACCAGATTTTCGAGGTGAGAACCAGGAGTAATCCACCCAGTATATCCCTTGATGGCCAGCTATCCCATGTTTATGTTCTCAGGAGTGTAGGGTGACAGCAATAACATTGGAGATAAACAAACAACCTAATGGTACCACCAGTTCTGTGTACTCTACTCTGGCTGTGTATGGCCACACAAACAAACAACAAAACAACTTTATTAGGGCGTCTTGCCCTGTACGGATTCGCCGTGGGGTTACAGACAATATTAAACACAAGAGAAAAGGGAGAGATAGAGTATTTACAATTGAGGTATGGTAAACAGGGTGACTTTAAACATACACTGCGTGACATTCAAAATGGAACACCAAGAAATAGTGGCCAGAAAGTGATGAAACTCGGCAGACAGAGAGAGACAGGGGCGAACAATAAGTGATCTTTATTTCAAAATGATAGTCATAATACAGAGCGAGAACGGCGTCGGCTTAGTAGCAAGTAGGACCACCGCGGACGGCGATGCACGCAGCAACACGTCTAGGTAGAGAGTCAATCAGAGTACGGATGGCGTCCTGAGGGATGGCTCTCCATTCCCTCTCAACCATTTGCCACAGTTCGTCTTCTGAACGCGGCTGTGGCAAGGCATGCAAACGGCGTCCAATAATGTCCCAGACGTGCTCGATTGGTGAAAGATCAGGAGAGTACGGTAGCCAGGTAAGCATCTGTACATCTTGCAGAGCTTGTTGGCTAATGCGAGCAGTGTGCGGTCGGGCGTTATCCTGCTGATAAAGGGCATTGGGTACCCCCTGAAGGTAGGGGAGTGTCACCGGTCGCAGCACATCATCAACGTATCGTTGGGCCGTCATAGTGCCCTGAATACGAAGTAAAGGTGACCTGGAATCATACGCGATTGCGCCCCAAACCATGATTCCACGTTGTCGCACGGTGGGGCGTTCCACAATTGCTGCCGGATTGGACCTTTCTCCACGTCGACGCCACACGCGTACACGGCGACTATCACTGGACAAGCAGAAACGCGACTCATCTGAGAACACGACCCTGTGCCATTACGTCATCCACGTCGATCTAGCCCGGTACCATTCCAAACGTTGGCGCCTATTCGGTGGGGTCAATGGCAGTCTTCTTAGCGGACGGCATGATTGCAAGCCATTAGCAACCAATCGACGGGAAATGGTTCTGGTCGAGATGGAATGATCTAGGGTGTCTTGCACATGTTGCAGGATGGCGGTACAAGTGGCTTGTGGGGCAGCCACTGCTTGTCGAAGGATACGCCGATCCACACGTGCTGACGTCACTCTGGTTGCACCGGCATTCCTATAAATTGCCACATTTCCTTGTTCCAACCATCTTCTCCACAGTCGGTGCACCGTGGACGCACCAAGGTGTGTATCAGCTGCGATTTGACGTATGGACCAACCTGCCCTTTTCAGTCCGATCACCATGCCCCTCGTAAAAGCGTCTGTCTGCTTGAACTACCTCCGTTTACGATGACCTGGCATTCTCTGTTATTACACGTGTCTTTTGACACAAGGAAAAAATTTCTACAATGATTTTCCTTGAAGAAATAACGACACAAATACTGTCCTTTCTGCAAGTTCCTTCCCTTATATCTTACTCCATGTGCGCACGAGAGCTGCGCATTTTACATCATTTGCATAACTCGGTTAGGCGCGTCTACCCTGAAATTTGCATAATTTTCTGGCCACTATTTCTTGGTGTTCCATTTTCAATGTCACGCAGTGTATATTGCACATATATGTTACACATATATCATTAATGAGGAAGAAAAATAAAATGAATGATAAATACAAAAGTATAACATGAGAATATGAAGAACATTGAAAACAATATGAAAATTACATTAGCAAAGGATAAGTGGAAAACATTTAATGATTATAGGAAAAATAAAAGGCATTTGTGAAAAAGCAATAATCAGTAGGCAAAAGGTAATATGTACAAAAAGGAAAATATGTGAATAAGAATGAACATGTAAATATATATATTTTTAAAAGTAATGGCAGGAATAAAGAATGATCATTTTGAAGAAAAAGAATCAAGGTGGACAAAAACAAAAGTTAAAATTTACATATGTTGGTAATGATAAATTTACATAGTTAGGTACGCTTTTAGATATAATTACATATGAAAAAGGTAAAGTGCGTAAAAATACAAATCCTAAAAACAAAAACATTGTGAAATCAGATTAAATAAGAAAAGATCAAAATACTAAAAGTTTGGGAATTTAAAATATAAGATTGAAATGTGAAGCTATAGGGTATTGTGGTTATTAACGAAAAAAAAAATATATATAGTGGAAATATGATTTTTAAAAAAAATGTTAAATAGAGTTCAATAAAATATTTAAGATGAGAATAATTCGAAATCATTAGTAATCCATGTTTCACTTAGTGCAAAAAGTTCGTATTTTTTTAGGTATTCAGCGAGTGGAAATATTGATGTTATTCTATTAAATCCATTTATATTCCATTGTAACATTTTAATCTTAGTTTCTATATGTTTGACCTGGGTTACTTGTTTGTAATTTATTGCCGATTCACAGTTTATCGTATGTGGATATCTGATTTTAGTTGTATCTCTCTCCGATATATTTTTCGTAACCTTTGAGTTTTTAAATTTAGAAGTTTTAGCCGTGAGTGTTTTATCATAAAGAGGATGTATGGACACTATATTAGAAATCTGATTATCAATCTGGAAAGTCTTATTTACATTCAATGTTATGTTCTGTTTTTGCTATATCTTATTTCCATTAGTATTGACAACTTGGCCATTTACAGCTTCATAAACTACACCGTTTACAATAAGTTTGTTATCTCTCAACTTTGATCGAGTGCCTTTTTCAAAAAGTTCTTTCCTTTTAGCAATAAGAATAAGCCGTTGATCTCTAATCTTTTTACTGTAATCTTTGTTTATGTAAATTTTGCTATCTCTAAGTTTAGTCATATTTTTTAATAATTTAATTCTGTCCTCATATTCAGGCAATGAAATCAAAATAGGCGATTTATTAGCCTTTCCAAGTCTATGGCATTTAGTTATACTTATATTTTCTAGAATCTGCATTTTTTCTTTTATAATAGATTTAACTTTTTGAAGACTTTCAGCTGGTCCTTCATTCGCTTCTCCCTCAACTCCGTAGAAAACGAGATTTGGCTCCCGCAGCTTCATCTCCAGAAAGTCGGTCCTGGCTTCAATTTCCCTTAACTTAGTTACATTCTCAGAGACTTTCTCGTTCGTAGCAGCCGAGGTTTCCACACAAGTTGTTAACTTCATTTCAACTCCAAGAAGTCTCTGGTCCCACTCTATCATTCTTTTCTCGATGTTTGACAATCTCGTATCTATTCTCTCGCCAAGATTTCTGATCTCTGATGACATTTGGACGATCATTGTCTTCAACTCAGTATCAGCCGATTCCTTCCCTGTGGGGGTTGGCTCTGTTAACAAAGTTGTCTGCTTTTTGGGGCCAGGGTTAGTCTCAATACCACTGATCATTAGGAGTAACCAAATGACCTGGATACAATAGCCACTGGATATGTTCAGTAGTAGTAGTATAGGAGTGCCATCACATCCAAATCCATCGTTTGATTTCCGATACATTCTCAGTTTGCGTTTAACAAACTCTTGTATTAGGTATTCTGGCCGTTTGAAACAAATTATGATATGGAGAACTAGCAACAAGTATGCAAATTTCGGAATTTTCATCTCGTCCCTACAACAGTTTTATTATTATTATCTTCTAAATAAGTTATAACTTAGCTTTCCCCCTTTTTTTCAGTAATTATCCGCTTTAACTAAGAAAAAACATAAATTACTTACAAATTATTCGGGAGCGTTTTTCAATGCGGCTGCTTGCCTTGGCCTCCTGGCGGCAAATCGTGTATGGCCACACAATCTCTGAACCCCTTTTTCTAAGGAATCTGTTACAGTAAAACCTCCCTGTAAAGGACACCTAGTTGCAAAGCCAAAGTGTCCTTTAAGGAGAGGTGTCCTCTTACCAGATAGTTGTTAAATAGTAAAAATAATAATTTTACAAAAATGAAAACTGTCCTTTGTAGAGAGGTGTTCTCTAGCATGAGTGTCCTCTCATGGAGGTTCTACTGTTTATCTTAGTTAAACAAAGAGATCACACATTAGGAGAAAACATGTTTCTTTTAAGAACCCACTCATTTTACTAAGAACTTAAGAGTACAATCTTATAGTAAGGCAAATATAATTTTGCATCTGTTTGTAATGAGAAATGCATTAGGAATTACTTGATGCATTTTACAAAATTTAAGAAAATAGATGTGAGAAAAAGAACTCACCCTTTTAATGCTGTGTTTTCTCAACTTCTTGAAGTAGAGGAGAGCTTCAGATCCTGAACTCTTTAAAATAGAATCTTCAAGTGATGGCTTATCTGAAGCTCTCCTCTACTTCAAGAAGTTGAGAAAACACAGCATTAAAAGGGTGAGTTCTTTTTCTCACATCTATTTTCTTAAATTTTGTAAAATGCATCAAGTAATTCCTAATGCATTTCTCATTACAAACAGATGGAATTTTCCAAAATCTGATTCAAAATTGAAAAGATAATTTTGCATTTTAGATAGAAATCAAAAAGGTAATAAGTCCAAATTTAAAGAAGTAAAATATAATTTTCGTGAAAAATAAATACTGCTACAGAAATGTCATATATACTTATTTTCATTTGGTCTATTATCGTATCATAATCAAAAGTACAAAAGAAATGCAAAACAACAGTGAACCTAAAATAAGTGAGGGCAGAGAGAGAGTTTGCATATGGAGATTTCACGAGTGAACCATCAAGCTTAAAGCTCTCCTACAACAGTAGTATAAATACAAAGGATCATATCATTGTTAATAGAAGGTATGGACAGATTTTTGGCATTATGCCATGGCTGGCTTAACATAATGGAAGCAGAGAGTGTTGAGCTGATGTTGTCACCAGCCAATGGAGTGGTATAGAAGTTTTAAGTTTTACTGGGAACTTATATCCTTGCCTTAAGACTACAGTGTTTTTTTAAAATTATTATTATCCCTAGTACACGTGGTACATGTCATGATAATCACAGTGAGTAGAATTTGGCGATTTCTTTTACTGTAAGTACACCACATGTCTACACATGTGAAAAGCAGAGTTCGACTTTGCACTTACAAATGTTCCAGAGCACTGTTTGGTTACTTGTACTCACTGGTGGGATTGAACATTTGCAAGAATCGGGGGCCATTTGATCATTTTTTTAATTAGAAAAAAGTGCCCAATGCGGGATTTGATCTTGGGTCATAGCAGTCGAAAACCAACGATTTAAACCACCCTTCCACAGATCCCCTAAAAGAGACTACAATGTTCTTAAGGTAATTAATGCAGTTTTTTTTTAAATTCTAGATGGGAGTAACAAATCCTCCAATCTGGACTATGTTGTTCTTTAATTTTTCACTAAAGTTTGTAGAAGCATGGAGAGTTTTTATTTATTTATAAAATGAAAAAATCAGGGTCGATAAATTGGAACAGTTTTATATCTTTGTTGTTCCCCCCCCGCTTTGCTGATAGCTGGGTGGACCCACCAAAGACCCTCCCTACCTATGTCAACTGTATTGTGACCCACCAAAGACCCTCCCTACCTATGTCAACTGTATTGTGACCCACCAAAGACCCTCTCTACCTATGTCAACTGTATTGTGACCCACCAAAGACCCTCCCTACCTATGTCAACTGTATTGTGACCCACCAAAGACCCTCCCTACCTATGTCAACTGTATTGTGACCCACCAAAGACCCTCTCTACCTATGTCAACTGTATTGTGACCCACCAAAGACCCTCCCTACCTATGTCAACTGTATTGTGACCCACCAAAGACCCTCCCTACCTATGTCAACTGTATTGTGACCCACCAAAGACCCTCCCTACCTATGTCAACTGTGCCCCACCAAACCTGTGCAGACCCTCCCCATATATTGATGAGACAAGGGCATAAGTTGGTTTATTTGGTGCAGTGCTGGACTTGTAGTCCAGTCCAGGATGGTCATTAAGTTCAGGGTCTCATCAGGCCGGTTGTAGGAGGGGTTGGAGATGTGCAATTTATGCATTTAGACATTATGCAATAGAAAGTTAAGATCTAAACAGGACGAAGATTATTTTATTACTGGCACATTGTATTTAACACATTGCCACGAAATGGTGGTCAATGGTCAAATACAATTTATACCCGTCAGCTTTGTGATACTGTTTCTCTGATAAAAAATAAACACAAGGTAATAAGACCAAATCCAAATAAATAAATAGTATCTGAAGATGGTAACAATGCTGTTACCGAAACGTCACACACTATATATTTATTTGGATTTGGTCTTATCACCTTGTGTTTATAATCTATAATCCAAATTGTGCCTTATCAATCTGATAAAAATAATTAAATAATAATTTTTAATGGTCACATGTACCATTGGTCAGCTACTTGTTAATACACATTATGATGCATTAGCGCGACATCTGTTATGAAAATTCAATACTGATGCATCAGTATCACTATAAAAGGAAGATCGAAAAATGTAATATAACAGTGGTATGGTAGATTAAACTGGCGAAACCGCTGGGAGGGTTCACCACTGATGAGCCAGGCCCTCCCATTAATTTTTTCCATTGCAGTAAGGGCAGTAGAAATTGTTTAAAAGAATCATACGTGTCTATAATAGTTTCCAATTTACACAACAACATGTCAACTGTATTGTGACCCACCCATCGATCCTGTGCAGACCCTAATGGAGGCACACACCACCCTGGACAGAGCCAACTATGAAGTGAAGCCCATCACCCAGTTCCCTGAAGACCACAAGTTGAAAGAATGTAAGTCACCAAGATTCAAATACTTTCTTTTTGACAACAAAAATGCAAATGCTAAAAGTTTCTTTATTCGTAGATCATTTCACGAGCTTTCAAACTTTTCGGTCTTTCAGCTGGTGTAAATTACAAAGGATGCTGATACAAAGATGATACATTCCACAGCAATGAGAGAGAGAGAGAGAGAGATTTAGCAAATATTATAAAAATAGAATAAACAACAACACAACAACAAACAACAAAAGCCTTTATTTAGGGCATTCCGCCCCATACAGGATTCGCTGTATTTACACGTCAACAAGAGGAGAGGGAAGAGGAAACATTTACAACAAAATAAAGTTTGTCTCACATTCAGTTACCTATTTACAGATAGGTCATCCTCCAGTATCCTTTGCCCTGCATTCTATAAAAATATAATTTATTAATTATAATAGTTGTGTTTTTTATAATCTATGCAAAATCCTTGTTGTGTGGAATGTCTCATCTTTATATCAATACACACTTGTTCGGCAGTACATTACTAAAATTGGAAGGATACAGAGATGATTAGCATGGCCCCTGGACAAGAATGACACACGAAATTGTGAAGTATTCCATATATCAGTGTCCTTTGTAATTTATACCAGCTGAAGGACTTAAAGGTTCGAAAGCTTGGGAAACGATCTACAAAAAAAGAAATCCTCTTCACTTTTCATTTTTATCCTAATATATTGCCACGTGGAAAATTAGGGAAGACCAACTTCAGGATGAGACAACAATTTATTTCAGTCAACAGAACAAACTATGAGTGATAAACAAAAGATAAGCCACGAGGGAAATTTACAGAGTAGCAAAATATAAACATAAAAATGACCACTCTGTTAATAAAATTAATAAATACTTTGTTACAATATTTTGTAATTATTTCTTATAACTTTTTCATGTATAGTTAGCCCAGGCCTGATTTTTACCTTCACCTTTAGTGGGGCAGTTTGTATTTGACAAAGTTCCCCCTTTTTTTTTTTCAGGTAATTGTTAAGTCTTTAAATCTAAGATTAGAAAAAGAACAAACCTGGATTTTTGTAACAAAAAAAGGGGACAAATTATTCCTAATGAAAACAGTACAAAAGTGAATTTGTATTGGGATCAAGTTGATAAATTAAGACATCTCCTGATTGTATAAACAACAACTTTTACTTGCATGATAAGGAGATGCCTTTTTAAAAAATATATTCCTTGAATATATATGTCGTAAACCCGGGTAAGACAACAAGTGAGTTGGAAGCAGTCGGGGTTGAGTGGCAAGGCGTGCGAGTGGGAAGTCCGCACGAGACAGTAACGACAAAGTTTGGGGTCAAAAGACGCTCTCCTAGTACGTCTCAAGTGGCACCAGGACCAGGGGAAAGTTGAGAATTAACTGTGGAAAAGCTCGGCGTCCAGCCTGAAGCTGCCGGGACCGTCGTGAGATGATGATGGCCTAGCACTGAGCGGGGCTGTCCGAAAATATCTCCTGTAACCTAACTCACTGTCAACATCTGGACCAACGCCCTTTCCCCCCCCCCCCCACCTGGATCTCCCAGGTGTCCGGCCGCAAGCTGGTGTCACTTTGAGACGACTAGAAAGGACGTCATACTTTATTACTTACATATCACATTGTTTAAATTACGATATATATATTTTTTAACATGGATCCAGGTATTTATTACCATCAAATCAGACGTGATATCCCCACAAGGGATGCTTGCGTCAAGTAACAACACTAAATTCAGATAACTATTTTACATAAACAATCGGTGAATTACAAAGTTTGAGAAGAAGTTAAAGAAGAAAAGTACATTAAAATCATGCTTGATTCCACATCCTACCTAGGAACAACCAATGAAATAGATACAAATATACATAATACAAGAAAATAAGACCTAATCCAAATAATTTATTAATGTGTGACGTTTACAACATTGTGACCATCATCAGACAATTCAGATTCTTTTGTCTGATGATGTTGACAATGTTGTTGCTGAAACATCACACACTATTAAATTATTTGGATTAGGTCTTATTTTCTTGTATTATAATCTAAATTGTGCTTTATCATTACAAATATACCTAGTTTGGCAATTACAGTTTTTTAACCAAGAGAGAAAATCATAGATATATTTACAGAATTTCCTAAATTTTAAATATGAGTCCTTGTATCCAGGTATGCTTACCTTATTATCCTTACATTATTCCTTTTGGTTACCCACTTCTTCCTACATGACTACAGAATGTGATGTAAGCCAAAACCACTAATACAAATGCATCGGAGCTTATAAGTATTTATAAATCTTGGGGCTCAAAAATCATCCATTCTGGTTAGCAGCTCCCTAAATAAAGATATTTCCGGTATTTATAAATACTTCCATACTGTCTTCTGTTGGCTTAAAAACCTTCAAGAAAATTCTTCAAAAGTGATATAAGCAGAATATCCCAATACAATACATTACTATAGTGTTATGGCCAAACGGGGCTCTGGCACATTTGTAAGTGCAAAGTCGAACTGCTTTTCACATGTGTAGACATGTGGTGCACTTACAGTAAAAGCAGTCGCCTACTTTACCCACCATGATTATCATGGCCTGTACCACGTGTACTAGGGATAAGCAAAAAAAATATATATATATATGTAGTAATCCCGACCAAGCCGATGTGGAATGTATATATAGATATGGGGTTATAATAAATATTAGAAGAAGGTTGTGAACTATCTAACTCAAAATATACTACATATATATATTGTTATGGTGGATTATACTGGTGAAACCACTGGGAAGGTTTGCCACTGATGATCCAGGCCCTCCCAATATTTTTCCATTATATTAAGGACAGTAGGCAGTTTGTTTTATTTGAAAAGAAGGAAAATGTTACCTAATAGTTTCATTTCTCTATATTTCCACATATTTTACATGCTCCATATAGAAAACATTAAAAAAACTAAAATAATAAAGCCATTATCTTAAGAGTATATTCCAATGACAAGGTAAGATAAGACCAAATACAAATAATAGTGTATCCAACATACTATTAATTTATTTGAATTTGGTCTTATTACCTTCTAGTTATATTCTATAATCTAAATTATACCTTCTCAGTATATTCTAATGTTTATGGCCTTTGATCCTGGGTCCTAGGATCTTGGTTTTAATAATCATAACATACTGTTTTTCTCTCTTCAAACAAACAAAGAAGGAATGTTGGTGTATGTGTGTATGCAGCTGTATCCTTGGTCCTGGAGAACACCATGTTCCTGGCTGAGTCCGTGGTCCACTTCCCAAACATCAGCCGGGAGCTGTTCCTGACTAAGTACAAAGTCCTGTGCCAGCTGGCTGTCAACTTTGCCCGGCATTCCCAGCTCCTCTCTCAGCCTGACCTCAAGTTGATTGATGTGGTACGTACGGTGTTGGGGTGTTGTCATTTTTATCAAATAGTGTAAAAGAGTTTCCTAGATTGCTAGAACTGTGATGGAGCCAACAGTAATTTGTTCAAACATCAGCAACAGGAGACAACAATACCAGCATTCAATGAAACCAATCCACTATTGATAACTAACCTCTACAGTTAGTTCAGTGTGCCAAAGAGGATTTCTTTTAGACTCAGATAACCCAAGTCTATCCATAACCCGATAAATCAAGAGCTGACTGCAAGTAAACCCAACCTGACATTTCACTAGCAGGATTGCTGTCATCAGACTTAGTCCAGTGCTCTGCAACCTTTCTCTGCTTACGGTACAAGATAAACTAACTTCTTGTAGAAAGAACAACAGGACTCTTTGTTTGTTTAGGCTCATTCTCTCTTAACCCTTAAGCGGTCGCAATGGGTAAAAATTACCCAGAAGGAACTTTTCGAAATATTTCTATATTAAAAAATATATATATTTAAAATATATTCTCAGTACCTTTCTAAATCTATCTAAAGAATATTATAATAAACCTATAATTTTAATTTTATGACATATATTCATTTTATTAGCATGTTTGGGTCAATTTTACCCAGTGCGACCTTTTGAGTTCTCGTCATTGGGTAATTTTTACCCAGCGCGACCTTTTAACGCTTTTGGTTTGGGTTTGCGTAAATAAGTTTCGAGTTACTTTCTGGCTTGTTGTTGTTTGGTTTTGCTGCCCCAAGTGCAATAATACAATCTATTCTCTCTCTCTCTTCCAACAATAAGGTAGGATTTATATTTTATTTCCTCTTTTTACATTATTTTACATAAAATGCTTTCAAATGCTGATTTTCTCCGTTATGATAATAATATTCCAAATCCCGATGATGAGGAATCAGAAACTGATGATCATATAGAAGAGAGGAATTGGAGTACAGACACTGAAAAGTATACATTATCAGAAGAAGAAAACAATGAGGATCCAAGCTTCAATTACTATATAGGAAAGGACCAAAAGACTAAATGGAAGAAAGCTCTTCCCCCAAAAAATGTTCGAACTCGCAGTGAAAATATTATCACCCATCTATCAGGGGTAAAGGGTGAAGCAAAAAATGCTAAATCGATATTAGATTGTTGGAATCTCTTTATAGATGACAATATACTTGAATGCATAGTTACAAATACTAACATTTACATTAGGAATATTCAGCAGAACTATAGCAGAGAAAGAGATGCTAATTTGACAAACCTACATGAAATTAAAGCTTTATTGGGAATTATTTACTTTCTTGGGGTCATGAAAGCGAATAAATTGAATACAGATGATGCATGGGCAAGAGATAGTACTGGATTTGAATTGTGTAGAATAGCTATGTCTGAAAACAGATTCCGTTTTCTTCTCAGAGTAATTCGTTTTGATGACAAAGCTACAAGAAATGAAAGACTTCGTCAAGATAAATTAGCAGCTGTGAGATTGATTTTTGATACTTCTGTAAAAATTGCCAAAAGCATTATTCTCCTTCGGAATATACACTGCGTGACATTAAAAATGGAACACCAAGAAATAGTGGCCAGAAAATTATGCAAATTTCAGGGTAGACGCGCCTAACCGAGTTATGCAAATGATGTAAAATGCGCAGCTCTCGTGCGCACATGGAGTAAGATATAAGGCAGGAAATTGCAGAAAGGACAGTATTCGTGTCGTTATTTCTTCAAGGAAAATCATTTTAGAAATTTTGTTCTTGTGTCAAAAGACACGTGTAATAACAGAGAATGCCAGGTCATCGTAAACGGAGGCAGTTCAAGCAGACAGACGCTTTTACGAGGGGCATGGTGATCGGACTGAAAAGGGCAGGTTGGTCCATACGTCAAATCGCAGCTGATACACACCTTGGTGCGTCCACGGTGCACCGACTGTGGAGAAGATGGTTGGAACAAGGAAATGTGGCAATTTATAGGAATGCCGGTGCAACCAGAGTGACGTCAGCACGTGTGGATCGGCGTATCCTTCGACAAGCAGTGGCGGCCCCACAAGCCACTTATACCGCCATCCTGCAACTTGTGCAAGACACCCTAGATCATTCCATCTCGACCAGAACCATTTCCCGTCGATTGGTTGCTAATGGCTTGCACTCATGCCGTCCGCTAAGAAGACTGCCATTGACCCCACCGAATAGGCGCCAACGTTTGGAATGGTGCCGGGCTAGATCGACGTGGATGACGGAATGGCACAGGGTCGTGTTCTCAGATGAGTCGCGTTTCTGCTTGTCCAGTGATAGTCACCGTGTACGCGTGTGGCGTCGACGTGGAGAAAGGTCCAATCCGGCAGCAATTGTGGAACGCCCCACCGTGCGACAACGTGGAATCATGGTTTGGGGCGCAATCGCGTATGATTCCAGGTCACCTTTACTTCGTATTCAGGGCACTATGACGGCCCACCGATACGTTGATGATGTGCTGCGACCGGTGACACTCCCCTACCTTCAGGGGGTGCCCAATACCCTTTATCAGCAGGATAACGCCCGACCGCACACTGCTCGCATTAGCCAACAAGCTCTGCAAGATATACAGATGCTTCCCTGGCCACCGTACTCTCCTGATCTCTCACCAATCGAGCACGTCTGGGACATCATTGGACGCCGTTTGCATGCCTTGCCACAGCCGCGTTCAGAAGACGAACTGTGGCAAATGGTTGAGAGGGAATGGAGAGCCATCCCTCAGGACGCCATCCGTACTCTGATTGACTCTCTACCTAGACGTGTTGCTGCGTGCATCGCCGTCCGCGGTGGTCCTACTTGCTACTAAGCCGACGCCGTTCTCGCTCTGTATTATGACTATCATTTTGAAATAAAGATCACTTATTGTTCGTCCCTGTCTCTCTCTCTGTCTGCCGAGTTTCATCACTTTCTGGCCACTATTTCTTGGTGTTCCATTTTCAATGTCACGCAGTGTATAACGGTGGATGAAAAGCTTGACGCTTTCAGAGGGAAATGCAATTTCAGGCAGTATATTCCGAGTAAACACAATAAATATAGAATAAAATTATTTGCTCTCGTGGATTCAAAAAATGTTTTATACTTGTAACTTGGAGATTTATTCAGGAAAAAACCCTGAAGGTCCTTACAATGTCAGCAAAAGTCCAAGTGACGTTGTGGAACGATTGTGTGAGCCAATCAAGGGAACTGGCCGCAATGTAACAATGGATAACTGGTTCACCAGTTATTCTTTAGCTCTAAAACCTTTACAACAATATAGACTAATAATTGTTGGTACCTTAAAAAGAAATAAAAAGGAAATCCCCTCAGAGTTTGTCATCAGCAGAGGTAGAAATGTACACACTAGTGTTTTTGGCTTTCAAAGTGAAATGACACTTCTTTCATACAAGCCTAAAGAGAATAAAGTTGTACTTATGCTTTCAACTCTGCACCACGATGCAAATATAGATGATTCAACGGGAGAATTGAAAAAGCCAGAGATGATAATGTTTTATAATATGACAAAGGGTGGTGTAGATATGATGGACGAAATGACAGCTACATATAACTGTGCTAGAAATTCAAGAAGATGGCCCATGGTTATTTTTTATTCACTTTTAAATATTGGGGCAATAAATTCCCAGATAATTAATTTTGCAAATGGCAACGCATCAAAGGTTAAATCAAGACGTCATTTTTTGAAAACCTTATCCTTAGATCTTATTGAAGAGATGGTCAAAGTTCGCACAGTAAGCGGAAGAATGCCATGTGAAATAAAGGAAAAGGCATCCGATATTTTTAATTTGTTAGAGCCTGGTCCATCTAAAAAGCCAAAAATAGGAGAAAGACATCGATGCAAGAAATGCC
Organism: Cordylochernes scorpioides; assembly: GCA_030710605.1. Lineage (NCBI taxonomy): Eukaryota > Metazoa > Arthropoda > Arachnida > Pseudoscorpiones > Chernetidae > Cordylochernes > Cordylochernes scorpioides. The sequence goes on along the minus strand of CP092866.1, from coordinate 33,323,600 downwards.
AGAAAGAAAAAAAGGACAGAAAAACTATTCAACATTGCCAGTACTGTTTTGCTTTTTTGTGTAAGGAACAATCTGTAATAATTTGTCAAGAATGTCATAAAGGACGAAACAAGTCCTAATTTCTATGAAAGGAAGTGATAACTTTCATACAAATTTATATTTTATAACCTATCTTCAATATATATTTTTATTTTCATAAAATAGTCAAATATATCATAAATATTTGATATTTTGATTTGTTATTAATAAAATAAATAAAATATGATTTTTATATCTCAGGATTTTATGTAAAGTTATTTAATAGACAAATCATTATTCTAACATAGAAAACAATAAAAATATTGAAAATAATATTTGATTTATTTAGGTTTTAAAAAGTGGGTAAATTTTACCCACCGCGACCTTTCAAGGTATAAAAGAGGGCGCGACCGCTGCCGGGTTAATTACTGAAATTGTTTTTTCTACTATAACTGATAAATAATGTTTAACACCATTCTAACACAATTTGAATGTTAAAAAGGTTCTCTCAAAGTAAAAAATATAATTATTTTTATTTTTTGTATGAAAAAAATATAATACTCTTTTACTCTTTAATGCCATTCCCCAAGTCTCAGATTTGTATCATACCGCCACACTTCAAACCTGTCTTATCCAATCTTCTTCTGATACTGTGGAATCACTCATTAGAGACCATATACACGGCATGGCTAAATCCAGTGTCTTTTGGAAATGGTCTCTTATCAGAAACTTGATTGAAAGGTCCCTAATGATAGAGCCTCTGGTAAGAGACCATGTACAGGAGAGCCTGAATTTGCATGTTTTAAGTGGTCTCTCATGGGAGATGCTATGGTATCCTATTTTAGAAGCTTTATCAATTTTTTTTTTCTCTCCATGCTGAGAGAGAATAACTTGGCCATGAAAAATTTCCTCTTTGAGCAAATGGAAAGAAAGATTGCGTAGTGTTGAGCACTTTCTAAATTCGTCTCAGCATTTCTTAAACCCATAATAAAACAACAAAGCTTCCAATACTCCATTTTCAACACCTCCATATTCATAGAAGAATTACTCAAGTGCCAAGCCCCACCAGACAAGATCATGGTTTCATTTGATGTTGAATCCCTGTACCCCAGTCTCCCACACCAACTGATACTGAACAGCACTGAAGAATTCTTGAAAGAAAATCCTATTGATCTGATCACTGTCAAGAAAATATCCAAACTTATAGCCCTATACCTTAAAAAAAATATCATAACGTAACGATTACAAAACTTACAAAGGTTCTCTTGTGGGTAGCTCAGTTGCAGAAATTGTCATGCGTCGCATTGACAGTTGGATAACCTCACTATTTCCGTCCGATGAAAAGATACTTTTCCCTGGAGGTCTGATTAATTTTGCTCAATATTGCTGCAAGGGATTATTTTATAGAAGTGTGTCCTCCATCTGACAGGAAACCCGGATGTTGTGGCAGATGATGAGGGAGTATGCCTTGGAGAAACCAGAACCAGGCTTCACCAACCCCTACATTATCCTTCCACCTTCCCCTACGGTAGGTGTGAGTAGGGGCTCAAAACCCACCTGGTTTCTTACCGGTTTCTTCTTCATCTCTTCTTTTTGGTTCTTCCTCATCTGAAACCGACATTCCGCTGTCTCTTCCCCCTCCAGTGTTGTTGTTGACCCCGCTGCTACTATACACCAGTATTATAGATCTATTTTCTTTTGTTATATATACCCAGTTTTTATATATTTACTCTACACACCTTCAAAGGGTATCCCAACCTAATCCAGTTCACTCTTGATTTACCCCGGGGGTGAAGTTGGAATATCAAATTCCACAGGAAATCCTCAAATTATAAGTGCCAATTAAATAACATTCCAATTATTTCAAAAGTAGGTACCGTTTATCCATCTTTATCCATTGTCTTTTTCTTTCCATTAATTTTCCTTTAGAAAAGTTATTTGAAGATTCTGCTGTAAATGAAGAAATGGGATCTTTTCTCTCTCTATTGCGTAATGCGTCCGTTCTCAGATTTTTTTTTTCTTTCTTGCTCTTGTAGTTATTTTATATGATCATCTTTTGAACGCTGTTCACAATAAGTTGTAATATTGATTCAATAGTGTAAAAGACAGTTTCCTAGATTGCTAGAACTTTAAAATGGAGCCAACAGTAATTTGTTCAAACATCAGCAACAGGAGACAACAATACCAGCATTCAATGAAACCAATCCACTATTGATAACTAACCTCTACAGTTAGTTCAGTGTGCCAAAGAGGATTTCTTTTAGACCCCAATGACCAAGGTCTATTTACAACCCGATAAATCAAGAGCTGACTGCAAATAAACCCAACCCGACATTTCACTAGCAGCATTGCTGTCATCAGAATTAGTCCAGTACTCCGCCACAACCTTTCTTACAAGATAAACCAACTTCTTGTAGAAAAGAAAAATTCCCTGAGAGTTGAGATGCCCTAAAAAAAGACCTACTCTCTGTAGATAACTTCAGTCCAATACATCAAAACTACACTTGGACAAAGGAAGTTTCATACTTTGATGTTTAACACTCGGTTATCTCATAACACACCTATTAATTTGATGCACTCCATCTGTTATCAAAATTCGAAACTATTTTAAACGCGCAAGATTCTTTTTGAAATTAAACAATTTTTACTGAACTTACTGCAATGGAAAAATGATGAGCCAGGCCCTCCCTTTAATTTTTCCATTGCAGTAAGGGCAGTAGAAATTGTTTAATTTCAAAAAGAATGCGTTTAAAACACATTTTAATTATTGATTGATTTATTTATTTTATTGATATTTTCATACCGTAGAGAATATCTGTGGATACTCATGGTAGAGGACCCCTCTCTCTACAAAGGACAGTTTTCATTATCAAAAATACAATTTTTTTACAAATTAGCAACTCTCTGTTAAAAGGATATCTCTCTCTCTCTCTCTAAAGGACACTTTGGATCTCTGCAACTTGGTGTTGTCCGTTAGTGAGAAGTTCTTTCAACAATTTTCTTTCTACAATTTTTTTACAAATTAGCAACTCTCTGTTAAAAGGACATCTCTCTCTCTCTAAAGGACACTTTGGATCTCTGCAACTTGGTGTTGTCCGTTAGTGACAAGTTCTTTCAACAATTTTCTTTCTACAATTTCTTTACAAATTAGCAACTCTCTGTTAAAAGGACATCTCTCTCTCTCTAAAGAACACTTTGGATCTCTGCAACTTGGTGTTGTCCGTTAGTGACAAGTTCTTTCAACAATTTTCTTTCTACAATTTCTTTACAAATTAGCAACTCTCTGTTAAAAGGACATCTCTCTCTCTCTAAAGGACACTTTGAATCTCTGCAACTTGGTGTTGTCCGTTAGTGACAAGTTCTTTCAACAATTTTCTTTCTACAATTTCTTTACAAATTAGCAACTCTCTGTTAAAAGGACATCTCTCTCTCTCTAAAGGACACTTTGGATCTCTGCAACTTGGTGTTGTCCGTTAGTGACAAGTTCTTTCAACAATTTTCTTTCTACAATTTCTTTACAAATTAGCAACTCTCTGTTAAAAAGGACATCTCTCTCTCTCTAAAGGACACTTTGGATCTCTGCAACTTGGTGTTGTCCGTTAGTGACAAGTTCTTTCAACAATTTTCTTTCTACAATTTCTTTACAAATTAGCAACTCTCTGTTAAAAGGACATCTCTCTCTCTCTAAAGGACACTTTGGATCTCTGCAACTTGGTGTTGAAGTTAGTGAGAAGTTCTTTCAACAATTTTCTTTCTACAATTTTTTTACAAATTAGCAACTCTCTGTTAAAAGGACATCTCTCTCTCTAAGGACACTTTGGATCTCTGCAACTTGGTGTTGTCCGTTAGTGAGAAGTTCTTTCAACAATTTTCTTTCTACAATTTCTTTACAAATTAGCAACTCTCTGTTAAAAGGACATCTCTCTCTCTCTAAAGGACACTTTGAATCTCTGCAACTTGGTGTTGAAGTTAGTGAGAAGTTCTTTCAACAATTTTCTTTCTACAATTTCTTTACAATTAGCAACTCTCTGTTAAAAGGACATCTCTCTCTCTCTAAAGGACACTTTGAATCTCTGCAACTTGGTGTTGTCCGTTAGTGAGAAGTTCTTTCAACAATTTTCTTTCTACAATTTTTTTACAAATTAGCAACTCTCTGTTAAAAGGACATCTCTCTCTCTAAAGGACACTTTGGATCTCTGCAACTTGGTGTTGTCCGTTAGTGACAAGTTCTTTCAACAATTTTCTTTCTACAATTTCTTTACAAATTAGCAACTCTCTGTTAAAAGGACATCTCTCTCTCTCTAAAGGACATTTTGGATCTCTGCAACTTGGTGTTGTCCGTTAGTGACAAGTTCTTTCAACAATTTTCTTTCTACAATTTTTTTACAAATTAGCAACTCTCTGTTAAAAGGACATCTCTCTCTCTCTAAAGGACATTTTGGATCTCTGCAACTTGGTGTTGTCCGTTAGTGACAAGTTCTTTCAACAATTTTCTTTCTACAATTTTTTTACAAATTAGCAACTCTCTGTTAAAAGGACATCTCTCTCTCTAAAGGACACTTTGGATCTCTGCAACTTGGTGTTGTCCGTTAGTGACAAGTTCTTTCAACAATTTTCTTTCTACAATTTCTTACAAATTAGCAACTCTCTGTTAAAAGGACATCTCTCTCTCTCTAAAGGACATTTTGGATCTCTGCAACTTGGTGTTGTCCGTTAGTGACAAGTTCTTTCAACAATTTTCTTTCTACAATTTCTTTACAAATTAGCAACTCTCTGTTAAAAGGACATCTCTCTCTCTAAAGGACACTTTGAATCTCTGCAACTTGGTGTTGAAGTTAGTGAGAAGTTCTTTCAACAATTTTCTTTCTACAATTTCTTTACAAATTTAGCAACTCTCTGTTAAAAGGACATCTCTCTCTCTAAAGGACACTTTGGATCTCTGCAACTTGGTGTTGTCCGTTAGTGACAAGTTCTTTCAACAATTTTCTTTCTACAATTTCTTTACAAATTAGCAACTCTCTGTTAAAAGGACATCTCTCTCTCTCTAAAGGACACTTTGAATCTCTGCAACTTGGTGTTGTCCGTTAGTGACAAGTTCTTTCAACAATTTTCTTTCTACAATTTCTTTACAAATTAGCAACTCTCTGTTAAAAGGACATCTCTCTCTCTAAAGGACACTTTGAATCTCTGCAACTTGGTGTTGTCCGTTAGTGACAAGTTCTTTCAACAATTTTCTTTCTACAATTTTTTTACAAATTAGCAACTCTCTGTTAAAAGGACATCTCTCTCTCTCTAAAGGACATTTTGGATCTCTGCAACTTGGTGTTGTCCGTTAGTGACAAGTTCTTTCAACAATTTTCTTTCTACAATTTCTTTACAAATTAGCAACTCTCTGTTAAAAGGACATCTCTCTCTCTAAAGGACACTTTGAATCTCTGCAACTTGGTGTTGAAGTTAGTGAGAAGTTCTTTCAACAATTTTCTTTCTACAATTTCTTTACAAATTAGCAACTCTCTGTTAAAAGGACATCTCTCTCTCTCTAAAGGACACTTTGAATCTCTGCAACTTGGTGTTGTCCGTTAGTGACAAGTTCTTTCAACAATTTTCTTTCTACAATTTTTTTACAAATTAGCAACTCTCTGTTATAAAAGGACATCTCTCTCTCTCTAAAGGACATTTTGGATCTCTGCAACTTGGTGTTGAAGTTAGTGAGAAGTTCTTTCAACAATTTTCTTTCTACAATTTCTTTACAAATTAGCAACTCTCTGTTAAAAGGACATCTCTCTCTCTCTAAAGGACACTTTGAATCTCTGCAACTTGGTGTTGTCCGTTAGTGACAAGTTCTTTCAACAATTTTCTTTCTACAATTTCTTTACAAATTAGCAACTCTCTGTTAAAAGGACATCTCTCTCTCTCTAAAGGACACTTTGGATCTCTGCAACTTGGTGTTGTCCGTTAGTGACAAGTTCTTTCAACAATTTTCTTTCTACAATTTCTTTACAAATTAGCAACTCTCTGTTAAAAGGACATCTCTCTCTCTCTAAAGGACACTTTGGATCTCTGCAACTTGGTGTTGTCCGTTAGTGACAAGTTCTTTCAACAATTTTCTTTCTACAATTTCTTTACAAATTTAGCAACTCTCTGTTAAAAGGACATCTCTCTCTCTCTAAAGGACACTTTGGATCTCTGCAACTTGGTGTTGTCCGTTAGTGACAAGTTCTTTCAACAATTTTCTTTCTACAATTTCTTTACAAATTAGCAACTCTCTGTTAAAAGGACATCTCTCTCTCTCTAAAGGACACTTTGGATCTCTGCAACTTGGTGTTGTCCGTTAGTGACAAGTTCTTTCAACAATTTTCTTTCTACAATTTTTTTACAAATAACAACTCTCTGTTAAAAGGACATCTCTCTCTCTCTAAAGGACACTTTGGATCTCTGCAACTTGGTGTTGTCCGTTAGTGACAAGTTCTTTCAACAATTTTCTTTCTACAACTTTTGTTACAAATTTAGCAACTCTCTATTAAAAGGACATCTCTCTCTAAAGGACACTTTGAATCTCTGCAACTTGGTGTTGAAGTTAGTGACAAGTTCTTTCAACAATTTTCTTTCCACAATTTTTTTACAAATTAGCAACTCTCTGTTAAAAGGACATCTCTCTCTAAAGGACACTTTGAATCTCTGCAACTTGGTGTTGAAGTTAGTGACAAGTTCTTTCAACAATTTTCTTTCTACAATTTTTTTACAAATTAGCAACTCTCTGTTAAAAGGACATCTCTCTCTAAAGGACACTTTGAATCTCTGCAACTTGGTGTTGAAGTTAGTGAGAAGTTCTTTCAACAATTTTCTTTCTACGATTTTTTTACAAATTTAGCAACTCTCTGTTAAAAGGACATCTCTCTCTCTCTAAAGGACACTTTGAATCTCTGCAACTTGGTGTTGAAGTTAGTGAGAAGTTCTTTCAACAATTTTCTTTCTACGATTTTTTTACAAATTTAGCAACTCTCTGTTAAAAGGACATCTCTCTCTAAAGGACACTTTGAATCTCTGCAACTTGGTGTTGAAGTTAGTGAGAAGTTCTTTCAACAATTTTCTTTCTACAATTTCTTTACAAATTTAGCAACTCTCTGTTAAAAGGACATCTCTCTCTCTCTAAAGGACACTTTGAATCTCTGCAACTTGGTGTTGAAGTTAGTGAGAAGTTCTTTCAACAATTTTCTTTCTACAATTTCTTTACAAATTTAGCAACTCTCTGTTAAAAGGACATCTCTCTCTCTCTAAAGGACACTTTGAATCTCTGCAACTTGGTGTTGAAGTTAGTGAGAAGTTCTTTCAACAATTTTCTTTCTACAATTTCTTTACAAATTAGCAACTCTCTGTTAAAAGGACATCTCTCTCTCTCTAAAGGACACTTTGAATCTCTGCAACTTGGTGTTGAAGTTAGTGACAAGTTCTTTCAACAATTTTCTTTCTACAATTTCTTTACAAATTTAGCAACTCTCTGTTAAAAGGACATCATTCTCTCTAAAGGACACTTTGAATCTCTGCAACTTGGTGTTGAAGTTAGTGACAAGTTCTTTCAACAATTTTCTTTCTACAATTTCTTTACAAATTAGCAACTCTCTATTAAAAGGACATCTCTCTCTCTCTAAAGGACATTTTGGATCTCTGCAACTTGGTGTTGTCCGTTAGTGAGAAGTTCTTTCAACAATTTTCTTTCTACAATTTCTTTACAAATTAGCAACTCTCTGTTATAAAAGGACATCTCTCTCTAAAGGACACTTTGGATCTCTGCAACTTGGTGTTGTTTGTTAGTGAGAAGTTCTTTCAACAATTTTCTTTCTACAATTTTTTTACAAATTAGCAACTCTCTGTTAAAAGGACATCTCTCTCTCTCTAAAGGACACTTTGGATCTCTGCAACTTGGTGTTGTCTGTTAGTGACAAGTTCTTTCTATTTCCTGTATTAGATTTATGATATTTGAAGGTATCACACATATATATATATATATGGCACTCTGCCATCTAAAAAGATCATGTGAGTGTGGTCAGAATATGCCTTTTTTAAATTTTAATACCAACACCTGACCGTTTTTTATTATTTTATTTTTTTATATATATATAGAATTATAATTAAAAAGAGCTATATTTTTTGTATAGTTTTCTAACAGATTCTTGTGAATGGGTATCATGCCTTTACATAGTCTTATAACATGCCAGTGTATTGAAACAAAATTAAATAAATGACTTACCGCAAATTTTTCAAAAAATATATTTATTGTGAGCTTTCTGGTTTTGCCCTTTCTACCTAAAAGTTGAGAAAGGAAAAGACTTGAAAGCTCTCAATAAATATATATTTTTAAAATTTGTAGTAAGTCATTTAAATTTGTTTCAAAATAGTATATCCACGCAATTGCCAAAATTTCAAACACCAGTGTATGCACACCATGGCACTCAGTTTACGGAGCATTGAACTAGAGTATGAAATGATGACACATTTGTAATGCTGCTTTTAAGAATGTTAAATATGGTTGGCCTTTTTTTTTATGGATTTGAGGTTTTATGCCCTTTGAATTATATTTTATTGTTATATATATATATATAATGATGGACTTACACACATCTTTTTTATTTTTTATATACCCATTTTTTTGGTAGCTATTTTATTTTTTAAATATATATCATATTAAATATGTGTATATACACCTATCCATGTTTGTATTATGGAATGTGCAATGTTTGTCTTCCAAAGCTTGTTCCCTTCTAGCTGGCCAATAAATGTTAACCACTTCTACACCCGATTTGTCTTCACTTCTTCTCTTTTTTCCCCAGCACTCAACGTGTGGCGTTCTTTTAGATAACACCTTGGACAGTGTAACAATTTTTTAAATTTTTTCTTGATGTTTTGGCCTGGTTTTAGCTGTCCCAAGTAAAAAAAAAAAAATTACCAACTGATAAGGCATAATTAGGATTATAGATTATAAACACAAGGTAATAAGACCAAATAAATAAATAGTGTGTGACGTTTCGGTAACAGCATTATTACCATCTACAGACAAAATTACTGAATTCTACTGAAAAAAAGTGCATTCAGTACTTTTGTCTGTAGATGGTAATAACAATGTTACCGAAATGTCACACACTATTTATTTATTTGGATTTGGTCTTATTACCTTGTGATAATTACCAACTGTTTGCATGCACATTGATGCATCTCTGATAGCACAAGCCATCAGAAACTTTTATTTGCATTATCTGGAGATGCTTCTAATTATATCTTAAAAAAAAAAGAGGTTTTTTTTTCCACTTTTAATTCTAAAAAAGATAGAGTCGTCCACATATCTTCTAAAATAGTAAATATCATTTTAAACTGAATTCAGAGCCTTAATTTCTAATTAGTGTATAGTGATGCAAGCTGTATTTGGGGATATTGGACTTCCCATTGTTGCACCTTTTATTCGAAGATATATTTGATGAATTCTAAGAATAGTTTATTTTAGGGTTCTTAGAAATCAATTTTCTTCTTATCAGCTATCTTGTTTACCCACTTGATAATGGTTATAAATATTTAAGAGTGTGCCTTGATCATGGTGCCATGATCAACAAAAACTGCATCTCTATACCCCATTCCATGAGAACTCATGGAATTCGCGTAATCTTTACACAAAGGGATAAGAAACAACAACAACAAATATTTAAGAACATACTTTGATATTCTTTCTCATTTTGTCTGATTATGGTAATAATGTTGTTTCCGAAACGTCATATATTATTTATTGGAATTGGCTATCATTTTTATTATGAAGGCCTTAAAGGTAAAATGACGATAAAGTGTGTTATACTGGCTGAGGTGTCTTTAAAAATAAACAATTTTCCACCAATGAGCAGTACAGGTAGAGACAGAGTGGGATGTGCAGGCACCATCATCTCCAACCAAGGATTCCAAGAAGAGACGTCACAAAACAGGGGTTAAGTATTGATTCCTTAGATAGATTGTCTGTAGGATTACCTAGTTAGGGTAGTTGAGGGAATATCAATGAGATGAAAGTAGTGAAATATATATTAAAAAAAAGATTTCTGGAGTTTCTTTTTATTTTATTAAAGCAGTCTCAAAGTTTTCGAGTATCTCTGCCCATCTACAGGAGTTTGGCATCAGGCGGCGTTTTATTCATTTATTTATGTTCTCCATTGCGACCATTTCTTTTGGAACTAAGTCAGCCTGCCACTGAGTAGTGCTCTCAATCTTAATGACAAAGGCAGACACATTCTACTTCACCCAGTCATGATGGTTGTCAAACTCTACTCTTCCCCGGCAGACACCATCAAAAGTCTCAAGCTTTACAAGCTTGATACCCTAATATGATGGAGTGGAGATAAGAAAGAAGAAGAAGATATATGTTCTCCTGTAGAGATGGACAGAGATGCCTGAGACTGCTTTAATGAAATAAAAAGAAATTAATCTCCAAAAACCTTTTTAATTATCCAGGAAATCTCCTGGATAATTAAAAAGGTTTTTGGAGATAAATAAATTGATAGTAGTGAAATATATTATCAATTGATAAGTATCAACGACCATTTTATGTGGGCAATAGTTACTCAGAAATATTCCAATAAGGAAAACTAGATTTTTGGGCAAAGGGTTTTTTATTTTGAAGTCTTGCAAGCTTTTGAGAAAATTTTGCTCTTCAACGGGAAAATCCAAAAACAAATGAAGATATATTTTATTGGGTGAGTATCAGATGGACAGAAGAGCAAAATTTGTTTGAAAGCTTGTAACATCTCAAAATAAAGAAATTCTTTACCCAAAAGCTAGTTTTCCTTATTTGAATTAATAATTGAGTTTTGCTATGACAACATCACTTGGACCATGTAATCCAGTTAGACTTTTTCACTTACTTAGAGCCCTGTTTGAATACTGGTGGAATTGTGCAAGTGTCATTGAAGCAATGTTTCTCCTGAGGAAGGCTGATGAATAGCTTGAGTGAGTCTAGAGAAATGACTTTTATTCTGGGTGGGATAGAGCTTGCTAGCAGCATTACAATACTGTTCTTAAGTACTGGCCTACCTGTAGTATAGTATATATATTAAGTAGTTCTTTGATTCAACACACAATGGCATAAGGATTTTCAATTTGAAATTAAGTTGTTTGTGTAAAACACACACACACACAACACTTGAAGTTACACCGCATGAGTTTCTTTTCAATGAAAAATCAAAATTTATTTCAAGGTGAAATATTGACTATTTCTAACCTTTTTGTATGAGGTATGAAAGGGTGAATTATGAAGAGTAATGATGAATGGAAAAATAAAAGTGTCCAGGGGTCTGTTAAGGTGATTTTTAATTTGTAACATTTACAGATAGTGGACACTTTTCTATGGCATATTTTATTTGACACAAAGTAAATAGGTTGATTAGGATTTGAAAAACACACTGTTGAATTATAACAAGTGTTGAATTATGGTCAGTTGAATTAAAGGTGATACAATTTGAAAGGCAAATGGTTAGAATTTTTGAGAAATTGGTTGAATTATAGTAAATGCAAAATTATAATTTGTTGAATTAAATAAGTTAATTTGAAAGGAAAATCATTGGGGGATTTGAAAATTTGGCTGAGTAAGTGTTACATTATAGTTGGTTGTGAAATGATAAGGCACAATTTGGATTATAGATTATAAGCACAAGGTAATAAGACCAAATCCAAATAAATAAATAGTGTGTGACATATCTGTAACAACGCTGTTACCGAAACGTCACACACTATTTGGATTTGGTCTTATTACCTTGAGTTGGTTGTGAATTAAAGAGGCTCTACATATTTAAATAAGGTGAGGTCAGTGAAGATCCTCAAATTTTTGAAAGCCTCTCTAAATCAACCGACTATAATTCAACAAAGACTATAATTATAGTCATTTAAAATCATGACTAACATCATATATTTGATGAATTCTAGGAATAGTATATTTCAGGGTTCTTAGAAATCAATTTTCTTCTTATCTGCTATCTTGTTTACACACTTGATAACAGTACTAACTATTTAAGAACATGCTGTGATATTCTTTCTCAATTGTGCCTTGTCATTCAGAATTCTTTTAAGAGAAGATTTTGAACATAATTTATTGGTTGGAAGTTTTTTTAGGGAAAGATATAGCTACATCAATCAAATTTTTATTTAATTCTTCTATGTTTCAGTGACTCTCTCCTCACTTCCCCTTGAGGAGAGTGACAGTCTCTGAAATGTGAACGTGGTTAGCTTTTCTTGATTAATCAAGAATGGGTATTTAGCCAATTCTGGAATAATTAAAAATCAATGAGAATAGTTTATATTTATTCAGATAGATGGCGCAAGTCATCAGCAACTTTCAGTTGCACGATAAGGAGATGCCTTTTTCTTTTTCAGTAATTAAAATGTTGAGAATTAAATAAAATTTGGTTGATGTAGCTATATATTTCCTTAAGGGAAGAATTTCTAGGTCTGCAAAGTCCATCTTATGTGTGGTCGGTCACAGGACATCATAAGGATCCTTATAACTGGCCGATATGTAACAGAGGTAGTAGTGGTATGTGTGTGCAGACCACCAAGAAACCTGCATCGAAACCTTCCTGGAAGTATTTCTCTGATGAAGAACTATAACACATTGTCATTTACATAGAAAACCCTATTTTTACATATATTTTAAGGTTTTTTAAAGACGATACATGAATTATAAATTATGAAAATGGCCCATAAAAAATTGTGGAAATTCTCAATTTTTGAAGGATTTTTCCATATTTATTAATTTAAGTAATAGCAAATTAAGATGGAGCAATCTATCTTCATTTACCTCCAGATCTATGTACAGCTTTTAAATATTTTTATATAGGATGTGGCAATGAAGCTGCAGGTTTTCAGGAAGTCTGTGAGGTTGTTGAGCTAACTCATTTAAGGCAAATCATAAACTAATTCCCCCGTTTTACAAATGAGAAGTTTAGTAACCATCAAGCTGTCTGAACAGGTGTATTTTGTTGTTACAGTGTTCAATAAAAATTCTTTATTAAGATCTTCAAGGGGGTCGAAATTTAAAGTTTTGATAGTGAGGTAACCATAATAAAGAGGTTTCATTTCATTGGATAAAAACGGACTGAGTTCATTGTATGGGCTGCATAGAGGCTTTAAATCAATTTGCTCTTCCCTGAGGATGTCTTTCTGATCTACATAGTTAATATTTGTTCTGAAAATAGAGCAATCCATACTTAAATCATTAGATCAGTGATTCTCAACCAATGTGCCGCGGTAATTTTGTGTGCCGCGAAATTCTAAAAATGTGCCGCCGAATTTTAGTCATATGATTATGTTCACGTTTGTATTGGTTTTTCTTTTTTTCTTTTTCATTTTTTTACTTTTTAAAATAACGAAATTAGCAAATTGAATGTTAGAGATGTATATTACTTATATTTTGCATAGAAATATTGATACATAATTTGAATTTTCTTGCATTCAAGTTAGCAAAAGTGTGCCGCGAAATTCTAAAATTGTGCCGCCAAATTTTCAAATCTTTAAAATAATGCCGCAACAAAAAAAAGGTTGAGAATCACTGCATTAGATAGTAAAAAGGCATATATTGGATTGAATAAAAGATTTGTTTGCCAATATTTCGGCTGGCTGAACACCAACCTTTATTGAAGCATTACATTTTTGTGTACCTAAATACAAAATGTAATGCCTCGATAAAGGTTGCATTCAGCCAGCCGAAATATTGGCAAACAAATCTTTTATTCAATCCAATATATGCCTTTTTACTATCTACAGTTAATATTATGATTGTGTTTAACACAAGTTTATCCTTGTCAATCTCCCGGAAGCTCTCGGGGCGGTCTCTTTGGAAATTCTTTCGGCTTTCCATTCTCTTGCACCTGCTTCTGTGACGCAGACATTATTGGACTTCCTTGGTGTGTTCAATGACCTGTCCTCTTCACTGGCTACAACTGCAGTGGACTTCGTCTATCTAGTCTTGCCGCACTTCCTTCTCTGTTCTGCCACGTTGGATTGCTGCTGCTGTAGTCCCTGATAGTTAGAACATCCTTCATGATGAATATATGTGGAATTGAAAGCACTATATGAAGTAATGGCTCCACAAACATGCATTTAGCCATTCAGGGGTCGCACACATGCCCATTTAGGACAGAGGTCTGAACCATTAGTGACGTGGACACTCAAAAAGGTACCAAGGATTTTTGATACCCAGATTCCCTTGCCTTAAAAGAAAGGAAGCCCCTAATGAACTCTTGTGGATGGATGCAGGAGTTAGATGACCCAGGCGATGTCCCTCTGACGGTGGAGAACATAATCAAGCATGGACTGCAGGTACCACTGGAAGATGGTGGTTGTAGCCAGTAGATGCTAGGGGTGCTGACCCTGAGCAAGGGGGAGGAGGTTCCTTTGATACTTACCAATACTTTCAAGACCCTGAAGAGGGGCAAGACAGTGGCGGTGAAGTAAATGTTCCTCATGGAAACCTGCTCTGCTGTGCCCTGGAAAGGGTACAAGGGTCTAGAAGTTTCTCTTAAGGAGCTAAGAGATCTGAATAGAGCGTTGGGGGCACTCATTCCTGATAAGGAGGTGCTGGTGAGCGCGGTTAAAGAGGAATGAGGCTGTCATGCTAACCATTAACTCACACCTTGAAAGGTTGAAAATGGTTGAAATCGGAGAAGGGAGATAAGACATCCCAATTGAAAGGGAAGATGAAGAGAGGGGTGAAGCTCAGGAGAAGATGGCCAGGAAGAATGGAGTGGAAGCTCCACTAAGCAGGAATGATGTGAAAGTCAGGTTGGGGTCCAAATCTAGTTGAGTTTTGCACCAAAAGGAACGTGGGCTAGAGGTAGGACCCCATTGACTCTTCAAAGGAAGCCTAATAGAAATCCTGAAAAGAAGATTCAGAAACCTAAGCAGGCACCCAATAAGATGGTAATGGGGAAAACTGTCCTTATGTGGAAGAGGCTGGGGTCAGAGAAGGGTGTTTAGAAGACGTCCCAAGCAGAATGAGAAATGAAGAAGAGCAAGATGATGCTCAGAAGAGGACTAAGATGAGTGAAGTTGGAGCCCCACAGAGTGGGAATGATGGTGGAAATCAGCAGGATGGAGTTCACTGAGGTACATTCCGAACCACAGGGGATGGACCAGAGATAAGGCTCTACCAAAGGGAAGGGCACCTGACAGGAATCCTGAGAAGGTGACTCTAAGTAGGTGCCTCGTACAAGGGCTTGCATAATTGTACCAAGGGAAATGGCGGATGGTGGGACAAGGCAAAAACCCTCATTGTCGACAAGGCAGAAGGCGACGAGGGATATCTCGTGATAGAAATGTAAAGAGCATAATCTGGAAGCTTAAGATATGAGATAAACCAAATTAAGAGGGGCAAGGCAGAGGCGCCTGATCTTTCAAAGGGTGGAAGGCCTTGGGGAGGGATCTTAAAGAGTGTCCCTGTGAGTTGGTGCTACAGGAAGTGGATCCGAAAAACTTCAGTGAGTTACAGATTTCCTCAGGTACCAAAATGGCATCAAGCTGGATAGAAAGGACTGTCTCACCAGGGGCAGCAGAGCCCAGAGGTGGGTCATTGTAACCAACAGAAACAGGGGAAGGAAGCTAATTGGAAAAGTGCAGATGTTACCACAAAGTTTAACAAAAGGAACCCTATCTACCACAACTGTAAAGGAATGGGCCATTTGACAGCATGTTGTGGCAAACCCCAGGCACTGCCACAAGTGCGAGTGTGTTAACGAGCTATTGTTTAAAACAAGATGGTTGTTGTTGTTGTTGTTGTTTCTTATCCCCCTGTGCAAAGATTACACGAATTCCATGAGTTCATGCTCCTCGAGCTGTTTTATGATGAGCAGCGGCCTCTCCCAAAGGTCCTGTTTAGTGCATCTAATGCAAGCCAAAATGTGATCTGGAGCTGCAGGTGCCAAGCTACATTTTGGGCAAGTGGGGTAGATTTTGTTATTATTTTCTATCTTCAATGGCTTGAGATGGCCTGTTCTAAATCTTGTTAGTGTTGTTTGATGCTGTCTATTTCTGATGTTCAGAGCTCCTCCTGGGTTCACTCCACTGTACCAACTGTGCATAGGTGGGATCCTCCAGTTCTTGTTTATTTTTGTTTTGACTACTGTTTCTATTTCTTTAAAAGTAAGTTTATTTTTCTGTGGCAAGGGTTCTTTTGTGCCTTTTTTCGCTAGCACATCAGCAGCTTCATTGCCTTCAATTCCAACATGCGAGGGTATCCATTGAAGGTGAATTTTTGAGGTTTTTGAGAATTTTTTGGAGATAGCCAATTATGTTCCTGCTTACTTTGTCTCTGAGTTCCCCTGTGTGACTCAAGTGTTGTATGGCACTTCTACTATCAGTAAGAATCCAGATATCTTGATAATTAGTATTTCTGATGGATTTTAAGGCTTCATAGATGGCTATAAGTTCTGATCTGAAGACTGAGCAAAAATCTGGGTTTCTTCTGTTCATTTTCTCAATGCTATTTGTGGTTTTGATGAGACAGCCACTGCCAGTGTGTCCTAGCTCGTCTCTGCTACCATCGGTATAAATAGTTATTGCATTTTTAGGAATGTTATTAATTATTTCTAATGATAATTGTTTTAAGTATTCTGGATTTTGGCATTGTTTGTTGGTGGGTTCATTTAAAGAGGCATTAAAAATAACATTTTGTAGTGGTTTCGCATGGAGAAATTTTTTCTGCTAAATAATTTTTTTCTACTTTATATTTTAAAAATCCATTTCTTTTGGCCAGGTGGAGAGGGCCTTCTTTTTTGAGTCTTAGATTGGATTCCCAATTAAGTATGTAATTGGAAGTTCTGTGTTTGTTTCCATAACTCTTGATTTTGTTTATATATTTTGGCAGATTGTAGCTTCTTCTATCCTTTAAGGGCATAATGTCCGCCTCGTAAAGTACAATATCGTTAGGGCAGGTATTTCGAAGACCTGTAATAATTCTAGCTGCACTTAGTTGTATCCTTTCCAGTGATTTTAGATTTGTTTCAGATGCTGTACCATAGATTTGATATCCATATTCCAGAATAGGTCTAATTAGAGATGTGTAAGTTAATTTTAGTGTGGCTGCATCGGCTCCCCACTCTCTTCCTGAAATATATTTCAGGATTTTTAGTCGGTCTCTTCCTTTTCTAATAACTTCTTCAATATGTTTACTGGAGTTAATTTCTGGATCCAGGGTGTAGCCAAGATATTTAGGATGTTTATTATATTGTAATTGTTGTTCTTTCAGAATAATTTTTGGCCTTATTTTGTATAGTTTCTTATCAGTAGTAAAAAGACAGGTTTCAGATTTTTGAGGGTTAAATTCTAATTTATGTTTATTAGCAAATTTTTCTAGGTGGAAAAGAGTCTTGTTCAAATCCCTTTCAGCTTTTTTCCAGATAGTGTTACTGCTCCATAGAATAATGTCATCAGCGAAAAGTCCAATATTGGTTTTATGTGAAATTTTTTCTTCTATGCCTGCAATAAATAGGGTGAAGAGAGTTGGGCTAAGGACTGATCCTTGTGGTAATCCTTGGTACAATTTGAAGGTTTTAGATAGAGTTCCATTATATTTGACCCTGATGTATCTATTTTTAAGGAAATCATTTATCCAAGTGATAGCTTTTCCATCAATTTTGAAATGCTTGTATAATTTTGTAATTAACTTGTTTTTCCATACTTTATCAAAAGCTTGTGTAAGGTCTAAAAAAGCAGCTATGGTGTGGTTAGTTGGTTTTCTGTTTTGTGCATCTTTTACCTTTTGTGTGAAAAATAAGAGTTGGTCTATTGTCCCATGTCCTTTCCTAAATCCATATTGTTCTTCTGGTAAGAGATTTTTTGTGTCGAGGTGGTAGGTGAGTCGTCTGAGTATAATTTTTTCCATTAATTTGCAGCAAATACTTGTGAGGGAGATAGGTCGGTAGTTTTTTGGGTCATCAGCAGATTTGTCAAGTTTTTTAATAGGAATTATTGTTGCAGTCTTCCAGTCTTGAGGCAATAAGGTTGATGTAGGTTGCTTTCTCTGTAAGGCAGAATAAAAAATACAGGATCGACCATGCACCCAGATCAAGAGCCAGTAGAGTGAAGGAATAGCACATACAAAACTGATCATGTTGATAGAAAAACTGTATCAATGGAAGTTTGTTTGGCTGAACAGGGCTATAGCATGAAGGGGAACGAGGAACTGGACAGAAATATGAAGAGTGAGGGCACACCTACAGTGTTTGTGCAGGAGCCCTATATACAATAGAACCTCCTTGGGAAGACACTCTTGCTAAAGGACACCTCTCTATAAAGGACACTTTAGCTCTGCAATTAGATGTCCTTTACAGGGAGGTTGTACTGTGTTGAAGGAGTTCTGATAGTTCTGTCTCAATTTTTCTCATATCACAGGCATCCAAAACATTCTTCATGAACAGAGATTTCACTTCTGACACCAAATTGTTATGACAGCATCATGCTGTCTTCTGTTTGTACAGGTTGGTCATATTGAACAGGCAGGATCTCCAGGAATCTCTGTTCAATTAACCATAATCCAATGTAGATGGTAAAATAAATGAAAATAAGCAGATGGAGAATAAGTCCTACCTCCGGGAAACAAGGAAAACTAATCACTGATGCAAATAGGGCTTCTCTGATAGGTCGGCATTCTTTCAGTACTGGCGAACTTGCCGCTACATACAATAGTGTTTTTAACCATTCCAGATATTGTTTAGACTTTTTTTTCGAGATTGCCATAACAATACACTATACTAGAGAAACCTCTGTAAAACTTCGGCCATTTAAAGTTTTATTTTCTCAACATTTCAACATTAATCTTTTGTCTTTGTCAGGAGAAATAAATAAAAATAAAGCATTTGGCAAAACTTTAAAAAATATTTAACACCAAATACTTTATTTTTATTTATTTCTCCTGACGAAGACAAAAGATTTTTTGAAATGTTGAGAAAATTAAACTTTAACTGGCCAAAGTGTCTATTTTTTTTACAGATATATGAATCTTTAATTAAAAAGGCATATATTGGATCTAAATATCATTTATTTTACCAATATTTCAGTTGGCTGAACGCCAACCTTTATCAAGGTGTTATAACATTTTAAAGTGTGATGTCACACTTTAAAATGTTATAATACCTTGATAAAGGTTGTGGTTCAGCTAACTGAAATATTGGTAAAATAAATGATATTTTGATCCAATATATGCCTTTTTAATTAAAGATTTATCTATGGATTGCTCTATTTTCAAAAAGATATATGAATGTTGGCCAGGCAACCTCTAACTTCATGATAAAGAAACATAGTTATTCATATATAGGTTCAACGCTACATGGTTACTGAACTTCCACTGTGTGGAATGTAATGATTGGTTCATATTTTGTCTTAAGTTGTTGGCCCACATCATACTGGCTTCTTTTAAACATATGGTTTCTTTGTCCCAACCTGTTTTTATCTATGTTCTATGTAAATAAATAACAAATGTACACTTTTAATATTCAATACATAGAAGCATATAATCGACCATCTCTTTGTAATCTAGCGGATGTGAATTAGTGAAACTTTCCCTTTACCAGATTTAGCAAATTTCAAATAATCACCAGAAGACATTTATATAAAGATTTGTAAATAAACTTCAGGTGCTTTCTTTATTTATTGTACATATTTGTAAATAAATAGAGATTTATTTTTGATGTATGTTTTTTTATTTCAACAATTTTTGATAATCTTTTTTTTATATTTATTTAGTTCATTGTTTTTCGCATTACTACAATAAACCCTCCCAGCGGTTTCACCAATTTAATCCACCAGACCGCTTCTTAGAGTTCTAATACTGTATTGTGTTATTCTGCTTATGTATGATACATTGAAGGATGGAATATCAGAAAAATGATATTTGAGCAAGCCATGGACATAAACCTTTAAGACAGTAGAATTACATTTAAATATTTGCATTGAGCCATGCTCTTCCACAAACAATAAGGCCAGTTAGGCATATATTGTTACTTTGATTAATTTGGCAAACCGTCAAGTGTTCAGCACTGAAGAGCCAATCCCTCTCATCTAAAATGTTATATCATTGCACTATGGCGTGCATTGGTTGATATTTTTAATGATACAAATAATCACCTTGCCCAATATTGATTTGTAATTGAAAATCGCGCGGTCCATATAGTTCAAATTAATACCTTTTCTAAAACAATGTCTCCCTGTCACCTTTTTCAGAGGAATCAGTTCTTGAAATATAATTTTTAATTCTACAGAGATTGCATAGATATTGATGTGTGTGTAAAAATCATTTGCTGGCTGGGAGTTTGTTGAAAAATAATATCAGTGCATCGATAGTTGTGTCTGTCTTTATAATTCTAATATACTTCTAATTATAAATACACGGAATATTCCGTCGTATTTGAGAAATTTCATAAAATATTTTATATACTTAATATTCTACTCTGCAAAAAGTTTCTTTTCTAATTTATCATAATTGGCAAGCTTTCAGATATAAGAAATCTTCCCCGGGCGTTTCTTCCAAGTGTAAACATCTCAAAATAAATATTTTTCAAATATACAGTTTAACCTGTCTATAGCGCCCCCTCTTGGGACTCACCAAAATAGGGTGCTATAGAGAGGGGGCGCTATAGACAAGTTTAACTGCATATATACTTGGAAGAAACGCTTATAGAATATAGGCTTTCTATATTATTGATTTGATTAGGTATGTTCTGTTCAGGATGTTTCAGCAAGAAATATTTTATCAATGATTTACGAGTTGTGTGAATAGAAAGAGGGTGATCCAACAATTGGTCTAAATATTTATGTAACACAATGTTATTTGATAATTCTAATAAATATTCAAGAGCACTCAAATATATATAGTTTTATTATATATACAGTATAACCTCGTTAATTCGACATATGATATTTAGATCATGTTTGGATGTCCAGATCTACGGCCTATCATATAATAAAACTATAATTCGCCACTATCGATAATTCGAACATTTTAAAATTCAAGTTTACACAGTTGATTGTTGTTTAAATACAACTTTACCGCTAAAAAGGTATTACAAAGGAGACAGTGGCAACTGATAATGTACAAAATTTATGTATAGAGAAGTGGGAAAAAAAAGTAAATAAAGTGAAGACCAAAATCGAAAAAATAAATAGTTAATTAGCAAACAAATAATACAAACATTTCTTTCAGGTGAGAAAATATAGGTATTGGTTAAATTTATATAAGTATAATTCAAAATGAAAAATAAGAGTAGTTTTTTTTTTCTCCTCCACATTCTCATGTTTGGTAAGCAATTTCTGGTGAGGAAATATAGCCATTGGTGAAAAGTTTGAATAAATACATTAAAAGTGGAAAAAAAGAAGAAAAAATATAATAAATCAGAAAATAAAATTGCAATTCTAGTTTTATATATCTGCGGGTTCAACTTCACATGTATGATATCCAAAAATCGCACTTGAGAAAAAGCCACAGCTGTCCATGTGTAAACACAGGCTTTTAGCAAGAGACCAACACTAGCAAAGGTTTGGCCTTGAGCCTTTATTTATATTCATAGCAAAAACAAAACTTAGATGCTTTTTCAGAATGAAGGGAAGGTTGTTATCTGAAGGAGCCAAAGAAGTAATAATACAAAAAGAACGTGTTTTAAAAACAAACAATTCGATGATAATAAACAACAAATAAGATAAGATAAGCAACATTTGAAGGCAAAAAATCTACAATTTCAAAATCGAATAAATTAAAAATAAATAAATTTATTAATATTTGGAAAATAAAAATAAAATTGTCAAGTGAAGCAAAAAATAACGAAAATTTTGGTATATAGATGTATAATTAATTGGTTGGGAAGATCACGGGCATGTTGCTGGAGATAGACAACTCAGAGCTCTTACATATGCTGGAGCATAATTAAGTATCTTTGGAGGAGATGGCTTCAAACTTTACAACTGTAATTTTTGTTAGCCTATTATCTATAAAGAAGAAGATTAATAATATGAACAATTGTCTTTTTTTTTCAGAGAAATTGTCGATGATTTTCATGCTATTTCCTATTAATTATTTACAATATCAACGGACCCAACAAATATAAATCAAGATAAGGTTTATTTTTCCCTAAATAAGATCAAATTTGAGGTAATTTGGTTTTTCTAAGGATTTTTAAGTGGTCATTTGGTAAAATTTTGGACATTTTGAAGAGTACAACATTATTAATTCTGGGATATTCTCGTACAGCTGAAGCAAACCATTTAGGTAAGAGCAATTCTCGCTTGGTTCCTTCAGAGTAATATTCTTCAATCTTATCAAAGTAGATAGGGAAATTCTCCCTGTACCATTGATAGTTGGTTTCGAGGTCTGTGAAAATATTAGAGGAAAATTTTGGTACACTATGTGGATTTGTCAAGAATGTATACAATGTTATAGAGTTGCTAGCTATCCGGTGTTCCTGCATCTCCAACACCTGACTATGGCAATCATTCCACCAATATACTAGGCTTTCTATATCATTGATTCGATTAGGTATGTTTTGTTCAGGATGTTTCAGCAAGAAATATTTTATCAATGATTTAAAAGTTTTAATAGAAAGAGGTTGATCCAACAATTGGTCTAAATATTTATGTAAATCAATGTTATTTGATAATTCTAATAAATATTCAAGAGCACTCAAATAATCCAATTGTTGGAGATAATCTTCAATGTAAATTATATCGTCAAACTTTTTGAAAAATTCATAAACTGCAATATCTAATGATGTATCTCCTTCTATATTTCTCAAATTTATGTCAGCTCCAGCTTCTATAAGAGCTTCTATAATGTCTTTGTTCATATTTGCAGCAGCTTCGTGAATCACATTACATCCATTAATCTCAATTACATCAATCTTTGCACCAGCTTGGAGTAAATACTTTGTAATTCTATCACTTTTGTTGTTCCTGGCAGCTTCATACAATGCTGTAAAATTTTCAACAGGTTTTTCATTAGGATCAACACCGGATCGTATCAGCAAAGATACCATCTCTGGGCATTCAATTACGCATGCTAGAGCTAACAAAGTGTAAGCATTTGTATTTATATTTACATCTGCCCCAGCTTGAAGTAAAATCTTGAAATTAACTAAATTTTCTTCTTCAATGGAAAATGCTAGAGCGGTTTGGCTTGAGTTATTTTTAGCATTGATATAGGCACCTTTCACCAAAAGTTCATT
Source organism: Cordylochernes scorpioides (assembly GCA_030710605.1). Classification (NCBI taxonomy): domain Eukaryota; kingdom Metazoa; phylum Arthropoda; class Arachnida; order Pseudoscorpiones; family Chernetidae; genus Cordylochernes; species Cordylochernes scorpioides. The sequence goes on along the minus strand of CP092866.1, from coordinate 33,300,357 downwards.
TAAGAACTTTGAATCTTTTTCTCTTGCAGCATACATAAGTGGTGTGTCTGCATCATTTGTTCTTGAATTTAAATCTGCTCCAGCTTCAACTAAGTCATGGAACATTTGCATTTGTTCCCTTATAATAGTAATATGTAATGGAGTCAAACCTCTACAATTTCTTACTTCAATGTTAGCCCCATTTTCTATGAAAAATCTGAAAAGAATATAGTTTTCAAAACGAATGGATATATGCAATAGAGTATCGTCCTCTATTGGTACTTTCGTTAATTTACGTTCTCGTAAATAATGGGTTTTATCATGTTCTTTATATCTCCAGTTGATATCCGCCCCATCTTCTACCAATTTCTTTACATATTCTACTGAACTACCATTCTTTATGGCTTTATACAACTCCATTTTTTAAATTAAAATATTTTTGACCTAATAATAATAATTTGTATTTTCTCACAATTTATTTTGGAAGATTGAAACGCTTTTATAAACAAGTTTTAATAGAGTAAAATATAAAAATCTCAAATAATTAATGTACAGATTATATAATAAAAAAAATATTTCTTTGAATAAAAAATAATAAAAATTATAAATTATATTTGAATATATATTTTCAAAAATAATATTTAAAAAATGTGATGTTTATATATTAGCGCGCAATTAATTTTCAGAAATATAAACTAGTGTAGAGGGGCTCTTTAAAAGACCATCCTATGTGCCTCAACTTCCTTAATTAAATTGAACAATCTCGACAAATAGGTAATATTTCTAATAATACAGTAAAACCTCTCTATAGGGAACCCCAAAGGGACAGAGCTTTTGGTTCACCATAGTCACGGTTCGGCCATTTTAAAAAACTTTTCTAAATATTTAGACCGTATAATTAAAAAACAGCCATACAAACAGGAAAAGGCCACTTAATAATGGTCACTTTGTTTTAATTCCCCATATTTACCTATTTCTTTACAGTAATGCTGAATATCAAAAGAAGTCATTTGATAATAGGTTCTTCTTATCATTAGCATACATGTTTATATATAAACCTCTATGTATTATTTAAAAATTAAGTCAAATCCTCTAGGCAAAACATCATTAATTATATATTTGAAAGGTATAAGCGTATTTTAGAACATCTTTCTCAAATAATATAATACTAAATTTATTTGAAAAAAATGTCTCTAATACCTTGTTGTTTGAACGTGAAAAGTAAAATTTGAAAATCAGAATTGTCTTAAAATATCGTTATTTCCATCAAAGGAATAAAGCTCCGTGTATTCTGAATCAATTGAGGATGAATCAAAAGTATCCAATTCAGAAAAATCGGACGCGAAACATGTTGATACGATAGCGTGATCGGTAAAATTGCGAATAAAAAAACGCCAATTTACAAACACAAAATCGGTGGTAAAACGGCCGGCCAGGGGAAATATCCGCGAACCCTGAATGAGTCATATACCTAACAAGAATTCCATTCTAAAAATAGAACTGTAGTGGTAGTTTTTGAGAATTTATAAGTCGATTTGTTTGTGGCTCATAAGACACGGGGAACTTGGGAGAAACTATTTTTTTCCCCCATCTTCTTCCAATTCCAGTTTCCACATATTCTTCTGAAGTGTATATTAAATTTTGTTTTTAAACCTGTTATTCAAACCATTTCTGGCTTTAAAATTATTTGGAATTATTATTTAGCCTAGGTTAAACTTGATATACAACGCTCCTAAAGAGCATGCTGCCTCTGTTTTTTTAGAACGCCATTCTTTGTTCCTTTTCTTTATTTTGGAAGCCATTTGTATTTTTATTCTATTTCAAAATTGTCGAATGCAAATATATTCTATTAAATAAAAGTATAATGTGTGAAAATGTATACAACATACAGCAAAAATGAATGGAAATGAAAACAAACAATGCCGCTAATTTTTTGTTTTGAAATCGCGATCCGTGAGCTGAAACATGCTCAAAATTTTGTTGTTTTTATATTTTTTTAAATAACAATTTTAAGTCCGTTAAAAGCCTAGTATTTTTAATAGATTTTATCATTTTGGGACCGAAAATAGGTTCGTTATAGGGGTAGTTCGTTATTTTAAAAATCGCAAAGTTCATTATAATGATTCTATTTTCAATGGAATGGAATTGGGAATCGCCGTGGGTTCGTTATATCCAGGGTTCGTATTAGCGGGGTTTTACTGCATATCTATACTGGATATAAAGCGTGTTTTGTAATAGACAAAAAGAAATTAACCCCCAAGCAACCACATCCTTGTAAAAACAATATTTTCTATTGAAAACCTATTATAAGGATACTCCCATAACCTATCAGTGATCTCTAAAAATATATTTCTTTTTCTCAATGGAGCTTATTAAAAAAATAAATTTAATAATACAGATATATATATATTTATATAATTTAAAAAGGCATATTGGATCAAAATATCATTAATTTTACCAATATTTCTGTTGGCTGAAACCCAACCTCTATCAAGGTAATATTGGTAAAATAAATGATATTTTGATCCAATACTAGACGGGTGACCCGGGCTTCGCCCCTGGATTGACCCGTGTGCATATCTACCCGAGTGATATATATTTAGATAAGATTTTTTTATATAATTGTTTGTTATTAGCATTATCTATTTGTTTGCATCAGCATAATTTAATCTAATCTTTGACAGAGGGCGCTGTTCGTGAGCTAAGTAGAATAATTTGAATATATAGTTTTAATAATTGATTAATATATTTTTAAAAATAGCCTATCGTCTTCCCCGTATTTTTTTACCTATGTATGGAAATTTTGGTTTGAATTAGTGAACTACTGCGAATTTGTATACCGGACATACAAACAAACATTGATTTTTATATACAGTGGTACCTCGACATACGAGCGCCCCAACATACGAGTTTTTCGAGATACGAGCCGACGAGCAAGTGATTTTTTGCTTTTAGTTACGAGCGAAATTCGAGATACGAGTTCGGTTCGGTTCGGTAGTAACACGCAGTCGCGCCATCACGCGCACACCCAGGAACTGACGACTGAGGAGATACAAGAGTTACAGTCACAGCAGCATACTGAGGTTATGCAAGTAATTGGTTTTGAGGAGTCAGAGGAGGAGGTTATTTCTACAAGTGAGATAAAGGAGATCTTAGGAATGTGGGAGAGAGTTTCACAGTTCGTGGAAAAAAAAAAAAAAAACACCCAGAAAAAGTTGTAACAGGTCATGCATCTGACCTTTTTAATGACACTTGCCTAACTAATTTCCGGAACATTCTGAGAGGGAGGAAGAAACAAACCTCCTTGGACATGTTTTTTTCTAAACGGCCTACAGGTGAAAGCGAGAAAAATGTAGCGAAAAAGGCAAAGACCAGTGAGGATATCTAATTTATTTCTTTACATTCTCTTTTTTGTTTTTGTGCAATAAATATTTGATATTTATAAATACGTTTTTATTATTTAAAACCACGTAACAAAAATAACTGGGGTGACATTTTGGAGGTTGGAACGGATTAATGGTAGTACAATTGTTTTGTATGGGGAAATTTGCTTCGAGATACGAGTAATTCAAGATACGAGCAAGGTTGCGGAACGAATTAAACTCGTATGTCGAGGTACCACTGTATATAGATATGTTGGATTTGAAAGGCTATTTTCTCATTTTGTAATAAGTAACAATATAGTGAATATATAATTTGTTACTTATTACAAAATGAGAAAATAGTCTTTCAAACCCAACATATATATCAATAAATTTACCACAATTTTACCAAA
>CP092866.1:33268005-33290629 GCA_030710605.1 Cordylochernes scorpioides | reverse complement strand
TTTGTGGCCCTCCAAAATTTTTGAAATTTTGTAAATTGTAATTTTTGACTCTACCGACTAAAAGGTTGCCAACCCCTGATCTAGGGCTAAGTTTCTTGTACAAGAAATATAGCTCTTTGTGTTTAATTTATTTTAATTTAAAGCTGGTAATAAGGGATCAAGAAAGTTACTGGAAGGTCACTAAATGAGGTCCGAGTAATAGTCACTAACAGATCAAATTGTATAATTATTTCTCATAAAGTCACCAAAAGTCAAACTCGACTTGATGGACGTTAAGAGCAGAAAAGCACAGAACAAAATTTATTTTCAGAGGCAGTCTCTCCTTTAGAGAGAGGTGTCATTTTACCGAAAAAAATTAATCAGTAAAAATGGTTATTTTGGCAGAGAAAACTCTCCTCAATATAGAGGTGTCCGCTAGCAAGAGAGTTATCTTTCTATTGTATATACTATTAATGAAAGGGCACCTCCCAATATAGCTAAAATTCTGACAAGGTGAATATATCAACTGACTTTGGAATTTTTCCCCCAGAAAATAGGATAAAACTCATGAATTATGAAGAGAAACCCAACTACGTACTTTTGGAGCACCCTTTTATTATATTGTTGCGTTGTTGGTACAAAGGATCTTTAAGACTTCAATTAAGTCTAAAAATTTAAATAATTACAGAAGAGTGCGAAAAATAAAACAACAATAAATAAAACAGCAGTTACAAACTCACCATTGCAGCACAGTGAAGGAGTGCAGGCGCAGAACAATGAGACAGAAGTTGGTAGAACCTTCTAGAATCTTCCAGGAAGTACAACGGCGTCGGCAGTGAGCAGCAGTCCGATCTCTTGAGACAGCAGCGCTTGCTTGAAGTCCATCACGTAGCTTCTTTTTTATTCTTCACTTCTTATCTTTCTTTTCTCTGGCATGAGTTACTCATCCCTATATATCCCGGAATGGATCTTTCCAGAACGGTCATGGTTGGATAGCAAATCAGAAAGCCGCCAGCGGCAAGCATTGCGCAATCGCTTTAGATTGGCCAATCAGTTGTCTTCCGCTTTTTCTACATTATTCTCAAACGTTCTAGAACTTTTTTTTTTTTCAATCTGGAATATGCTTTTATTTCTAAGTAACAATATCATAGCACCCTGATATTAGTCTTCTCTACTTAGCTTTTTAAAGCTCTTCATTTGCTATGTTTTAATAGGTTTATAGGTATATAGGATGTACTGTGATTTTATTCTACCACAGAGCACCCAATCGACGTTGAGGGTTTCAACTTTGAATTGCTACCTTTGATCAAGGTTCCCACAAATCGATTTGATCAAACCCAGGCCTTAATATCACTTGATCTGTTTTATGAATTTTACATTGAACATTTACATTGAACATTAAGTAGGTGGGTGGAAAACTTGTGACAGAATGGGGTGTGTTATTATACGTTTGAGTGATGCGCTTAACTAGTTGAGTCCAGGAAGCTTTTAGATTTTCTAGATAAGCTAGTCTGAGCTTGCCTGTAATGGTCGCATTTAAGCGTTCTATTAAACCGTTTGCTTATGGGTTATTGCTTGTGGTGAGTAGGGGTTGTATACCATGTGTTATTAGAAATTTACGGACTTTTTCTGAGGTAAAAGCGGGCGCTCTGTCAGACGTTTTGGAAATCCTTGTTGTAGTACAGTTTTGAGGGTTTGAATGTACGTTAGGGTACTGGTTTACTGGTTAAACTACCTTTGAGAGTGGTGAAAGCTTGTTGGCAGTTTTATGGTCTATTTGAAAGATGTAGTTTTCTTGGTGTTCGAAAGTGTTGTGTTTCGACTTGTTGCGGACTTAGTACAAATGTTATTCAATGATGTCAGGTTTAGATGTGAGTAAAAGTGCGACTTTCGACGTGGACACGCTTTGGGGTGAGTTGTGTCACAGGCATGAAGGTGTCTTTGTGGCCTGTTAAGTGAGAAAAATAGTTGTGATGCGCTGTGTGAGACGAGTGAGTGAATTGAATGGAAAGGTGTCACGTGAAGTCTTTGTTTTTGGTACAGCATCTAACTTGTTTCACCATGAATAACAAATTTACTAGTCATGGGTGGTGGTTGTACAAAACACATCGAGATATTTTGGCTGTTAGTGGATGTGGCACGTTTAGTGGCGACGATATGGAGCTTGTGTGGCTCGAGATTATATTGTTGCTAAGTCGCGCGCTAATAGATGGTGGCCAATTGGAGAAAGTGATGAGGGAGTGTGTTGAAGTTTGTTGAGAGAGATGTGTGGATTATTAATAATTATGCATATAAAATGAAAGGACGAGAGAGTGAAACTATGTTGGATTTTTAACTTGTTTTGGGGAAGGACAGTTACTTTTCTAGTTGTGATTTTGAAGATATTGTATCTTTCGATTTTTGCAATTTTAAAAATGCGTTTCACCTATGTTTATTAAAATTTGAATATATTTTTTAAATCGTTGATTATGGTAGTGCGAAAATTATCCTTGTAAAAGGGCAATGGCGTGATAGTGACTTATAATTTGAATGGGGCGTTTACATAAAATAGTGAACATAACAAGGATTTTTTCAAAGTTTGGAGTATTTGATTAAAAAATTGGTGTTTTGGTATAAAAATAAGATATTAAGAAAAACACACAAATAAGTTTAGAATTATGATTCGAGTAATTAAAAAAATAATGATTTTTTTTTCTTATGTAAAATTGAAAGTAATGTATTAAAATTTATAAGTTGCTTAAAATAAAGCAAAAATTGATAAATGAGGGTGTGAAAGATTTAAAATTCGAATTGAAATTATAAAAAATGGTAAAAATTGATTTAAAATATGATTACAGTGAAAATAAACATTAAATTTATGAAGAATCAAGTTGTGAGCATGAGAAGAAAGTTACGTAGGTTTTTTAAACTTACAGTTTTGAAGATTGTTCAGTCAGGAGACTTGGTCTTTAGTTGTCGTCCTGATGACGCGGAAGACGTTCCATGTAGGGCTTGTAGACGCTTGTGACTTCTGTTTGGCGACGGCGGCATGTTGTCTGGATGGTTGCGTTGTAAGGCCGAAGGTGGGGAACTTCTCACCGGTTTATTTTGCGTGATTTTCGGCTGTGTCGTTGGGAGGAAGATTGCTTGGTCGTTTCGTTGGAATGGCGGGTTGGTTCCTCCATCTTTGCTCTTCCTCGCTTCTATCTGGACAGACTTCCTACCTTCTTCGTTGTGGTCTCCTTCGTTGTGGTCATCCTGTCGACTCTCGCTATAGCTGTGGTAACCGAGGGTCAAACCTGTAGTAACCGAGAGGGACAGTCAGGGCGTGTAGAGTTTTCCAGTACCTCTCTGCACTTTGGAAGACCTTTTAACAGTTTTCACAGAGTACAGGCAGTCGTGGTCGACGCAGAGTAGAAAGCTTGGGAATGTCCACACACAAAAAACGAAGAGACACAGTTGTAGTAGGAAAGTTCCGTGAACAGATAGGAGTCGAGCTAAGAGCAAGATGGAGATAGAAGAGTCCTTACTGTCTACATGGTCGATGAGGTGGACCTGGGTACAACCGACAAGGGCTCACGCCGATGGTGAAGTGACTGTAATTTCGGCTAAAACCGAGGTTTTATATACCTTTGCCGAGGGGGAGACATGCAGGTATTTGGACTTTGAACGGGCGCAAAGGCCGCGGGGCGTCTGCGCTATTCTGCACCCTTTGACCTTGATAGCAACGACTTGCCAAATTCCTCTTTAGGGTTGTTGTATTTCTATCTTGATCTCTTTCTTAGCTCAGCTCTTAATCTATTACATAGTTTTATTTAGTCATCCTCAGTTTGTACAAAGTACATTACATATGGTGATGCAATGACACATGTCAATCATGCGTATAATTATTTATAGATGTAAACGTATCATTAAATGGAAGATAGGTATCTTTTATTTATAGATGTGTTTCTATATACAACATGACATTCTTGTTATAAGTAGTATACAATATAGGGCTGTTGGTTTAAATTACCATATATATTTATTTAAACTCTTTGGAGATAATAGTAATCGATCGTTATCAAATTTTTACCTCCCGGAACCTGGGTTAATTAAAACTGTATTGTGAAATTTCGCACGTAGGTAGCTGAGGTTTTGGTTTAGCATTTAGGCTAAAAGTGCAAAAATTGCATTTCGAATAACTTTTTTTACTTTTTAGAAGGTAAGATTTTATTTAGTAATTTAGTAATATTAGTTATTTAGTAATATTTTACAAATTGAATTAATTGGAAATATTATTTATTTCGCAGCTTATTCATATCTTTTTGTGACGATGCAATTTTTGTTTTGTTTAATTTTAATTAGTGTAAATATAACGATCTACATTTTTTAAGATAAGGCTTACTATTTGATTCTCATAAGGAATATTCCTATTTTAAGACAAATTGAGATTTAGAACAGTATTCTTTTTTTTTTCTTTCTTATATTTAGAGTAAGTATAAATTTTATTGAAGTTGTAAAAAGTATATTTATTGAAAAAAAAAAGTATGATTTTTCTATATAACTTGCTACATATATGTTGAAATTGGTAAACAAATCAATTTAAAATAATCTGTGATGTCAAATATGTTCCTTTTTGACTAAGTTTGTTTTGTTTATGTTGTAGTAATAGCTTAGAATATTGAAGCTCAACTTTTCTTCATTTGTTAAGTTAATTAGTTTGTTTAACCTCTCCTTGTATTTGAATAGTAGATTTGTTTAAATTAATAAGCTGCAGTTATGCTAAATTAAAATTCAAAATACAATAACTGGTAGCAGAAGCCTGGTTAATTGTTATTGCGTCAGAAGAAAACAGCCAATATTTTTAAAGAAAGATTGAGTACGATTATATATATTTTTTAAAATGGCAGAATATTTTTCGATGAATAGAATAGAGCCACTGACATCTTCAAATTACCACATATGGGCGCTTAAAATATCAGCAATTTTGAGAATCAAAAAATTGTTCAAAAAAGTGATCGAATCGCCTAAGCCTAACCGTGGAATGGCAGATTCAAAGGAAGAAGAATTTTTCAAAGAATGGGAGGATAAAAATGATGAGGCGTTTGGAATAATAATAGTAAATTTTTCACCTGAGCAGGCTGGCATATTTATAGGAGAGACAAATGCTAAAACTGTGTGGGATGAACTGAAGCGTATCCATACTGCAAATATTGAAGATAAAATAATCGACATTGGACTTGAATTGAAAAATATTCAAATGAGAAATAATGAAGGCATTGAGGCCTACATAACAAGGGCCAGAAATATCGCATCCAGAAGTGCTAACTTGGGACAGCCTATTTCACCAAGGGAAATGGTGCATCATGTAGTGAGAGGTTTGTTGCCAAAGTTTGAAAATATAGCAGCGGTTCTACGACCACAACGATCTGCGAGTCTCGAGGAAGTTTTCCAGGCACTTCAAGAGGAAGAAATGAGGCTAAACTCAATTGGATTTCCTAAAGAAGGTCAATATGAAAAGGCTTTTAAAGCTCGAAATGACCGAGGGATACAAAGAACATGCAAATTTGAAGGGAAATGTCATACATGCGGAAAATTTGGGCACATGTCAAGAAACTGTTGGCATCGTCAAGATAAAGCGAACTCCAATAAACCAAAATGCAAATATCCACAAAATAATATGCAAACTAAGTCTTCATCCTCATGGGAAAATAACTCAAGGGAACATGCTAATGTAGCGAATGGTTCTGGTAACACTGAACATGCGTTTACTTCAGCGGAAATGATCTACTCTTCTTCACATCTACCTGAGGAGGATGCGCACATTTGGAACCTTGATTCAGGATGCACTTCACACATGTCTCCTAGAGAAGATTGGCTTATCAACAAGATTTCTATTGACAGTGAAATTAACCTTGCAGAAGAAGAAAGGTTCATAAAAGCTGAAGCACAAGGTGACGTGAAATTGTCTACATACACAAGTGAAGGTAAGCAAGATATTTGTATTAAGGATGTACTCTATGTGCCAAGACTTAAATCTAATCTTCTTTCTGTCAGATGTCTAGTTAATAATGGAAATAAAGTATATTTTGAGAAAGGAATAGCTAAAATTTATAACTGCAAAGGAGATTTGATAATTGAGGCTAATGAAGAAGATAGAATGTTTATAATTAAAACTTTACCTAGAAATTTGTTAAGCACTAAAGATAATTGTTTAAAAGCAGAAGATAAATGTTCAGCTAAGACAATGTGGCATAGAAGACTAGGACACTTGAACGAAGAATATTTGGATAAAATGATGAAGAATAATATGGTAAAAGGACTTAATTTTGATTGTCAACATCTCGAAAAATGTGAACCATGTATCCTTGGTAAACTAACCCAAACCCCTTTCAAAGCTATAGAGAATAATCATTCTGAAAGGCCATTAGAACTTATATACATGGATCTCTGTGGTCCTATGCCAACCAAATCACTGGGTGGTGCAAACTATCTGTACGTTATTGTGGATTCGTATAGTAGACGTATCTTTGTATACTTCTTGAAATCAAAGGAGGATGCATTTGATTTTGTTTGTAGAATTTAAAAATCATCGAGAAAATGAAACTAATGTTAAAATCTAAAATGTTAGATCGGACAACGGAACTGAATTTGCAAATAAAAAATTTCATGAGTTTTTCAGAAATGAAGGAATACACCATCAAAGAACAGTTCCATATTCACCACAAAGCAACGGAATTTCATAACGAACCAATCGCACCCTTCTAGATTGGGCTAGAACTATGTTATTTGATGCTAAGTTACCAACTGAGTTTTGGGCGGAAGCCATTGCAACAGCCGCTTATTTGAAGAATTGCACACCGGCCAAGAATGATAACATGAAAACTCCCATAGAGAAATAGACTGGACACAAACCATCAGTAGCACATTTAAAAATCTTTGGAAGTCTTGCCTACTATTACATTCCTAAAAATCAAAGAAATAAATTTTTGACTCTAGAGCAAGAAAAGGAATATTCACCGGTTACTCCAGACAAAGAAAAGCTTATAGAATATATGATCCACAAGATGGAAAAATACACGAAGTTCAAACTGTCAAATTTGATTAAAATTCAAAAGGCTCTGATCTCTTGACTTCTAATGTTTTTGACCAACATGTCCAAGATCATATTATCTATAGAAATGAAAAACATGAATCAGATTTCTTTCAAATTACACATACCATGGGCTCTACTCCAGAAGAACAAAATACTCCAGACAACCCTGAACCAATACCTGAATCATCAGGATTACCCCGAAAACCCGGACGTATTGCAAAAAGAACTAATGAAGATATTCAGGCAAAGCATCTCATCAATCTACAAGAGCAGGAAGAGAGGCTGAGAGCAAGTGGTGTAAGACGATCTGAAAGAATAAAAGAAAGAAACACAGCCAATGTAACCGAACTATCTTCAACTTCCATGAACATACCTAAAACATATCGAGAAGCCATGAACACCCCATTTTCAGACCAATGGAAAGAAGCAATGGAAGAGGAATTCCATTCCCTAACTTCACATAATGGTTGGACCCTTGTACCCAAACCAGAAAATGAAAACCTGATAAAAGGAAAATGGATTTTTAATATAAAAATGAATCCAGATGCAAGCATTGACAAAAGAAAGGATAGATTTGTTGCAATGGGGCATAATCAAAAACCTGGCGTTGACTATGAAGAATCTTTTGCTCCTGTGATGAAGCTGGACTCTTCAAGAACATTGATTGCCATTGCATCACAACAAAACATGAAAATTGAACAAGATGATGTTGAAACTGCCTATCTCAATGCGGAACTAAAAGACGATGTGTACCTGGAACAACCTGAAGGATTTGTTCAAGCAGGACAGGAAAATAAAGTGTGTAAACTAAACAGAAGTTTATATGGTTTACCACAATCCGGAAGATGCTGGAATGAAAAAATTAACCAAATTTTTAATGATATTGGACTCGGACGTTTAGAAAGTGAACCATATGCATACATCCTTCAAGAGAAGAGGAAAAAACTCTAATAATTGGGATTTATGTAGATGATTTTCTCATTATTGGATCGGATAGTACCATAATTAACAGAATAGTTAAGCAATTGGATAAGCAAATTGTCATTGTTCGAAAAGAAAAGCCTATATTTTTTCTTGGAATCAAAATTGAGGAAAAAGAAAATTGTTTCGAACTTTCACAAGAAGCCTATGTAGAAAAGATTTTGAAGAAATTTAACCTTGAAGAATGTAATCCAGTAAAAAACCCTGGTAATCTTAATCAAGATCTGGATAATCATCCAGATTCTTCTCCTGTGGACCCTAAACTTTACCAAGAAATGATAGGTTCCTCGATGTATTTATCAGTGGGAACAAGGCCTGATATAACATTTTATGTTAGTCAACTCTCCCAATACAGCAGGGATTCCAAAGTCATTCATCTTACTGCACTTAAAAGAATATATAGATACTTGAAGGGAACAAAAAGCTACAAGTTATGCTTTAACAGAATAAGAGGGAAAATTGAAGTCTTTACAGATGCTAGTTGGTCCTCAACTAAAGACTCAAAATCTTTTTCAGGATATTTAACTAAATTAGGATCTTCACTACTTAGTTGGGAATCTCAAAAACAACCACTGGTAGCCCAGTCAACATGCGAAGCGGAATTAATGGCTATCTGTGAGGGCACTAAAGAGTTAAAATGGTTTATGAACTTTCTTTCTGAAATAGGTCATCAATCATGTGTTGAAATACCACTTGTTCTGAAGACAGACAGTAAATCAGCAATAGACTGGATTAAAGGAACAACTCATCATTGTAGAACCAAGCACATTAACAGAAAATATTTCTTCGTGAAAGATGAAGTCTCAAAGGGAAATTTGAGGATCTCCTTCGTGAACTCAGAAGCTCAAGAAGCGGATCTTCTCACCAAGAGGCTGCCGGGAGACAGAATTCAGAGACTGCTTGTAAATATGGGACTTCTTTTTGGACCTAATTTTGATTTGCTCACCGAAGGGGGGAGTTGTTGAAATTGGTAAACAAATCAATTTAAAATAATCTGTGATGTCAAATATGTTCCTTTTTGACTAAGTTTGTTTTGTTTATGTTGTAGTAATAGCTTAGAATATTGAAGCTCAACTTTTCTTCATTTGTTAAGTTAATTAGTTTGTTTAACCTCTCCTTGTATTTGAATAGTAGATTTGTTTAAATTAATAAGCTGCAGTTATGCTAAATTAAAATTCAAAATACAACAATATATTTTACTATATGTTTGTTCCATGTAATATGTTTATGCTTTAATAGCATTTATATTGTAAGCAGTAGCTATGCATTTTCAGTAACTGCTTTTTTAAAGGGTAGGCTCAATTTTTTTTGCTGTCATTTGTTTAGGTAGGGTTTATATTTATCTGCTTCATAATATATAACTGCACATATATATCTATATGGTACAACCATATTTTTGAATATATGTATTTAAATATATAGATGAAAATATACTTATATTTAAATAAAGAAATATACAATCAGCATTCTGACCAATGAGGGAGCCAGAATATTTTCTACTCATATTTATTGTGCAGATTTTTTCAGCAAATTATACTTTTTTTTATCTTCTTCCATTCGATTTTTTTAGTGAGTTGTTCTAAGTTTTCAAATTTTTTCCACTTCACTGAATTTTATGCATTTTTTACCATATTTCAGAGGTCCTGATTCCTAGAATACCTATTATTCCAAATGATCTGCCTTTTAAATTTAGACGCTTGCAATTCCCAGTTATGGTTGCTTTTGCTATGACAATTAATAAATCTCAGGGTCAAACATTGCAAGTAGTTGGTGTGCATCTTGAGTCTCCCTGTTTCTCGCATAGGCAACTCTATGTAGCATGCTCCCGTGTTTCCAGCCCAAGAAATTTATTTGTCTTCAGTTTTACTTTTATCAAGACGCGCAATATTGTTTATAAGAAGGCTTTTATCTAGAATTTGACAATTTTCAAAGAGATTTCTTCGAATAATGATTTTGGGAAGCTTGACTTTTGTATAAATATATTTTGTCAATATTTTGTTCATCATTATTGCTCTATTGTAGTTTCATCAATAAAGCTTTTTTACTTTATTTTGTTTTTCCCCCATTTAATTCATTTGCATAACTCTATTCTAGAGAATTGTTATTTTATGGTGTCAACATTTCTGGTTCAATTTAAGTTTTTGTTAGTCTGCAACACACCTTATGATAGCTCATTGTATTTATCAGGATAACTTTGCTGTTTTGAATTTTTCACCATTAGTATTTTTATGACTCTGCAATATTGAACAGAAAGTTAATTCTGCATACTCATAATATATACACAATTGTATTATAGTTGTTTCTATACAATTCTTTATTCCGTAATTTTTTTATAATATTAGTTTGCAGAATTTATAAAAATTTGGTTTGGGTTATGTACATTAAGAATTTGTAAAAAAAATATAGGTCCAAGTTTTACAAAAAAAAAAAAAATTGGAACACCATTTCTCTCCCATCTAATTTAATAAACGCTTCATTTATGATTTTTAGAATTGCATTATTTTTAGGCATATTATTTTCAAAAAATTATGTTAGCAAGACATGGAATGTTGTTAAGTTAATGTACTATTAAAAAAATTACCAACCCTTGAAGCGTTAGCTCCAGTCTTTTACCGCTGGGGGCAGCACTGTTAGAGCTAATAAATGATTTCGATTGGTGCATACTTTTACATGATGTTTGTTTTTACACTAAATTTATTCAAATCAAGATAGCTTTTTCATGCTTTTAAAAGTTAAGATTATATATTTAACGTTTCATAATATATTTCAAATTATAGTCTTTGGAAATAATATTGCTTTTTCCCATCCTGCAGGTCAACATTACACTGCAACATTCTATCATAACTCTGGATTTTAGCATTGACATTTATGTATTGTGAAAGTACTGTTTGCTACCTTAAGCTGTGGAAATCACACCATAGTAAAAAAGAACGCATGTAGCTGGTAGCAAAATTTGAGCCCTGTGTGAAGCTAGCGTTCAAAGTTTAATTTTTTTAAAAAGATATTTCAATTGTTGGCCTTATTTTCACATGTTACTGACCCATAACGCTGATCCATATAGGGTTAATTAATAACCCATTTGACATTTTACTTTTATTTAAGGTCTTGGAAATATACACTTCGTTCTCTTTTTATGCGGTTTTTTTTTTTTTTTGGAGTTATGCGGTGCAAGAAAAAAAGAATTTATTCGAATTTCGAAAAATTTTTTTTTGGTGATTCACTTTTTCTGAAAACGAATAAGAATAACAACTACAACTCTACTATTACGCAATCAATACAAAGAAAGAATTTTGTAACGTCCTGGTTGTATGTTAAGTTATCCAACAAACAGTAGAGGGGAAGTTCCAATGTCTTTTATTCCGCGCCTGCCGGTGTCTTACACAACTCGTGCAAAACCGAAATCAAAACTGAAAACCCGCCGGCGTGCCAGCTGCCGTTACAAATTTCTTTTTTCTTTTATTGACATGTTTTCTCTTGATTTGTTCTTAAAAACAAAAGAGACAAAAACAAAAATACCTCGTTAAAATTGCGTGTTTTTATACTGCATTTTGTTTTTGTATGAAACTAATTAAAAAAGCCTGCATATTGGAAAGCATTAGAAAATAAAACTTTGTGAAAGAAGGTTACTACCGAAAACCGGAAGATAAATTTACTCAAGTGAATTGTAAGTTTTTTTGAATAATTTTAGTGCGTAATTGTACATTAAGTTTTTTCTATAATTTTTAGTCCTCTTAAAGAAAATGTGTGACAATAATAAAAAACAAAAAAGAAGTGCAATTTCGCTAGAAACCAAAATTATAATTCTCGATTGCTTGGCGAAAGGAGAAAGATCAACAGCAATAGGTAAACGTTATAATTTAGGCGAATCTACTATAAGAGCAATAAAAAAAATGAAGCGGCAATAAGAAGATCAGTCAGATCTGGTACAAATTTGAGTTCTAAAATTTCATCATATTCAAGAGGCACTTTAATAGAAAAAACAGAAAAGGCTCTCGTAATTTGGATTGAAGATTTAACTCAAAAAAGAATTCCGTTAGATGGACATTTAATCAAGATGAAAGCCCTTAAATTTTACAAGGAGTTAAAAGAATCAGAGCCATCTACATCTTCACATGAAAGTAATCCACAATTCTCTGCCAGCACAGGGTGGTTAACTGGTTTTATAAAAAGACATTCTTTTCATAATCTAAAAATAAAAGGTGAGGTGGCTTCTGCAGATGAAGAAGCTGCTAGAAAATATCCTGAAAAGTTGGCTAAAATTATTAAAGATGGAGGATATTGTGCCCATCAAATCTTCAATGCTGATGAAACAGGATTGTTTTGGAAAAAAATGCCAACCCGTACTTACATTGCAAAGTCCGAAAAAAATGCCAGTGGTTTTAAAGCTGCTAAAGATCGAGTTACTTTATTGCTGTGCAGCAATGCATCTGGCGATCGAATGTTAAAACCGCTGCTTGTAAATCGATCTTTAAAACCACGTGCATTAAAAGGAAAAGACTTAAATACACTGCCCGTACATTGGATGGCAAACAAGAAGGCCTGGGTAACAACGGCTATTTTCACTGAATGGTTCAATGAATGCTTCGTACCCGAAGTAGAAAATTATATGAAAGAGATGGGTCTCGAATTCAAGATCTTATTAATTCTTGACAATGCACCAGGTCATCCAAACTTAGAACATCCAAATATAAAGGTAGTTTTTTTCCCTCCAAACACAACGAGCCTAATTCAACCATTAGATCAGGGAATTATTTCAACATTTAAAAAATATTATGTAAAATTCACTTTCCAATTCATTTTCGATAAACTGGAATCCGATACAATAACATTTACTGAAGTTTGGAAACAATTTAATATCTTGAACTGTGTAGATCATGTTGCGTTAGCAATTGCCGAGATAAAATCACAAACTTTAAATGCATGTTGGAAAGCTGCTTGGCCTGAATGCGTATCAAAGAGAAATGAATCAAATAGAACAACAATAGTAACATCAGAAATTATTTCAATTGCTAAGGAAATAGGTGGGGAAGGTTTTGATGATTTTGGCGAGCATGATATAGAAGAATTGCTTGTGGACGAAGCCCTAAATGATGATGATATTTTGGAAAGTATGGTAGATACTACTAAAGATTTCGAAACAGTAGATAGCGAACTGGAAGATGTTACTCCACTGGACGAAAAATTACTTCGGGAAGGCCTTCAACTTTCCGGTAAATTGGAATTTTTTTTTATTCAAAATGATAATGATGTAGAACGCGCCTTAAAATTCCAACGTGATCTGAAATTTTGTATGTCTGGCTACAGAGAACTCTACAAAGAACTAGTCAAGCCATCACAGCGTTTGATTACTGACTACCTTGTCAAAGAAAAAAAAATCACTGAAGTTCCTAAAGAAGCATTACCATGTAGATCTGATGACGTAATTTTATCTTCAAGTGATGAAAGTGATCTTGCACCAATCCACAAACGGGTTCGCACATTATCAGACAGCGAATAATGATGAAAACATTCTTAATATGATTTTAAATAAAGTTTTGTTTATGTTTTTTTTTTACATATTAAGTTTTGTTTTTGTTATTAACACACATATGTGCCATTTATTAAAATATGATGAGAAAAATCCATCATTTTACATATAAATGTATGTCTTTTTTTGTGCGATTTTTTTTATGCGGATTCCCCTGAAACGCATCTACCGCATAAAAAAAGAACCAAGTGTATATATACCTTTTTAGGTAAAGAAATTGAGGTATATTTTGAAATATAGATAAGAAACACAAGGAAGCAAGACCAAATCCAAATAAACAAATTATGTGTGATGTTTCAGTAACAGCATTGTTACCATCTTCAGACAAAAGTACTGAATACATTCAGTAATTTTGTCTTAATATGGTAACAATGCTGTTACTGAAACATCACACATAATTTGTTTATTTGGATTTGGTCTTGCTTCCTTGTGATTCTTATCTATATTTCAAAATATACCTCAATTTTTATTTGGTCTTGCTTTTTTGGTATTTTTAAAATTGTCCTTGACTATTAGAAAATGATGCACATTTCCTATTCATTTTTAATACCATTTTAAAAAGTACATTCTTTTGTAAAAATATCCAATTTCCCACACTTTTCTAAAACTGCCAACAATAACCCAATAAAAAATTCATCCAAGTCCGGGTATTTCAGTATTGCAGATATATTACATTTATAAAAGTTGCTTAACTATTTAGAGATGTAAGTGCCGGATTTAGGTGCCCTTAAAAATGTTTGATCTGGCTGTTTCTTCCTGAACAGCCGAGAGTGAAGTGGAGGAAATGAAATTTTCAGGTTTCGAGGACCATTTTCCTCAATTCACACAAATCATTAGATTTTTTTTTTCATTTTTTAGATATCCAAAGCCCAGTTTGGTTCCTTGCACTCACTGGAGGGGTTGGACTTTTTCAAGAATCAGAGACCATTGGGGAATTTTTTTATTTTTTTTCAGAACAAAGTGCCCAAAGCTGGATTCGATGATCCCGGGTCGTGGTTTTTAAAAATCAACAGTTTAGATCACTCCTCCAAAACTGCACTCTATTCATTAGACGTGTTTGTGAAATTGATCTTATATTTCAGATTCTTTTTACCAGCATTTTCAATTTTGCTATTTGCAGTTTATCTCCATTGTGATGAAAAAAAAGTCATTACTATAAGTTTTAAAACAGTTGGGAGCTCTATTCATTCATGAGTAAACCCCACTCGAACAATACCTGGGCGAAGCCGGGTCCAGTCGGCTAGGCAGTGAATATTACAAACACCATGAAGGAAGTATCTGATTGTTTTTTATTTCGAGTAATGTGGATATAATTATACAAGAATAACATCTGAGCAGGTATGCACATAACTTGTCTAACTTGGAATGGTATTTGTAGCCCCACAATTTTGCTGATTCGTTCAATTTTTATGGCATCTCATGTTCCTTTGTCCCGACCTATGACTTCAATAAATAACACTTGACTTGGTGCCGACTTAGTCTTCCTGTCTCTAAGACCATGCTACGGTCAAAGTGGTGCAAAGTTGCATATAGCGATGGTCACCGTAATGTATATATGTATGGAATTATGTAAAATAGTATATTTGATTGTATTTTAACTCGTGACCTCTATTGGGGATTTTTATATTGTCTAGAGTTTTCTCCTGTAGAAGGGC
Organism: Cordylochernes scorpioides; assembly: GCA_030710605.1. NCBI lineage: Eukaryota > Metazoa > Arthropoda > Arachnida > Pseudoscorpiones > Chernetidae > Cordylochernes > Cordylochernes scorpioides. Next base: position 33,275,430 of record CP092866.1, on the reverse strand, counting down.
TTTCATGACCGAAAGCTATAGATTTATGAGAATTAAAAATGTTCTTAACCGTAATAGAGTTGACAGGTATGCAAATTAGATGTACGCTGGTACTGTCAACTCTATTACGGTTAAGAACATTTTTAATTTTCATGAATTTCTATCTTTCTGTCACAAAATCCTTCTACAGGAGAAAACTCTAGGCAATATAAAAATCAGCAATAGAGGACACGAGTTGAAATATAATCAAATATACTATATTACATATTTTTCATACATATATACATTATATACGGTGACCATTGCTATATGCAACTTTGCAAATCAGATGTACGCTGGTGTAAAGTCAATCTTTTATAAATTGGAGAACAGAATGTTGATATATTGATTATTGTATTGGTGTTTATTTGAATACAACCTTCATTAGATCTTGTTGAAAAAGGAAGAAACTGTCGAATATATATTTCTAAGTTGAGATGAAGAAAGCTATGGTCTATAAATATGGCGGATTAGCATTTCAAGATATCTGTGCTTGTTCTGAACGGACCACAGGTTTTTTTTTCCCTTATCCCTAGTACACCTGGTACAGGCCATGATAATCATGGTGGGTAGAGATAGGCGACTGCTTTTACTGTGAGTGCATCACATTTCTACACATGTGAAAAGAAGTTCGACTTTGCACTTACAAATGTGCCAGAGCCCCGTTTAGTTACTTGCACTCGCTGGTGGGGTTGGACTTTTGCAAGAATCGGGGGCCACGGACCACAGTGATGTGTATCAGTGAGTAGGTGAGATTCAAACATATCGATGTAAACGATGGTACCAAATTTTCCAGACTGATGAACAACATGGCATGTCGCAGTGATGACACAGACAGACTTCAGAATTAAGTTCTGTCATGTAACAAATACCACACGTATCATTCAACATCGTCTGCAATACAGGAAAACATTTTCAAATCTGCGTGATTTTATTGCCAATTCATGTTATTACACAAGGCAGGTGGCAATTGTATTTTTGGAATAGGGTATTTTATATAGAATGAAATACTTCGCGTATACTAAATAAATGTATGAAATTTCAATTTTTAACAGGAATTTAGGTAAAATTATCTCGCTGAATGGTGGGTAGAAAATTAACGATAACTCTCTCTTTTCCTATTTTTAAAGCCATAAGTCACCATCTATATATAGGGAATGAAGCATTTAAGCACATACACACGAATGTTTCTTTTTACACACAAACCCAACTTTCTACTCTCCTTACTGCGATGAAAAAATAAATAGAGAGGGTTAGAAACAGAGGGAACCAATGTTCAGCAAAGCCTTCCCAATATATTATTTCATCGCAGTAAGGACAGTAGAAGTTCGTTTTATGTATAAAAATAAACATTCATGCTTAAATGCTTTCATTTCCTAAAACTTGTATTTGAACAAACTTTCAAAATTATCGACCAACATTTTCAATAAAGTTCCGTCTCTTAAGATCTACCATTTTTTATTTTTCAGTGTAGATGATCTTTAATAGGTTTATAGTTTGATTTCCAAATAACACTTTTTAGGCCAGTTTGTTATATGTAGTGCCGATTTTAAAATTCTTTAATTCTCGAAAAATATATTTTTTATTATAAATATTTTGCGTATTTTACACCAAATTTGCCCACCAAGATAATATGTATATATAGAACGAGAAAAATGTATTAGTGTGATAAACATGTTGCAAAGTTCTGAGGCATAGTTGAAGGGAGATTACCTCTCTAGGTACATGAATATCATTCTCCTGCAACTTTATGTTATTGTTAGTCAATATATAAACAATTTTCAGATTTTCTCTAATCATACACATGATTAAATATTCAAATTACAAAGGCTTATATTTAAATATGGTATTTAGCGTCTTTTGTATGCCCCAGGAACCTGGGTTAACAAACGCTACCTTTATTTCACAATATTGTCGCGGATTTCCTTTGTCAAATAGGTACTAGGAATCTCACTAAGCGCAGTTTTCTATCTAAAGTTTATTCACAATGCATGCCAAAACATGCTCTTTTTAAATAGTCAATTTTGGCTACTATTTACATAAAAATTATATATCATAACAAATTGGAAAATAGATATACAAATATTATACAGTGAAAATACAGTTAAACCTGTCTATAGCGCCCCCCTCTTGGGACTCACCAAAATAGGGTGCAATATAGAGAGGGGGTGCTATAGACAGGTCACTTTTAATGTAAATCGCATCGTACTACGTATTTAAAATCGGGCGCTATAGAGAGGAAGGTGTTATTTAGAGGGGGGCGCTATAGACAGGTTTAATTATCTATAACACATTCTTTATTACACAAAGGTTGTTTCAATTTCAAGTTAATGTATGATTATTATATAGGTTCAGTGTAATTCATCAATTGGTGAAAATGGATATAACTTTATTTAAAACGACTACACCTCTCTATTAAAAATTAGAAAATATGCAAACTGAGAAATGCATTTACACTCATGGACAAAACTCAAAGAAGTGGAAATATTTTGATGTCGCCGGTTATCTGTTTTGTTTTTTTTTTCAAGGGGACAAGCAATTCTGCTCACACTTGGTTATCCCGTGTGTCTTCAATAAAGGTCACTGTAATATATTTTAGAGTTATTGTCTGAATCCCGATGTACATGCTAAAAGGTATAACTTCCTTTTAAGTTTTGTCCTCGAGTGTATTTGATATTTTTCACAGAATTCACTCAATGAATATTCCATAACACAAATTTAGGAAAATATGGTTAAATTCAATCTCAATACCTTGGTTTCAACTATTATTATTTAACATGGTATTGATAGAAAGGCAATTAATGCCATTAAAGATATGGGAAGAAGAACTTCAAAAACTCAATAGAAATCAACAAACAGCTTTAGCAAGACTAAGAAGTGGCCATATAAAAACCTTAAAATTTCAAAATGGACAAAAGAATCTTCAATAACTACTTGAAATGCAATAGTGCAGAAGCTTCTCCGGAGCATATCTTGTCATGCTCAAACCTGACAATAGAGGACCTATTTTCCAGGCCTATAACTATATTGAAGAGGAGTGGATTTCAGGAATTGGTTTAACCATGGAGATAAGCACCACCACCACTACAGATATGGCAAAGCATGCATACCATTTGATAAAGTTAGATTTCAATAGGAATATGCAATATGTTTTCCCCAACAATCTGTTACAGGATTCAGGTACACAATAAGGCAAGGTCATTAAAAATGTCGCTAGCTATTATGTCAATGACGGAAGGGTTTCAAAGAGTTGTGCAATAGAACATTTTGACATACTGTTTCCTGATTGGCTCTTCAAATTTACTCTCGCAGATTTGGCGAGCAGGTTTTCTCCCAGCTAAGGTGAGTTTTCTAATACAGAGAGTTTTCTCTCTCATTGATATCTATGCTATATACATTTTAAAATATATATTTCAACATCCCTATATACATATATTTAACTCTTATTTGTCTCTAGTGTTTTTATTTATATTTTCTATATTGACAATTGACAAGTTGTTTATATGTCGAGTTATTATGCTTTCGAGTGTGAAAATATTTTTTTAATCAGTCAAGATGTATTCAAAAATACATTGATGTATTAATATTCTATTAGAATTATTATTTTTTTATTCCAGTTTTATGGGTATATAAAAAGGAATATATTCTCCTTTCCTTTCTAAACGACTGCGAAAAAATAATTATTCATTTTTTAAAAATTTTTCTTAATTTTTATTCACCGGATATATCCCAGTACAATTTCACCTTTATACTAATTTTTCACATTTTGAGATATATGTTTTTTTGATTTTTTCCTAAATCTAAAAATTCAATTGATTTTTCACTATATTTACATTTTTATCTTGTTTATACTTTAGGATAATAAGGTACACTTCTGTTAAAACTATTCAATTCTAATACATAAAAAAATAAATTATTATGCGCTTACTTCTACCTTGAAGTGTAAATTTAATGGGGATTTTTCGAATGATTGCAGATTTTTACAATGTTTGTGTGCGCAATTTCACAAAGTTAGTTGATAAATATTGACATATTTAGTAACCTATAACCGTGGGGAATATTGTTATCTACTAATAATGCCTTTAGAATGTTTATATGAGAATTCAAAACTATTTTAGACGCGTATGATTCTTTTAAAAATTAAACAATTTCTACTGTCCTTACTGCATTGAAAAATTAATGGAAGGGTTTTTAATTTTTAAAAGATTCATACGCGTCTTTAATAGTTTCGAATTCTAATAACAGCTGGCGCTATAATGCATCATATTATAATATTTATATGTATGTAAATATGGATTGATGTTATTCGATCTCTGATTGGTCATTTCTGTCACGTGATCTTACCCAGTCCTGGCTCTAAGTGAACATAATCAAGGTTTTAAATAAAAAACATCTTCTCAGAATAAAAATATTATTTTGACATTTCGTTTTGACGTTAAAAATAAATTTTATTTCAAGGTTGTATTCATAATATTAGGCACAGAAGAATAGATTCATTATAACAACACCGTTTTGAATTATTTATTCTTTAAACATTTGCATCAGTAACGGGTTAATATTCTAATTTATTATAATAATCAACATAAATTTAAATAAAAAATGATAATTTTCAAAATGTCAAATGTCTTACAGACCGCTCAAATTAAGAAGTGAACAAATCGAAACCAAAAGTAGTGGAGCAAGAGATAAAAAGTAAACATAAATGTATATATATAGCTTGATACTCTGGTGATGTAATTCACATTACATATTTGCATATCTTTCTTAGAAGGCTTATGCACATTAGTGTCAACATTTTGTGTATTGAAACCTTTCTTAGAAGGCTCATGCACATTAGTGTCAACATTTTGTGTATTGAAACCTAACTAATTAACATAATTTGAAGTTATAAAATGATAATATCCTAACGTTTTCCTCTCTTCACTAATGCTATTACGAGTAATGGTAATTGTTATTATTATTATCTAATCATAATAAATAGCATTTGTTATAAAACAGAGTAGTCAGTAGTCAAACTTTCACTTAGAAAGAACCTGAGTGAAGCCATTCGAGCAGTTATCTACATCCAAGTTTCAAATAACTTCATTAGGTGCCGCTCAAAAAGAGCAACCTAGATCATCATAGTTACAATGTACTGTGGGGGTGGTTATGTACAGGGGTTCATTTACAATTATAATTTATATTAATTTATATTGATGTTGTTGGGTCCGGATTCTCAGGTCCTTGGGGATATTGTTCTTGAGAAGGTTTTGTCTGGCTTGTTGGGTATTCAAAGTGGGTATATTTTTCCTTTTTTTTTTCCACTTTTTGCCATTTTGGATTAATTTATGGATTAGATATCTACATTTTTACAAATATTCTCTATACATTTCATTTATTTTCCCGCAATCTGTTTTTATATTTGAGCTAAAACACTGTATTTATGTAAAAGGTGTTATTGATCAGAGTTTTTTTTTTACCAAAATCCTAATTAAAAAGTTTAAATAAAATTCTTAATCGAAATATTTAGTATTTTATTTATTACTAGTTGTAAATAAGACTTTTTTTTAAAGTCTCACCTTTATGAGATTTAAATAATTGTCTTTATATATATAAAGAATAGAATAAAATATATCTACTTTTTGATATGGACTGTTTTATTTCACAGATAAACTTGGGTATTTAGATATTCAACAAAAATTTAATTTCATTTTATAAAATGATTTTTTTTTCTTTATAGACGGTTTCCATTTTAATTATTTTGTACTGTTTTATGTTTAAGGCGGCATTTTCTACATAAAAATCCTAAGATGCAGGTTCAAATTTTAAATTATAAACAAAGATAAAATTTTAAACATATTTTATAGTTTCAAAAATCGATTTACCTACTAATTATTTGATGTTTTGCTGCAACAACTATTCCTAGTTATGACAGCTACAATACAGGGTGATTCATAAGCCCCCGAACACTTTTATTAAAAAAATATAAAAGTTTTCGGTACTTATGGGCCACCATCCAGTAACTTGTTTACATTTGTAAATAGAATTCTGTGAACGCGCAGATGTTTGGCTTGGTGTTGCTGCTACTGGTCCGTATGGGCAGCTGTCAAGATGATCTCGACACATGTAGCCTGCATAACATGTGCCCAAAGAAGCCTGGTACTATCACCAACTGTAAATGCGACATGTTCTGCTACACCTATGGAGATTGCTGTTCTGATGTTCCACCAGATTTGCCTTATTCTGGTCTCGAGCCAAATATGTTCAGATGCGGCTATGGCCAAATCTTAGTGGTTTACCGCTGTCCATCTAATACTCCAGCAGAACTGAAGGAACAATGTGAAACATACCGTCCAGAATATCCGTTCAATTTTGTCCCTGTAACAGACAATAGAACAGGGTTTGTGTACCGAAGTATCCATTGCGCACGATGTAATAACGTGTCAGATACTGTAGCAGTCTACTGGAATGTGGTAGTGCATTGCCCTAAAGTGAATAGAGATATATCTCCTTATGACCAGAAGTCATTATCTAATGTTCTCTTCTACAGCAAAGAAAAAAATGATTGGGGGATAAAAGACGACATTATGGGCTTCAAGAAATGTGAATTTCACCTAGCCCCACCAGCATTGTCTCATCCTCTACGTTTCTGCAACTTCATACTTTTCCCGCCAGTAGATGATTGTCCTGAAGAATGGGAAGATCAAGATATAAGGAGACGCTGCCAAACTTACTATTCCCCAGTTAATCTAAACAACTTTTATAAAAATGGGTACTGCGCTTTCTGCCATGGTGCTGTTCAGGGGCCCACTAAAATTTGCGATATTACCCCAATTCCAACTGAAAGCAACAACTACCAGGACTGTCGAAATAAAACAGAAGTACAAGAAGCGTCTGAACTTTGCGTATTTCTCAACATGAATCTTGAAAAGGGACCAACAACTTGCTCTGATAATGAAACGGCTGTCTTCAGTGGCTCCTGCAAGAGCTTCAAATGTCATCAACCTGGTTTAAAGTTATTTGATGGAGAATGTCGACTTAATATTTCTGCCAGAAATGTTCTTAATCAGGGTTTCTTATCATTCCTTGTACTTATCTATTTTATAAATTCTCTGATTAATGAATAAATCGGTTTTTTTCTGTGATTTTTGTTTGATTTAATTGTTCAATGAATATATATTTACCAAAGTCATATACAAAGAATAACAAAGAGGTTTTTTTTATTAAGAGATCTCAGCTTACATAGATTCGCCCTGAAATATAATAAACAAATGCAATAGTAATGGTAATAATTAATAGATTAAAAAAAAACATTTTAACAAAATCTTTTATTTAAATTCACCAAAAAGGAAAAATAAAATATTCTATCTTCTGTCATTGAGCAATTAGATGTATCTGAGAGAAAATAAAAGCGGCGGGGGACGATCA
>CP092866.1:33195934-33267905 GCA_030710605.1 Cordylochernes scorpioides | reverse complement strand
AAGAATGGAAAGTAGTAGGCCAAATGTATGTTCCTGTTTTTTAGGATGGGTAGAGAGAGCTTTAAATTGTCCTCGATTGATATCTTTGGTCTTGTTGGCCTAAGTTGTTCTAACTTAGCGAATTTGTTTTATGTTTGACGCGACTCGTGGATCACATTGTTTCCAACTGTGAAACTCACAGAGTCCTAATCTTGTCGATTTTTTTTCCCTGCGCCACGTTTAGGTGAAAACGTGATTCTTCCTAAAGCGGCATTTATATTGTGTGTGCAGGAAACACGGCGATCTATTCTAACCGATCAAGGGTTGTTTTTTAAACATATGTGGGTGTGTGTGATTTTTGTAGGTAAAATGTTGTCCTTGGTTCTAAGTGTCGATGTTAAGTGGACAAGTTAATCGAGGGCGATAGAATCTAGACCTAGTGACTTGGTTTTGGGTTATTATTGGGTTAATTCATTGGGGTTCAGTAGAGGGATTAGTTATTGAATTAATTAATTAGTTATTCTGTTAGTGGACTGATTTGTTAGTGAAAGTAGAATGAACAAGTTATTTGTAGCTAAATGGGATATCGGCGTAGAAATTGGTTAGGGATTAGAACGGTATATAGTAAAAGGCACGCACTAATATTTGATTTAATAGATGGCGAAAAACTCATTAAAGAACACGGGGTGGCGACGGGCCGTTAAGAAAATGGCGGCTGTTTGTTTGCTCGTGTCCAGCGGAAGAGGGGGGAGCGAGGCTATTTTTGGTGCGATTCCGGATTTAGGTCAGGGGCCTCTTGCGGGAACAGCTGGTTCCTTCTAACTCATTGGAAGATCTCTTCAGTGAGATGTAGAAAAGGGGCTGAACAAGTCGGGGTATAAGACGGGATTTCTGAGCGTCAAATATCGTGGGACATAAATGGTTAAATTCTACTAAGTGTACATCAGGTGTTACGCGAGGTGTTTGAATTAGAGGCTGGGGCGCGAGGAATAAGATATCTTCTGTATAGTATTTAAGTTTGTTCACATGAACTGTATCATCTTCTTTATTCGGACTACGTTCGGAGATATTATTTCTATAATTGTAAACGGACCTGTGAAGTATGGTGCCAGTTTTCCCGTATCGGGATGTTTATAATTTTTTACGAGGACTAGGTCACCGATCTCGAAATGCGGGGCTTGATGACCTTTATCATATTTTTGTTTGTCCCTTTCATGCTTAAGCTGTGTTCTGCTGAAGGCAAGTTGCCTAGCTTTCGGTACTCCGGGGAACGGGTTGTAATGGTTTTTTAGTTCTGGTGGGATGCTATTAAACATCAAAAAGATCGGTGGGAATGCTCAAGCGTATCTGGTCAAGTGATCCACTATAACATGGAGATACGTCTTGGAGTGTCCGTATTTCGAAAATCCGGATATTGTATCTATTGATATTAAATCGAATGGTTGTTTTGTTTCGAGGTTGTTGCGGACTTAGTAAAAATGTTATTCAGTGATATCAGGTTGGAAGTGAGTGAAAGTGCGACTTTCGACGTGGACACGCTTTGAGGTGAGAAGTGTCACAGGCGCGAAGGCGTCTTTGGCCTGAAAAGTGAAAGAGTTTTGTGGTATGGCACTGTGACACGAAGCGAAAAAAATTGTAAATGAAAAGGTGTCACGTGAAGTCATTGCTTGGTACAAAATCTAACCTGTTTCACCATGAATAACAAATTTACTAAAGTCATGGGTGCTGGTTGTACGAACATATATCGAGAATTATTATATTGTTAGTGGATATGGCACGTTTAATGTGATTTTTTTCCTTTTTGTGTTTAGTGGGGCGACGTTATGGAGCTTGTGTGGCTCGAAATTGGATTTGGGTGTTAAGTCGCGCACTTAAAATTGTTGCCAATTGGAAAAAGTGATGTGAGAGGGTGTTGTTTATTTTGTTGAGAGAGATTTGTCGCTGATTAAATATGCATATAAAAGGAAGGTACGAGGGAGTGTAGCTATGTTGGAATTTAACGATTGGAATAGTTTTGAAAGGCTGTGACGTAGGTTACTTCTGTCCAAAGCTATGAAAGAAAAGGACACAGGGGCGTTGAAAATAGGATCAGGAACATTATAATGAGACCACATAAGAGTGTTGGAGTTTACCACGTGTGAGCAACCCGTTTCAGGTGGGGAAGATTTAGTAAATGGGACAGTTGTATTAACCTGTCCATGGGACACGTGTTGCTTGTACGAGGTGAATTTGTACAAGGTAGTTGGCAGGGGTACATTATCTTGATACAGGAGTAGCTGAGGACAGTTTATAATTAGTAGAAATCGTTTTATGGAGTTAAAGGATTATATGCCAAAAGGCAAGGGTGTATCTATGATATGGAATTTTAGATTCTTCCGTCAAATTAAAGGCCTACCAATGGGCAACCCGATTTCATCTGCATTAGCCAACATATTTATGAATGAAATAGATGAAAAAATAATTAATTCAAACCAATTTAAAATAATATTATGGTTACGATATATTGATGACATTTTTTGTCTAACAGAAACAAACATTGACAGCTTCTTGCGTTTTCTCAATAGTCTCAAACTTTTTTTAAAGTTCACACATGAAAAAGAAAGCAATAATTCCCTAGCCTTTTTGGACATTCAGCTTAAAAGAAATCAATATAACATAGAAACTTGTATATACAAAAAACCTACTCACACCAGAAACTATTTAAATTTCAGCTCCTTTGGCCCCATACATAATAAAATCGCCGTAGTGAAATCTCTTACCAAGAGAAAAGAAACACATTACTCAAATAGAAATAGTGCAACAGAAGAAAGAAATAGAATTTTCAAAGAATTGATAAATAATAATTATCCTAAAAAATTTATTGAAAAACATTTTCATAAACAAAGAGCAATACCTTCAAATAATAGTCCTGATCAGTCTCAAAAAAGATATTGCTCTATTCCATATAGCTACGGCTCAGAGAGAATTGCCCGAATTTTAAAGAGATATAATATAATTACAACATATCAATCTGCACACAAAATCTACAACAAATCTTTCGCCACTCAGATACAAAAAATATTTCAAACCAAGAAAATACAACCAATGTAATTTACAAAATTCCCTGCCAAACATGTCCAGTTACATACATAGGAGAAACAGGTAAATCACTTAAAGATCGTATTAATCAACATAAAGCAGCTTTAAAAAACTACAAACCATTATCCCTCCTAGTTGACCACTCCTTAAATAATAGCCATATACCAGATTTCAAACAAGCATTAATTATATACAAAAATATTACAGAAAAGCATTGTAGACTTAGAAAGTTGGGCTTCTGCCGAAGATAAACACAGTATAAACAGAAAAATTGATTTTCCAGAAATTTATAAAGAATTCATATCCTAATTGTTTGTAAATAACTATGTATATACCTTTAATTAACTCATTTATTTTTCTTCAAAATTTTATAATTAATTTAGAATTAATATGTATGCACACAATTATTTACGGTTACACTGTTGTATATAAATCTCTATTTCAAGCACAATGTGTAGACAAAATAATAATAATGGTAATTATCTGTAATCTATATATATGTAATATTATACGCGGGGAAATATTACTCTTGGAGGTTGATGATTGTTGTTGGTGATGGCGCAGTCGTGGTGGCTGAGTGATAAGGTGTACACACCAGGGGAAAACCAGGACACTTGATGGGTTGAAATAAAGGCAACTAGTCGGAGGAAAGAAAGGCTTGGAGAAGGTGGAGCGGATTGACTATTAGCTATCTATTCACATTGCGGTAAGATTGACTTAGCTATGGGATGAACGGAGAGGTCTCTAGAGCAGGTGTTACCTCGGTGGGATCGAAGTGAAGACTCTAGGTGCTATCTCGGTGGGATCCAGTCGATTACTAACAATTCTTGGTTCTCGATTTAACACGAGAACTCTTCTTACATCTCATTGGTTGAAAGATGTGACGTGGAGTTTCCCTATTGGTTCTCCACAAAAATGAGTTACTCCCTGATTGGTCTACGTTACTTCTTTGTCTTAGATATGTTCCAGCTTGACCAGGAAGTGATAGTTTGTTGAACTCAACTTTTATTAGTTCCGCGATAATTAAACTGGGTATAACTTTACTAATGATTGTGCTATCTCTTAAGCCTTCTTCCTAGGCCTTTCTTCTAGGCCTTTCTGTCCTCCAATGTTACCTTGTTTCTTTATTGAAACAAATCATACATTTTCATACATATTGGATTGACTATTGGCATCTATGTATGTACAAATTATGACATATATATAAAAATGAATGTCTGTCTGTGTGTGTGTACTCTATAGATTCAAAAACCATACATCCAATCGACGTGAAATTTTGGGATATTATTAGGAAAGTGCGCGCGGGGGCAGAGTTGGTGACACAGCTGTGCCAAGTAGACAAGAAAAAAAGCCTCGCGGGGGCTTGCCCAAGATGACCTCCGGGAACTTCGTCCATCTTCCATAAACGACCATGATTTTATTCAACTTATCGAGTATTTTTCAAGGGACCGGGAAAAATGTTCACTAGATAAAACGATGATTTTGTAATGTAGAAAATTAGGAAAGACAAAATTCAGAATGCCACGGCACACAGGGACCGGGAAAAAATGATCACTTTATCGAGAGATTCAAATTTACGAGTTTCAAATTATCAAAATATATCTATTATTTTTTTAATAAGTTTATAGAGAATTGTTTTAACAAATGTTCGTTAGACAAACCTTTACTCGGGTACCGATTAATATTGATTTTATTAAACTTATCGAGTATTTTTCAAGGGACCGGGAAAAAATGTTCACTTTATCGAGAGATTCGTTAGACAAACCTTTACTCGGGTAAAACACGGGCGAAGCCGGGTACATCCGCTAGTATTATATATAATTGTTAGCTGTATATATACTGAATGTAATGTTTAAATCAAAGATACAATTCTTTCATTGGCCTTGTAGAACGAGAGTGGTGTACGCGTGCGCGCATGCTTTAGTGAAAAACACAAACATCCTCGATAAAGAGAGGCGAGTTGCCCCTCGAAATATTGGAACAATAAATTCATTATAAATCCAATATATGCATCTTTTTTTAAATATATATATTAGTTAATACAATAAATAAATTTTCATTATAAAAAGCGCTAATATAAAGTAAATTATTCTAGATACGAACAAAGGTAAAAACACACATAAATCAGATTACTAAATTTTCATATATGAATATAGAGAGAGAAAAACAGTTTTCAACACACAAATTAAAAAGAACTAGACATGATTGCGTGTGATAGTGTTAAGACAATGAACAATAAGTTGTAAATAGAGTCAGAACGATAAAAAGTCTTGTACTAAGAAAATGTCTGTTCGACTGGCTTAACCCACCACATACACCTCCTACTAAATTTATATCAGAAGAGCTACAATTCAAAATCTGGCAGGAATTAGTGAATGCAACTATGGTATCCGTACAGTAAAGAGTGCGTCTAAAATTAGAATTGTTACGATTATTCATCTCAAAGAGAAGACAAAGTTCAGAGGTTATTTCTACTATTCTGTCCTCCCTGCAGTCATCTCTGTCGCTAATCCTTGATGGAACCTCGGTTACATCGCATAACGAGAAATTATGTGGTACAGCCTCATTGCAGAAAGAGCAGTATCGGTTTTTATATATTTTGCCCTCAAAAATTGGTGAGTAATAGGTATGGCATTTGCTTCGGATAGTATCATTTTTCCATTCTTTAGGACAATCGCTTACGAAGGAACGTTGTTGCCAATTACAGAAATGCGGAGAATGTGCATCTGGAGGATTAATTCTAAGGCTGCATTTCTTGAAGCCTCTAAAATCCTGCACTCCCCAAGATTTATAGAGGTTATGGTAGACGAGGACCTCAGACAGAGTCTTCTGATTATGTGGAGAAATAGTGATATTTATTGATGGACAGTGCACTAACAAAGCCCAGTAAATTACAGAATCTTCAGACATATTGTTGCATCTATAACAATGAATATTACGAAAAACAATCCCTGTTCTGTTATCGGTAACTGGTAAATAGGAATATGGATCATTGTCAGACTTGATATTTTCGCATAGTTCTTTCAACTTATCTGGCGTATTTGTTGGACATTGGGCAATCTTCAATATCTCTTCATCGCACTTGAACATATGGGGATGGAATCCAGGAACGAAGGGTTTTGGTGGAATATCAGTGCAGCAATCGCCGTAGGTGTGACAGTTGGAGTCGCAGTTGCAGTTAGAGTCAAATCCCGGATCAGGACATCTGTTCAGATCACCGCATGGAATTATTTCTTCTTTTCCAACGGTCAAACACGCCATCAGCAGCAACATCAGACCGGACCTCACCATCTGCACCCCTCAAAAAACTTCACTTATACATAGAACACAAATCCGTCAGAATATTGTAAAATCCATCTATGTAAGTAATATGTTTCTGTCATCAAAATTCGAAACTATTATAGACGCGTATGATTCTTCTAAAAAAAAAACAATTTCTACTGTCCTTACTGCAATGGAAAAATTATATTTTTAAAAAGAATCATACGCGTCTATAATAGTTTCGAATTTTGATAACAGATGGCGCGCTAATGCATCATAATATGTTTCTGTGTTATCCACAATTTCACTTTGTAAACCGTTGGAATTTGAGACAAGATTTTTGTGTAGCAATTGTTCATTACCTCAATAGATAAAGAAATCTCAAATTACATCTTTATATCTCAAACCTCTTTGGAATTACATATCAAAAAATTTCAAAATTTAATATACTTGTAAATATTACTTCACTTTCGCAGATTTATATTTCTAAATAGTACATATACTCTATTTACCCTATATCTACTACAACTTGGGATTGAATATACGGTTAAAAAACATTGTTACCTAAAGCAGCGTTTTAAAAAATTCTAAATAGAGCTTTAAAGCTCAAAATACTTTCAATGTTGGGTAAGAAAGGAGAGAGAGAAATGTATATATTAAAGAGAAAGTAAGAAAAAGTTTAATATTAAAGTATTTTATTAAAATAATGAAAATATAACAAGCAGAAAATACTGGTTTGTGAGAAAAGTATTCAACGGAACAAGTTATTTAGGTTTTTCCACACATAGTACAGTACCCAAATATATTAAACCAAGATGGAAGCAGAATAATAATTTGCATGAGCCATTTAAAATATTTTTTTTTCATCTCCATGAGGATAGAAGAGGAAGGTCATATATCCTGGCCTTCATCAGGGGTTATGTCAAAAAGAAGACAGAGTTCAGAAGTCGTTTGGTTATTTTTACTCTTTCTGCAATCTCCATAATCGCCGAATTCTTTTGGTGTCGGAGTACTTTCGCAGATCTTATTATTATTCATAAAATCATCATTACAGAAAGCGCAATATCCATTTTTATAATACTTCAACGCTGTTACTTTATCAATGATAATTTGAGAACAGTAGGTGAGGCAACGTCTTCGTATATCAGTATTTCTATAGGTTTCAGGACAATCTTTTATTAGTGGTCCAAGCCTTTTTTTATTTAAACAGAAACGGAAAGTTTGCCATTTGAGGATCAAGGCTAAATATGCATGTATTGAACCCTGCCTTGTCATCTTTGACGCCCCAGGCTTCTCTTGTCTTATCGTAGAACATTACTTGAGAAAGCGAACTTTGGTTATGAGACGAGATGTCGTTGTTTATTGTAGGGCAGTGCACGATCGCCTTCCAGTAGAGTGGTGCGGTATCTGGGACATTGTTACATCTGAAGCAATGGATGTTACGATAGACAAACCCTGTTCTGTTGTCTGTTATTGGTACAAAGGAATAAAGGTCTTCTGGTTTGTAAGTTTCACATCGTTCCTTCATTGATTCTGGAGAGGTCGATGGGCAGTGGGACACCATTAGGACTCCTTTATAGCCGCATTTGAAAATCTCAGGTCCTAGGCCAGGTTGGGGAGACTTCAGAGGCATGTTTGAACATCAGTCTCCATGGGTATAGCAGAGGTAATCACATTTGCAGTTCAATGAAGACTTTTTTTCTTTTGGACATTTGTTAATATCGCTGCACCAGTCTAGCTCTTTGTCGCAGTGGGTCATACATACCAACATCAGCAGCAGAATCAAGCTACAATTCCCCATCTCTGCCACAGATCTATTTTAATTACAAATATAGTCTGAATACTTATGCTACAATTTACTAATTCTAATTTATTTTAAAATATTCGGGGAATTCCACTCCTTTTATATATTAAGTATTAAAAACAAAACACAAATTGAGAGATTACAATATACACCTTATATATGTTCATACTCACACACAACACAAAGGAGTATACAAATATATATATATTTTTACCTAATTAAAATAAATATAAATATTCAGCACGTGAATTGACACCTAAAAATATTCTAGCTAACATAATTATAATAATGTACAACCTATATTTTATAAAATATATTCTATACTTTGTGTTCGCAATCTTTGATGTTTATCAGTGAAAATAAAAGCGGCGGGGACCATCATATTTAGAGAAGAGGTAAAAATATAGCAAACACTTATAAAAATCGCTAATCAGTTGCTACATATTAAATCACATTAGGTTCGAAGTTCATGATGATCGTCCCCCGCCGCTTTTATTTTCTCTCAGATACATCTAATTGCTCAATGACAGAAGATAGAATATTTTATTTTTCCTTTTTGGTGAATTTAAATAAAAGATTTTGTTAAAATGTTTTTTTTTTAATCTATTAATTATTACCATTACTATTGCATTTGTTTCTTATATTTCAGGGCGAATCTATGTAAGCTGAGATCTCTTAATAAAAAAAAAACTCTTTGTTATTCTTTGTATATGACTTTGGTAAATATATATTCATTGAACAATTAAATCAAACAAAAATCACAGAAAAAAAAAACGATTTATTCATTAATCAGAGAATTTATAAAATAGATAAGTACAAGGAATGATAAGAAACCCTGATTAAGAAAATTTCTGGCAGAAATATTAAGTCGACATTCTCCATCAAATAACTTTAAACCAGGTTGATGACATTTGAAGCTCTTGCAGGAGCCACTGAAGACAGCCGTTTCATTATCAGAGCAAGTTGTTGGTCCCTTTTCAAGATTCATGTTGAGAACCACGCAAAGTTCAGACGCTTCTTGTACTTCTGTTTTATTTCGACAGTCTTGGTAGTTGTTGCTTTCAGTTGGAATTGGAGTAATATCGCAAATTTTAGTAGGCCCCTGAACAGCACCATTGCAGAAAGCGCAGTACCCATTTTTATAAAAGTTGTTTAGATTAACTGGGGAATAGTAAGTTTGGCAGCATCTCCTTATATCTTGATCTTCCCATTCTTCAGGACAATCATCTACTGGCGGGAAAAGTCTGAAGTTGCAGAAACGTAGAGGATGAGACAATGCTGGTGGGGCTAGGTGAAATTCACATTTCTTGAAGCCCATAATGTCGTCTTTTATCCCCCAATCATTTTTTTCTTTGCTGTAGAAGAGAACATTAGATAATGACTTCTGGTCATAAGGAGATATATCTCGATTCACTTTAGGGCAATGCACTACCACATTCCAGTAGACTGCTACAGTATCTGGCACGTTATTACATCGTGCGCAATGGATACTTCGGTACACAAACCCTGTTCTATTGTCTGTTACAGGGACAAAATTAAACGGATCTTCTGGACGGTATGTTTCACATTGTTCCTTCAGTTCTGCTGGAGTATTAGATGGACAGCGGTAAACCACTAAGATTTGGCCATAGCCGCATCTGAACATATTTGGCTCGAGACCAGAATAAGGCAAATCTGGTGGAACATCAGAACAGCAATCTCCATAGGTGTAGCAGAACATGTCGCATTTACAGTTGGTGATAGTACCAGGCTTCTTTGGGCACATGTTATGCAGGCCACATGTGTCGAGATCATCTTGACAGCTGCCCATACGGACCAGTAGCAGCAACACCAAGCCAAACATCTGCGCGTTCACAGAATTCTATTTACAAATGTAAACAAGTTACTGGATGGTGGCCCATAAGTACCGAAAACTTTTATTTATTTTTTAATAAAAGGGTTCGGGGGCTTATGAATCACCCTGTATTGTAGCTGGCATAACTAGGAATAGTTGTTGCAGCAAAACATCAAATAATTAGTAGGTAAATCGATTTTTTAAACTATAAAATATGTTTAAAATTTTCTCTTTGATTATAAATTAAAATTTGAACCTGCATCTTAGGATTTTTACGTAGAAAATGCCGCCTTGTACATAAAACAGTACAAAATTAATTAAAATGGAAACCGTCTATAAAGAAAAAAAAATCATTTTATAAAATGAAATTAAATTTTTGTTGAATATAAAAAATATATTTTAAAAAATGATTTATAATTTTTTATAAATATATAGCACGTATAGACCATTATAAAATTTCCACCATTAAAATACCTAAGTTTATCTGTGAAATAAAACAGTCCATATCAAAAAGTAGATATATATTATTCTATTCTTTGTATATATAAAGACAATTATTTAAATCTCATAAAGGTGAGACTTTAAAAAAAAGTCTTATTTGCAACTAGTAATAAATAAAATACTAAATATTTCGATATATAAGAATTTTATTTAAACTTTTTAATTAGGATTTTGGTAAAAAAAAAAAAAAAACTCTGATCAATAACACCTTTTACATAAATACAGTGTTTTAGCTCAAATATAAAACAGATTGCGGGAATATAAATGAAATGTATAGAGAATATTTGTAAAAATGTAGATATCTAATCCATAAATTAATCCAAAATGGCAAAAAGTGGAAAAAAAAGGAAAAATATACCCACTTTGAATACCCAACAAGCCAGACAAAACCTTCTCAAGAACAATATCCCCAAGGACCTGAGAATCCGGACCCAACAACATCAATATAAATTAATATAAATTATAATTGTAAATGAACCCCTGTAC
Source organism: Cordylochernes scorpioides (assembly GCA_030710605.1). Lineage (NCBI taxonomy): Eukaryota > Metazoa > Arthropoda > Arachnida > Pseudoscorpiones > Chernetidae > Cordylochernes > Cordylochernes scorpioides. The sequence continues at coordinate 33,256,962 of CP092866.1, read as the reverse complement.
ATAACCACCCCCACAGTACATTGTAACTATGATGATCTAGGTTGCTCTTTTTGAGCGGCACCTAATGAAGTTATTTGAAACTTGGATGTAGATAACTGCTCGAATGGCTTCACTCAGGTTCTTTCTAAGTGAAAGTTTGACTAATGAATACTCTGTTTTATAACAAATGCTATTTATTATGATTAGATAATAATAATAACAATTACCATTACTCGTAATAGCATTAGTGAAGAGAGGAAAACGTTAAGATATTATCATTTTAAAACTTCAAATTATGTTAATTAGTTAGGTTTCAATACACAAAATGTTGACTCTAATGTACATAAGCCTTCTAAGAAAGGTTTCAACACACAAAATGTTGACACTAATGTGCATAAGCCTTCTAAGAAAGATATGCAAATATGTAATGTGAATTACATCACCAGAGTATCAGGCTATATACAAGGTGCGTTCATTAATTTCCAGGACTGCTCTGTATCTTTGAAAAAATAAAACAAATAAAAAAACTAATTTAATATTTTTCAAAATATGCCCCTCCTGCCTCAATACACCTGTTCCATCTTTTTTTCCAATTGTCGAAGCAGGAGATAAAATCACTTTTTGAGAGGTTCCTAAGGTTGCCTTCGATTCAGCTTGTATCATATCAACGTCGTCAAATTTCCTTCCTTTTAACTTCATTTTCAATTTAGGATAGAGGAAAAAGTCATTGGGGGCTAAGTCGGGGGAATAGGGTGGATGAGGGATCTGTATGGTTGAATGCTTGGCCAAGAAGTGCAAAACAACATGGGCTGTGTACGGCCGCGCATTATCGACACATATTCACTACTTTTGGTTTCGATTTGTTTACTTCTTAATTTGAGCGGTCTGTAAGACATTTGACATTTTGAAAATTATTATTTTTTATTTAAATTTATGTTGATTATTATAATAAATTAGAATATTAACCCGTTACAGATGCAAATGTTTAAAGAATAAATAATTCAAAACGGTGTTGTTATAATTAATCTATTCTTTTGTGCCTAATATTATGAATACAACCTTGAAATAAAATTTATTTTTAACGTCAAAAAGAAATGTCAAAATAATATTTTTATTCTGAGAAGATGTTTTTTTATTTAAAACCTTGATTAAGTTCACTGAGGGTCAAGACTGGTTAAGATCACGTGACAGAAATGACCAATCAGAGATCGAATAACATCAATCCATATTTACATACATGTAAACATTATAATATGATGCATTAGAGCGCCATCTGTTATGAGAATTCAAAACTATTGAGGACGCGTATGATTCTTTTAAAAAATAAAAACCCTTTCATTAATATTTCATTGCAGTAAGGACAGTAGAAATTGTTTAATTTTTAAAAGAATCATACGCGTCTATAATAGTTTTGAATTCTCATATAAACATTCTAAAGACATTATTAGTAGATAACAATATTCCCCACGGTTATATGTGTTACTAAATATGTCAATATTTATCAACTAACTTTGTGAAATTGCAAACACAAACATTGTAAAAATGTTTCAAATCTGCAATCATTCGAAAAATCCCCATTAAATTTACACTTCAAGGTAGAAGTAAGCGTATGAATATTGTTTTTTAATGTATTAGAAGTTAATAGTTTTAACAGAAGTGTACCTCATTAACCTAAAGTATTTTTAAAGAATTTTTAAGATTTAGGAAAAAAAAAAACATATATCTCAAAATGTGAAAAATTAGCATAAAGGTGAAATTGTACTGGGATATATCCGGTGAATAAAAATTAAGAAAAAATTTTAAAAATGAATAATTATTTTTTCGCAGTCGTTTAGAAAGGAAAGGACAATATATTCCTTTTTATATACCCATAAAACTGGAATAAAAAATAATAATTCTAATAGAATATTAATACATCAATGTATTTTTGAATACATTTTGACTGATTAAAAAAATATTTTCACACTCGAAAGCATAATAACTCGACATATAAACAACTTGTCAATTGTCAATATAGAAAATATAAATAAAAACACTAGAGACAATTAAAAGTTAAATAAAGGTATATATAGGGATGTTGAAATATATATATTTTAAAATGTATATAGCATAGATATCAATGAGAGAGAAAACTCTCTGCATTAGAAAACTCACCTTAGCTGGGAGAAAGCCTGCTCGCCAAGTAAATTTGAAGAGCCAATCAGGAAACAGTTTGTCAAAATGTCCTATTACACAACTCTTTGAAACTCTTCCGTCATTGACATAATAGCTAGCGACATTTTTAATGACCTTGCTTTATTGTGTGCCTGAATCCTGTAACAGGTTGTTGGGGAAAACATATTGCATATTCCTATTGAAATCTAACTTTATCAAATGGTGTGCATGCTTTGCCATATCTGTAGTGGTGGTGGTGCTCATCTCCATGGTTAAACCAATTCCTGAAATCCACTCCTCTCCAATTTTGCGATGGTAGTTATAGGCCTGGAAAATAGGTCCTCTATTGTCAGTTTTGAGCATGACAAGATATGCTCCGGAGAAGATTCTGCACTATTGCATTTCAAGTAGTTATTGAAGATTTTTTTGTCCATTTTGAAATTAAAAGGTTTTTATATGGCCACTTCTTAGTCTTGCTAAAGCTGTTTGTTGATTTCTATTGAGTTTTTGAAGTTCTTCTTCCCATATCTGTAATGGCATTAATTACCTTTCTATCAATACCATGTCAAATAATAATAGTTGAAACCAAGGTATTGAGATTGAATTTAACCATATTTTCCTAAAGTTGTGTTATGGAATATTCATTGAGTGAATTCTGTGAAAAATATCAAATACACTCGAGGACAAAACTTAAAAGGAAATTATACCTTTTAGTATGTACATCGGGATTCAGACAATAACTCTGAACGATATTACAGTGACCTTTATTGAAGACACACGGGATAACCAAGTGTGAGCAGAATTGCTTTTGTCCCCTTGAAAAAAATAAAAAATAAACAGATAACCGGCGACATCAAAATATTTCCACTTCTTTGAGTTTTGTCCATGAGTGTAAATGCATTTCTCAGTTTGCATATTTTCTAATTTTTAATAGAGAAGTGTAGTCGTTTTAAATAAAGTTATATCCATTTTCACCAATTGATGAATTACACTGAAACTATATAATAATCATACATTAACTTGAAATTGAAACAACCTTTGTTTAATAAAGAATGTGTTATATACAATTAAACCTGTCTATAGCGCCCCCTCTAAATAGCACCTTCCTCTCTATAGCACCCGATTTTAAATACGTAGTACGATGCGATTTACATTAAAAGTGACCTGTCTATAGCACCCCCTCTCTACTGCACCCTATTTTGGTGAGTCCCAAGAGGGGGGCGCTATAGACAGGTTTAACTGTATTTTCACTGTATAATATTTGTATATCTATTTTCCAATTTGTTATTTATATATATATAAATTTTCATATGATAATTTTTATGTAAATAGTAGCCAAAATTGACTATTTAAAAAGAGCATGTTTTGGCATGCATGATGAATAAATTTTAGATAGAAAACTGCTTTTATTGAGATTCCTAGTACCTATTTGACAAAGGAAATCCGCGACAATATTGTGGAATAAAGGTAGCGTTTGTTAACCCAGGTTACTGGAGCGTACAAAAGACGCTAAAAACCATATTTAAATATAAGCATTTGTAATTTGAATATTCAATCATGTGTATGATTAGAGAAAATCTGAAAAAATGTTTATATATTCACTAACTATAACATAAAGTTGCGGGAGAATGATATTCATGTACCTAGAGAGGTAATCTCCCTTCAACTATGTCTCAGAACGTTGCAACATGTTTATCACATGTTTATCACATTTTTATCGTTCTATATATACATATTATATTGGTGGGCAAAATTGATGTAAAATACGCAAAATATTTATAATAAAAAATATATTTTTCGAATTAAAGAATTTTAAAATCGGCACTACATATAACAAACTGGCCTAAAAAGTGTTATTTGGAAATCAAACTATAAACCTATTAAAGATCATCTACACTGAAAAATAAAAAATGGTTGATCTTAAGAGACGGAATTTTATTGAAAATGTTGGTCGATAATTTTGAAAGTTTGCTTACAAGTTATAGGAAATGAAAGCATTTAAGCATGAATGTTTATTTTTATACACAAAACGAACTTCTACTGTCCTTACTGCGATGAAATAATATATTGGGAAGGCTTGGCTCATCAGTGGTGAACCCTCCCTATATATTTTTTCATCGCAGTAAGGAAAGTAGAAAATTGGGTTTGTGTGTAAAAAGAAACATTCGTGTGTATGTGCTTAATTGTTTCATTCCCTATATATAGATGATGACTTATGGCTTTAAAAATAGGAAAGTTATCGTTTATTTTCTACACACCATTCAGCGAGATAATTTTATCTAAATTCCAGTTAAAAATTGAAATTTCATACATTTATTTAGTATACGCGAAGTATTTCATTCTATATAAAATACCCTATTCCAAAAATACAATTGCCACCTGCCTTGTGTAATAACATGGATTGGCAATAAAATCACGCAGCTTTGAAAATGTTTTCCTGTATTGCAGACGATGTTGAATGATACGTGTGGTATTTGTTACATGACAGAATTCTGGAGTCTGTCTGTGTCATCACTGCGACATGTCATGTTGTTCATTAATCTGGAAAAATTGATGCAATCGTTTACATCGATATGTTTAAATCTCATCTATTCACTGATACACATCACTGTGGTCCATGGCCCCCGATTCTTGCAAGAGTCCAACCCCATCAGCGAGTGCAAGTAACTAAACGGGGCTCTGGCACATTTGTAAGTGCAAAGTCGAACTGCTTTTCACATGTGTAGAAATGTGGTGCACTCACAGTAAAAGCAGTCGCCTATCTCTACCCACCATGATTATCATGGCCTGTACCAGGTGTACTAGGGATAAGGAAAAAAAAAAACTGTGGTCCGTTCAGAACAAGCACAGATATCTTGAAATGCTAATCCGCCATATTTATAGACCATAGCTTTCTTCATCTCAACTTAGAAATATATATTCGACAGTTTCTTCCTTTTTCAACAAGATCTATTGAAGGTTGTATTCAAAGAAACACCAGTATTTAACACCAATACAATAATCAATATATCAAAATTCTGTTCTCCAATTTATAAAAGATCGACTTTACCAGCGTACATCTGATTTGCAAAGTTGCATATAGCGATGGTCACCGTAATGTATATATGTATGGAATTATGTAAAATAGTATATTTGATTATATTTTAACTCGTGTCCTCTATTGCTGATTTCTATATTGCCTAGAGTTTTCTCCTGTAGAAGGATTTTGTGACAGAAAGATAGAAATTCATGAAAATTAAAAATGTTCTTAACCGTAATAGAGTTGACAGTACCAGCGTACATCTAATTTGCATACCTGTCAACTCTATTACGGTTAAGAACATTTTTAATTCTCATAAATCTATAGCTTTCGGTCATGAAAGCCCTTCTACAGGAGAAAACTCTAGACAATATAAAAATCCCCAATAGAGGTCACGAGTTAAAATACAATCAAATATACTATTTTACATAATTCCATACATATATACATTACGGTGACCATCGCTATATGCAACTTTGCACCACTTTGACCGTAGCATGGTCTTAGAGACAGGAAGACTAAGTCGGCACCAAGTCAAGTGTTATTTATTGAGGTCATAGGTCGGGACAAAGGAACATGAGATGCCATAAAAATTGAACGAATCAGCAAAATTGTGGGGCTACAAATACCATTCCAAGTTAGACAAGTTATGTGCATACCTGCTCAGATGTTATTCTTGTATAATTATATCCACATTACTCGAAATAAAAAACAATCAGATACTTCCTTCATGGTGTTTGTAATATTCACTGCCTAGCCGACTGGACCCGGCTTCGCCCAGGTATTGTTCGAGTGGGGCTTACTCATGAATGAATAGAGCTCCCAACTGTTTTAAAACTTATACAGTAATGTAGTAATGAATTTTCTTTCATCACAATGGAGATAAACTGTAAATAGCAAAATTGAAAATGCTGGTAAAAAGAATCTGAAATATAAGATCAATTTCACAAACACGTCTAATGAATAGAGTGCAGTTTTGGAGGAGTGGTCTAAACTGTTGATTTTTAAAAACCACGACCCGGGATCATCGAATCCAGCTTTGGGTACTTTGTTCTGAAAAAAAAAATCCCCAATGGTCTCTGATTCTTGAAAAAGTCCAACCCCTCCAGTGAGTGCAAGTAACCAAACTGGGCTTTAGATATCTAAAAAATGAAAAAAAAAAAAAATCTAATGATTTGTGTGAATTGAGGAAAATGGTTCTCGCAACCTGAAAATTTCAATTCCTCCACTTCACTCTCGGCTGTTCAGGAAGAAACAGCCAGATCAAACATTTTTAAGGGCACCTAATCCGGCACTTACATCTCTAAATAGTTAAGCAACTTTTATAAATGTAATATATCTGCAATACTGAAATACCCGGACTTGGATGAATTTTTTTATTGGGTTATTGTTGGCAGTTTTAGAAAAGTGGTTTAGAATGTATTCAGTACTTTTGTCTGAAGATGGTAACAATGCTGTTACTGAAACATCACACATAATTTGTTTATTTGGATTTGGTCTTGCTTCCTTGTGTTTCTTATCTATATTTCAAAATATACCTCAATTTCTTTACCTAAAAAGGTATATATATATTTCCCCTATATTGGACACAGAGATAACCAATGCAGACATATACAAGGAGATAGCTGGTTTGAAGAGCAACAAGGCATGCGGGCCCGATGGCATCCCCAATGAAGTATTAAAAATACTCCCTGATTCGTACATACTGCTGTTGAAACAACTCTACAATAGTGTTATGACGACTGGAAAATACCCAGCAATTTGGACTAATTCCACTATACACCCAATCTTTAAAAATGGTTATAAGAACAGCCCCTCCAACTACCGAGGTATTGCACTGATTAGCAATGTATCAAAGCTTTTCACTTCAATCCTAAGATCAAGACTGGAGGAATGGGTCGAGGGAAGAAGGGTTGTACCGGAAAACCAAGCGGGATTTAGAAAAGGAAGATCATGTATTGACCACATATTTACACTAACTACTTTAATCCAACTGTCATTAAGAAAAAAGAGGGGAAAACTATGTCTTTTTTGTCGATCTAAGGAAGGCATTTGATACTGTACCTCACTCAATACTTTGCAAAAAACTTTACAACCTAGGCATAAGTTACCAATTCATAAGTACGATCAGAAGTTACTACGAACAAGCAACTATAGCTATCAGATGGAAGGGATCATTCACGGAAAGTATTAAGATAAACTCGGGAGTCCTCCAGGGAGAACCACTTTCCCCACTGCTCTTTATATTATTTATCACGGACTTAATCGAAATTTATAATAATTCAGACCTGCCGAGTGTAAATTTGCCAGAATTTGGAGATATCCATTTATTGCTGTACGCCGACGACATAGCAATTATAGGTGAGTCCAGGATGAACCTCCAAAAGAAGATCAAAATACTGAAAGAATATCTCTATGAGAACTTAATGACACTAAATGAGTCCAAGTCAAAGATTATGGTGTTCCGTAATGGAGGTAAACCCTCAAATAAGGATAGATGGTTCTGAAATGATAAACCCATAACAATAACTTCAAGATATACATACTTGGGATTCCCTCTGACACCAACAATAACAACTACTCACCCGGCAAATTACTTTAAAGGAAAAGCACTTACAGCAATGAACGCCACACACCCAATATTAATAAAATCAAAAGCAAAGTCAATACATTTATTAACCAAACTCTTTGATGCAATAGGGAGAGCTGTCCTGATGTATGCCGCTCCATTGTGGGCAACAGAGCACAAAGACTTATTGGATAGTATACAAGACATATTTATCCGTAGGTTCCTGAATCTGCCCAGATACACCCCAGGCTACATAATCAGATTTGAAACCGGTCGTATCTCATTGAGTGTAACAGCTTCAAAATTAACCCTGAAGTATTGGCTGCGGGTGATGAATATGAGCAGTGACAGATTGCCGCGTATATGTTTTAATAGAACACGGGAACTGTCTAATGCTTCGGGCACACCCATCGGTTTCATTAAAAAGCTCACCAATCTGCTTAACAATAATGGATCCCCTGCACTTGTTTCCTGTGATGATCCTGAAACGCTGAGGAGCGCGATTAAAGGGCTCTTAAAAACAGCGGCAGACCAATCTATACAAAACGACCTTACAAGAATGGATAAATCTAAACTATACTCTCACTACAAAGACATTCACATATCTTTCATGACGGAGGGATACCTTTTAGGGGATTTTCCTTTCCCGGTTGTAAGACTACTCGCACAGGTTAGAATACTTTCAAGTTTTTTTAGAGAAAACCACACCAAGATGCTCTGCGGTGAGGACCCGATTTGTACCTTCTGTAATTCAAAACTAAAAAATGAAATCACTCACTATATTTTTGATTGCTATGCTCTGAAAGAAGAAAGAAGAACCCTTATGCTCAAAACTGGGCAACTTTGTGCTTCACTTCCATCAATAATTGACAATATGACCCAGAATAAGTATATTGCTACGGCGTTTTATGGTTTCCACAAGTCCGTATCTCAGAAGAAGGCCAAGTGACACTCACTCCTCACTTTCTTACTGCTACTCTTTTTATATTGTTTTTCTTGCTTCCCTCTTTCTCTTTCTTGTTTTTTTTCTTTTTCTTCTGTATATATCGTTGTTTCCTTTGTCTCACTGCTTTGTTCTTATGCATACCTCTGGTGAATCCTGTATAGGGTAGGTGACCCTGAATAAAGGCTTTTTGTTGTTGTTGTTGTATATATATATATTTCCAAGACCTTAAATAAAAGTAAAATGTCAAATGGGTTATTAATTACCCTATATGGATCAGCGTTATGGGTCAGTAACATGTGAAAATAAGGCCAACAATTGAAATATCGTAAAAATAAATAAATTTTGAACGCTAGCTTCACACAGGGCTCAAATTTTGCTACCAGCTACATGCGTTCTTTTTTACTATGGTGTGATTTCCACATGATGGATCTGTAGATACATTATGATCTCTCCAGAGCTTAAGGTAGCAAACAGTGCTTTCACAATACATAAATATCAATGCTAAAAGCCAAAGTTATGATAGAATGTTGCAGTGTAATGTTGACCTGCAGGATGGGAAAAAAGCAATATTATTTCCAAAGACTTTAATTTGAAAAATATTATGAAACGTTAAATATATAATCTTAACTTTTAAAAGCATGAAAAAAAGCTATCTTGATTTGAATAAATTTAGTGTAAAAACAAACATCATGTAAAAGTATGCACCAATCGAAATCATTTATTAGCTCTAACAGTGCTGCCCCCAGCGGTAAAAGACTGGAGCTAACGCTTCATGGGTTGGTAATTTTTTAATAGTACATTAACTTAACAACATTCCATGTCTTGCTAACATAATTTTTAAAATAATATGCCTAAAAATAATGCAATTCTAAAAATCATACATGAAGCGTTTATTAAATTAGATGGGAGAGAAATGGTGTTCCAATTTTTTTTTTTTTGTAAAACTTGGACCTATATTTTTTTACAAATTCTTAATGTACATAAACCAAACCAAATTTTTTATAAATTCTGCAAACTAATATTATAAAAAATATTACGGAATGAAGAATTGTATAGAAACAATTATAATACAATTGTGTATATATTATGAGTATGCAGAATTAACTTTCTGTTCAATATTGCAGAGTCATAAAAATACTAATGGTGTAAATTCAAAAAACAAAGTCATCCTGATAAATACAATGAGCTATCATAAGGTGTGTTGCAGACTAACAAAAACTTAAATTGAGCCAGAAATGTTGACACCATAAAATAACAATTCTCTAGAATAGAGTTATGCAAATGAATTAAATGGGGGAAAAACAAAATAAAGTAAAAAAGCTTTATTGATGAAACTACAATAGAGCAATAATGATGAACAAAATATTGACAAAATATATTTATACAAAAGTCAAGCTTCCCAAAATAATTATTCGAAGAAATCTCTTTGAAAATTGTCAAATTCTAGATAAAAGCCTTCTTATAAACAATATTGCGCGTCTTGATAAAAGTAAAACTAAAGACAAATAAATTTCTTGGGCTGGTAACACGGGAGCATGCTACATAGAGTTGCCTATGCGAGAAACAGGGAGACTCAAGATGCACACCAACTACTTGCAATGTTTGACCCTGAGATTTATTAATTGTCATAGCAAAAGCAACCATAACTGGGAATTGCAAGCGTCTAAATTTAAAAGGCAGATCATTTGGAATAATAGATATTCAAGGAATCAGGACCTCTGAAATATGGGAAAAAATGCATAAAATTCAGTGAAGTGGAAAAAATTTGAAAACTTAGAACAACTCACTAAAAAAATCGAATGGAAGAAGATAAAAAAAGTATAATTTGCTGAAAAAATCTGCACAATAAATATGAGTAGAAAATATTCTGGCTCCCTCATTGGTCAGAATGCTGATTGTATATTTCTTTATTTAAATATAAGTGTATTTTCATCTATATATTTAAATACATATATTGAAAATATGGTTGTACCATATAGATATATATGTGCAGTTATATATTATGAAGCAGATAAATATAAACCCTACCTAAACAAATGACAGCAAAAAAAATTGAGCCTACCCTTTAAAAAAAGCAGTTACTGAAAATGCATAACTGCTGCTTACAATATAAATGCTATTAAAGCATAAACATATTACATGGAACAAACATATAGTAAAATATATTGTTGTATTTTGAATTTTAATTTAGCATAACTGCAGCTTATTAATTTAAACAAATTTATTATTCAAATACAAGGAGAGGTTAAACAAACTAATTAACTTAACAAATGAAGAAAAGTTGAGCTTCAATATTCTAAGCTATTACTACAACATAAACAAAACAAACTTAGTCAAAAAGGAACATATTTGACATCACAGATTATTTTAAATTGATTTGTTTACCAATTTCAACAACTCCCCCCTTTGGTGAGCAAATCAAAATTAGGTCCAAAAAGAAGTCCCATATTTACAAGCAGTCTCTAAATTCTGTCTCCCGGCAGCCTCTTGGTGAGAAGATCCGCTTCTTGAGCTTCTGAGTTCACGAAGGAGATCCTCAAATTTCCCTTTGAGACTTCATCTTTCACGAAGAAATATTTTCTGTTAATGTGCTTGGTTCTACACTGATGAGTTGTTCCTTTAATCCAGTATATTGCTGATTTACTGTCTGTCTTCAGAACAAGTGGTATTTCAACACATGATTGATGACCTATTTCAGAAAGAAAGTTCATAAACCATTTTAACTCTTTAGTGCCCTCACAGATAGCCATTAATTCCGCTTCGCATGTTGACTGGGCTACCAGTGGTTGTTTTTGAGATTTCCAACTAAGTAGTGAAGATCCTAATTTAGTTAAATATCCTGAAAAAGATTTTGAGTCTTTAGTTGAGGACCAACTAGCATCTGTAAAGACTTCAATTTTCCCTCTTATTCTGTTAAAGCATAACTTGTAGCTTTTTGTTCCCTTCAAGTATCTATATATTCTTTTAAGTGCAGTAAGATGAATGACTTTGGGATCCCTGCTGTATTGGGAGAGTTGACTAACATAAAATGTTATATCAGGCCTTGTTCCCACTGATAAATACATCGAGGAACCTATCATTTCTTGGTAAAGTTTAGGGTCCACAGGAGAAGAATCTGGGTGATTATCCAGATCTTGATTAAGATTACCAGGGGTTTTTACTGGATTACATTCTTCAAGGTTAAATTTCTTCAAAATCTTTTCTACATAGGCTTCTTGTGAAAGTTCGAAACAATTTTCTTTTTCCTCAATTTTGATTCCAAGGAAAAATATAGGCTTTTCTTTTCGAACAATGACAATTTGCTTATCCAATTGCTTAACTATTCTGTTAATTATGGTACTATCCGATCCAATAATGAGAAAATCATCTACATAAATCCCAATTATTAGAGTTTTCTCCTCTTCTTGAAGGATGTATGCACATGGTTCACTTTCTAAACGTCCGAGTCCAATATCATTAAAAATTTGGTTAATTTTTTCATTCCAGCATCTTCCGGATGGTGGTAAACCATATAAACTTCTGTTTAGTTTACACACTTTATTTTCCTGTCCTGCTTGAACAAATCCTTCAGGTTGTTCCAGGTACACATCGTCTTTTAGTTCCGCATTGAGATAGGCAGTTTTAACATCATCTTGTTCAATTTTCATGTTTTGTTGTGATGCAATGGCAATCAATGTTCTTGAAGAGTACAGCTTCATCACAGGAGCAAAAGATTCTTCATAGTCAACGCCAGGTTTTTGATTATGCCCCATTGCAACAAATCTAGCCTTTCTTTTGTCAATGCTTCCATCTGGATTCATTTTTATATTAAAAATCCATTTTCCTTTTATCAGGTTTTCATTTTCTGGTTTGGGTACAAGGGTCCAAACATTATGTGAAGTTAGGGAATGGAATTCCTCTTCCATTGCTTCTTTCCATTGGTCTGAAAATGGGGTGTTCATGGCTTCTCGATATGTTTTAGGTATGTTCATGGAAGTTGAAGATAGTTCGGTTACATTGGCTGTGTTTCTTTCTTTTATTCTTTCAGATCGTCTTACACCACTTGCTCTCAGACTCTCTTCCTGCTCTTGTAGATTGATGAGATGCTTTGCCTGAATATCTTCATTAGTTCTTCCTGCAATACGTCCGGGTTTTCGGGGTAATCCTGATGATTCAGGTATTGGTTCAGGGTTGTCTGGAGTATTTAGTTCTTCTGGAGTAGAGCCCATGGTATGTGTAATTTGAAAGAAATCTGATTCATGCTTTACATTTCTATAGATAATATGATCTTGGACATGTTGGTCAAAACATTAGAAGTCAAGAGATCAGAGCCTTTTGAATTTTCATCAAATTTGACAGTTTGAACTTCGTGTATTTTTCCATCTTGTGGATCATATATTCTATAAGCTTTTTTTTTTGTCTGGAGTAACCGGTGAATATTCCTTTTCTTGCTCTAGAGTCAAAAATTTATTTCTTTGATTTTTAGGAATGTAATAGTAGGCAAGACTTCCAAAGATTTTTAAATGTGCTACTGATGGTTTGCGTCCAGTCTATTTCTCTATGGGAGTTTTCATGTTATCATTCTTGGCCGGTGTGCAATTCTTCAAATAAGCGGCTGTTGCAATGGCTTCCGCCCAAAACTCAGTTGGTAACTTAGCATCAAATAACATAGATCTAGTCCAATCTAGAAGGGTGCGATTGGTTCGTTATGAAATTCCGTTGCTTTGTGGTGAATATGGAACTGTTCTTTGATGGTGTATTCCTTCATTTCTGAAAAACTCATGAAATTTTTTATTTGCAAATTCAGTTCCGTTGTCCGATCTAACATTTTAGATTTTAACATTAGTTTCATTTTCTCGATGATTTTTAAATTCTACAAAAAAATCAAATGCATCCTCCTTTGATTTCAAGAAGTATACAAAGATACGTCTACTATACGAATCCACAATAACGTACAGATAGTTTGCACCACCCAGTGATTTGGTTGGCATAGGACCACAGAGATCCATGTATATAAGTTCTAATGGCCTTTCATAATGATTATTCTCTATAGCTTTGAAAGGGTTTTGGGTTAGTTTACCAAGGATACATGGTTCACATTTTTCGAGATGTTGACAATCAAAATTAAGTCCTTTTACCATATTATTCTTCATCATTTTATCCAAATATTCTTCGTTCAAGTGTCCTAGTCTTCTATGCCACATTGTCTTAGCTGAACATTTATCTTCTGCTTTTAAACAATTATCTTTAGTGCTTAACAAATTTCTAGGTAAAGATTTAATTATAAACATTCTATCTTCTTCATTAGCCTCAACTATCAAATCTCCTTTGCAGTTATAAATTTTAGCTATTCCTTTCTCAAAATATACTTTATTTCCATTATTAACCAGACATCTGGCAGAAAGAAGATTAGATTTAAGTCTTGGCACATAGAGTACATCCTTAATACAAATATCTTGCTTACCTTCACTTGTGTATGTAGACAATTTCACGTCACCTTGTGCTTCAGCTTTTATGAACCTTTCTTCTTCTGTAAGGTTAATTTCATTGTCAATAGGAATCTTGTTGATAAGCCAATCTTCTCTAGGAGACATGTGTGAAGTGCATCCTGAATCAAGGTTCCAAATGTGCGCATCCTCCTCAGGTAGATGTGAAGAAGAGTAGATCATTTCCGCTGAAGTAAACGCATGTTCAGTGTTACCAGAACCATTCGCTACATTAGCATGTTCCCTTGAGTTATTTTCCCATGAGGATGAAGACTTAGTTTGCATATTATTTTGTGGATATTTGCATTTTGGTTTATTGAAGTTCGCTTTATCTTGACGATGCCAACAGTTTCTTGACATGTGCCCAAATTTTCCGCAAGTATGACATTTCCCTTCAAATTTGCATGTTCTTTGTATCCCTCGGTCATTTCGAGCTTTAAAAGCCTTTTCATATTGACCTTCTTTAGGAAATCCAATTGAGTTTAGCCTCATTTCTTCCTCTTGAAGTGCCTGGAAAACTTCCTCGAGACTCGCAGATCGTTGTGGTCGTAGAACCGCTCCTATATTTTCAAACTTTGGCAACAAACCTCTCACTACATGATACACCATTTCCCTTGGTGAAATAGGCTGTCCCAAGTTAGCACTTCTGGATGCAATATTTCTGGCCCTTGTTATGTAGGCCTCAATGCCTTCATTATTTCTCATTTGAATATTTTTCAATTCAAGTCCAATGTCGATTATTTTATCTTCAATATTTCCAGTATGGATACGCTTCAGTTCATCCCACACAGTTTTAGCATTTGTCTCTCCTATAAATATGCCAGCCTGCTCAGGTGACAAATTTACTATTATTATTCCAAACGCCTCATCATTTTTATCCTCCCATTCTTTGAAAAATTCTTCTTCCTTTGAATCTGCCATTCCACGGTTAGGCTTAGGCGATTCGATCACTTTTTTGAACAATTTTTTGATTCTCAAAATTGCTGATATTTTAAGCGCCCATATGTGGTAATTTGAAGATGTCAGTGGCTCTATTCTATTCATCGAAAAATATTCTGCCATTTTAAAAAATATATATAATCGTACTCAACCTTTCTTTAAAAAAATGGCTGTTTTCTTCTGACGCAATAACAATTAACCAGGCTTCTGCTACCAGTTATTGTATTTTGAATTTTAAATTAGCATAACTGCAGCTTATTAATTTAAACAAATCTATTATTCAAATACAAGGAGATTTATTTATTTAGGTAACCCGGATTCCTGGAGCATACTAAGGTCGCCAACTATCCGGGTTGGTTTTTAGACTTCACGTCTAATGGTGGCAGCAGACATCCAGTTTATCAAGTGTCGCCAGGCTGACTTGTGCTTGGGGATGTTTTGCAGGTCTTCAGGGGCAAATATATTTATTCCTAGGAGGGTGGCTGTTTGGAACCTATGAAGGTGGTAGGTGGGACATCTGCAGAGAAGGTGGTCGACAGTTTGGTCTTCCTCGTGGCAGTGTGGGCAGGTAGGATCGTCTCTAGATAATTTTGCAGCATCGGCTTTGACAAAGCCATGACCTGTGAGGATTGTTGAGGTGGTGCCACAAAATTTTATTTTGGGCAGGATCGCCATGAGAGTGTTTGGGAATGCAGCTATTCTCCTGAGGTTTCTTGTGGAGTGATCTGTGACATATAATTCCTTCCAGAGTTGGTGTGAATACTGTTCGCTGCGGGCTCGAACAAACTTTTTGGATAGAGTGGAGTAGGATATGGGCAAGTTTGATTCAGCTGCTGCCTTGGCTAATTTATCTGCATGCTCATTGCCTTCTATGCCGCTGTGGCCTCTAACCCAGCAGAGATGTACGTTTAAATGGTTAAGATTGCGAACTATCTCAGCTATGAGTGAGGTTTTTGGGAGTTCTGGGTTACAAATGGCATGGAGAGCTGCCAGGCAATCAGAAGCGATTGCTGTTGGTTGTCTTTGCATGAGCTGGATCGCTCTAGTTGCATATAGGATAGCAAGTAATTCTGCCTGGAAGGAGGTGCAAAGATCATGGAGTTTTAGTTGTATTGGAGTGGAGGGGGGTGGCAGAAAAACTGCGCCGCCTACGCCTTTGAGGGACCGCGATCCATCGGTGTATATGATGGTTGCATTTTCTGGGAGCGACTTTGAAAACTGAAGTAGTTTTCTAAGGGGTGGATAGTGGACTGCGCTAGGCCTTGGACGTGTCTCAAAAGGACCATTTTTTATTGCTTCCTTGTACGCCAGATGTGCCTTGATTGAAATGTCCAATGGAGGGCCGCCAGTGAGTGAGATAGCTGGAATTGTGGGGGTACAGGGGCCCCCCCAATACAAGGAGAGGTTAAACAAACTAATTAACTTAACAAATGAAGAAAAGTTGAGCTTCAATATTCTAAGCTATTACTACAACATAAACAAAACAAACTTAGTCAAAAAGGAACATATTTGACATCACAGATTATTTTAAATTGATTTGTTTACCAATTTCAACATATATGTAGCAAGTTATATAGAAAAATCATACTCTTTTTTCAATAAATATACTTTTTACAACTTCAATAAAATTTATACTTACTCTAAATATAAGAAAGAAAAAAAATAGAATACTGTTCTAAATCTCAATTTGTCTTAAAATAGGAATATTCCTTGTGAGAATCAAAAAGTAAGCCTTATCTTAAAAAATGCAGATCGTTATATTTACACTAATTAAAATTAAACAAAACAAAAATTGCATCGTCACAAAAAGATATGAATAAGCTGCGAAATAAATAATATTTCCAATTAATTCAATTTGAAAAATATTACTAAATAACTAATATTACTAAATAACTAAAAAATATCTTACCTTCTAAAAAGTAAAAAAAGGTTATTCGAAATGCAATTTTTGCACTTTTAGCCTAAATGCTAAACCAAAACCTCAGCTACCTAGGTGCAAAATTTCACAATACAGTTTTAATTAACCCAGGTTCCGGGAGGTAAAAATTTGATAACGATCGATTACTATTATCTCCAAAGAGTTTAAATAAATATATATGGTAATTTAAACCAACAACCCTATATTGTATACTACTTATAACAAGAATGTCATGTTGTATATAGAAACACATCTATAAATAATTATACGCATGATTGACATGTGTCATTGCATCACCATATGTAATGTACTTTGTACAAACTGAGGATGACTAAATAAAACTATGTAATAGATTAAGAGCTGAGCTAAGAAAGAGATCAAGATAGAAATCCAACAACCCTAAAGAGGAATTTGGCAAGTCGTTGCTATCAAGGTCAAAGGGTGCAGAATAGCGCAGACGCCCCGCGGCCTTTGCACCCGTTCAAAGTCCAAATTCCTGCATGTCTCCCCCTCGGCAAAGGTATATAAAACCTCGGTTTTAGCCGAAATTACAGTCACTTCACCATCGGCGTGAGCCCTTGTCGGTTGTACCCAGGTCCACCTCATCGACCATGTAGACAGTAAGGACTCTTCTATCTCCATCTTGCTCTTAGCTCGACTCCTATCTGTTCACGGAACTTTCCTACTACAACTGTGTCTCTTCGTTTTTTGTGTGTGGACATTCCCAAGCTTTCTACTCTGCGTCGACCACGACTGCCTGTACTCTGTGAAAACTGTTAAAAGGTCTTCCAAAGTGCAGAGAAGTACTGGAAAACTCTCCACGCCCTGACTGTCCCTCTCGGTTACTACAGGTTTGACCCTCGGTTACCACAGCTATAGCGAGAGTCGACAGGATGACCACAACGAAGGAGACCACAACAAAGAAGGTAGGAAGTCTGTCCAGATAGAAGCGAGGAAGAGCAAAGATGGAGGAACCAACCCGCCATTCCAACGAAACGACCAAGCAATCTTCCTCCCAACGACACAGCCGAAAATCACGCAAAATAAACCGGTGAGAAGTTCCCCACCTTCGGCCTTACAACGCAACCACCCAGACAACATGCAGCCGTCGCCAAACAGAGGTCACAAGCGTCTACAAGCCCTACATGGAACGTCTTCCGCGTCATCAGGACGACAACTAAAGACCAAGTCTCCTGACTTAACAATCTTCAAAACTGTAAGTTTAAAAAACCTACGTAACTTTCTCCTCATGCTCACAACTTGATTCTTCATAAATTTAATGTTTATTTTCACTGTAATCATTTTAAATCAATTTTTACCATTTTTTTTTATAATTTCAATTCAAATTTTAAATCTTTCACACCCTCATTTATCAATTTTTGCTTTATTTTAAGCAACTTATAAATTTTAATACATTACTTTCAATTTTACATAAGAAAAAAAATCTTTATTTTTTTAATTACTCGAATCATAATTCTAAACTTATTTGTGTGTTTTTCTTAATATCTTATTTTTATACCAAAACACCAATTTTTTAATCAAATACTCCAAACTTTGAAAAAATCCTTGTTATGTTCACTATTTTATGTAAACGCCCCATTCAAATTATAAGTCACTATCACGCCATTGCCCTTTTACAAGGATAATTTTCGCACTACCATAATCAACGATTTAAAAAAAATATATTCAAATTTTAATAAACATAGGTGAAACGCATTTTTTAAAATTGCAAAAATCGAAAGATACAATATCTTCAAAATCACAACTAGAAAAGTAACTGTCCTTCCCCAAAACAAGTTAAAAATCCAACATAGTTTCACTCTCTCGTCCTTTCCTTTTACATGCATAATTATTGATAATCCACACATCTCTCTCAACAAACTTCAACACACTCCCTCATCACTCTTTCCAATTGGCCACCATCTATTAGCGCGCGACTTAGCAACAATTTAATTTCGAGCCACACAAGCTCCATATCGTCGCCACTAAACATGCCACATCCACTAACAGCCAAAATATCTCGATGTGTTTTGTGCAGCCACCACCCATGACTAGTAAATTTGTTATTCATGGTGAAACAAGTTAGATGCTGTACCAAAAACAACGACTTCACGTGACACATTTCCATTCAATTCACTCACTCGTGTCACACAGCGCATCACAACAATTTTTCTCACTTAACAGGCCACAAAGACGCCTTCATGCCTTTGACACATCTCACCCCAAAGCGTGTCCACGTCGAAAGTCGCACTTTTACTCACATCTAAACCTGACATCATTGAATAACATTTTTACTAAGTCCGCAACAACGTCGAAACACAACACTTACGAACACCGAGAAAACTACATCTTTCAAATAGACCATAAAACTGCCAACAAGCTTTCACCACTCTCAAAAAGAGTTTAACCAGTAAACCAGTACCCTAACGTACATTCAAATCCTCAAAACTGTACTACAACAATGATTTCCAAAACGTCTGACAGAGCGCCCGCTTTTACCTCAGAAAAATTCCGTAAATTTCTAATAACACATGGTATACAACCCCTACTCACCACAAGCAATAACCCACAAGCAAACGGTTTAATAGAACGCTTAAATGCCACGATTACAGGCAAGCTCAGACTAGCTTATCTAGAAAATCCAAAAGCTTCCTGGACTCAACTAGTTAAGCGCATCACTCAAACGTATAATAACACACCCCATTCTGTCACAAGGTTTCCACCCACATACTTAATGTTCAATGTAAATGTTCAATGTAAAATTCATAAAACAGATCAAGTGATATTAAGGCCTGGGTTTGATTAAATCGAATTGTGGGAACCTTGATCAAAGGTAGCAATTCAAAGTTGAAACCCTCAACGTCCTTTGGGTGGTCTGTGGTAGAATAAAATCACAGTACATCCTATATACATATAAACCTATTAAAACATAGCAAATGAAGAGCTTTAAAAAGCTAAGTAGAGAAGACTAATATCAGGGTGCTATGATATTGTTACTTAGAAATAAAAGCATATTCCAGATTTAAAAAAAATGTTCTAGAACGTTTGAGAATAATGTAGAAAAAGCGGAAGACAACTGATTGGCCAATCTAAAGCGATTGCGCAATGCTTGCCGCTGGCGGCTTTCTGATTTGCTATCCAACCATGACCGTTCTGGAAAGATCCATTCCGGGGTATATAGGGATGAGTAACTCGTGCCAGAGAAAAGAAAGATAAGAAGTGAAGAATAAAAAAGAAGCTACGTGATGGACTTCAAGCAAGCACTGCTGTCTCAAAAGATCGGACTGCTGCTCACTGCCGACGCCGTTGTACTTCCTGGAAGATTCTAGAAGGTTCTACCAACTTCTGTCTCATGTTCTGCGCCTGCACTCCTTCACTGTGCTGCAATGGTGAGTTTGTAACTGCTGTTTTATTTATTGTTGTTTTATTTTTCGCACTCTTCTGTAATTATTTAAATTTTTAGGCTTAAATGAAGTGTCTTAAAGATCCTTTGTACCCACGGAAATTATTCTTTGTCAACCAACAACGCAACAATATAATAAAAGGGTACTCCAAAAGTACGTAGTTGGGTTTCTCTTCATAATTCATTAGTTTTATCCTATTTTCTGGGAGAAAAAATTCCAAAGTCAGTTGATATATTCACCTTGTCAGAATTTTAGCTATATTGGGAGGTGCCCTTTCATTAATAGCATATACAATAGAAAGATAACTCTCTTGCTAGCAAACACCTCTATATTGAGGAGAGTTTTTCTCTTTCAAAATAACCATTTTTACTAATTAGCTTTTTTTCGGTAAAATGACACCTCTCTCTAAAGGAGAGACTGCCTCTGAAAATAAATATTGTTCTGTGCTTTTCTGCTGTTAGCGTCCATCAAGTCCAGTTTGACTTTTGGTGACTTTATGAGTAATAATTTTACAATTTGATCTGTTAGTGACTATCACTCGGACCTCATTTAGTGACCTTCCAGTAACTTTCTTGATCCCTTATTACCAGCTCTCAATTAAAATAAATAAAACACACGGAGCTGATTTTATTGTACAAGAAGCTAGCCCTAGATCAAGGTCGGCAACCTATTGAGTCGGAAAAGTCAAAAATTACAATTTACAAAATTTCAAAAATTTTGGAGGGCCACAAAATTTTTATTTCAAAAAATAAATAATACTCGCATAAATAATATTTGCGTATGAACTAAAGGACCACAGCTTCACATCCAAAGAGCCGCATGTGGCTTGTGAGCCGCAGGTTGCCGATCCCTGCTCTAGATGCTTTATTGATTTTATTAAATTACAAGTCAAGGGAAGTACGTTTATTACCAGCTTTGGTATTATTATTATTGACAATTATGTGTTTAAACAAGTAAGAAAGAGATGGACATCCATAAAAGGTTAATAAAATAAGTTAAATGTGTTTATTGAGCAATACTGATGAGCGAATGGATAAATGTGTTGTAAGATGCAGAGAAAGGGGATGCTGAACGTTCCTGGCAGCTTCGATGTCCGAGGACGGCAACAGGAGACATGTGATGGGGTTCGATAGCCCCCTGATCCAGAGGAGTACGTGGAGTTTCTTCCCTGCTGGGGTTCGCTAGCCCCCTGATCCAGAGGAGTCCGTGGAGGTTCTCCCTGCTGGGGTTCGCTAGCCCCCTGATCCAGAGGAGTCCGTGGAGGTTCTCCCTGCTGGGGTTCGCTAGCCCCCTGATCCAGAGGAGTACGTGGAGTTTCTTCCCTGCTGGGGTTCGCTAGCCCCCTGATCCAGAGGAGTCCGTGGGGGTTCTCCCTGCTGGGGTTCGCTAGCCCCCTGGTCCAGAGGAGTCCGTGGAGGTTCTCCCTGCTGGGGTTCGCTAGCCCCCTGATCCAGAGGAGTCCATGGAGGTTATTCCCTGCTGGGGTTCGCTAGCCCCCTGATCCAGAGTAGTCGGTGTAGGTTCTTCCCTGCTGGGGTTCGCTAGCCCCCTGACCCAGAAGAGTTTGCTGAGTTTCTTTCCTACTGGGGTTCGCTAGCCCCTTGATCCAGAGGAGTCCGTGGAGGTTCTTCCCTGCTGGGGTTCACTAGCCCCCTGACCTAGAGGAGTCCGTGGCGGTTCTTCCCTGCTGGGGTTCGCTAGCCCCCTGATCCAGAGGAATCCGTTGAGGTTCTTCCCTGCTGGGGTTTGATAGTCCCCTGATCCAGAGGAGTTGGTGGAGGTTCTCCCTGCTGGGGTTCGCTAGCCCCCTGATCCAGAGGAGTCCGTGAAGGTTCTTCCCTGCTGGAGTTCGCTAGCCCCCTGATCCAGAGGAATCCGTTGAGGTTCTTCCCTGCTGGGGTTTGATAGCCCCCTGATCCAGAGGAATTGGTGGAGGTTCTCCCTGCTGGGGTTCGCTAGCCCCCTGATCCAGAGGAATCCGTGGAGGTTCTTCCCTGCTGGGATTCGCTAGCCCCCTGATCCAGATGAGTACGTGGAGGTTCTTCCCTGCTGGGGTTCGCTAGCCCCCTGATTCAGAGGAGTCCGTCGAGGTTCTTCCCTGCTGGGGTTCGCTAGCCCCCTGACCCAGAGGAATCCGTGGATGTTCTTCCCTGCTGGGGTTCGCTAGCCCCCTGATAAATAGGAGTCGGTGGCGGTTTTTCCCTGCTGGGGTTCGCTAGCTTCCTGATCCAGAGGAGTCCGTGGAGGTTCTATCCTGCTGGGGTTCGCTAGCCCCCTGATTCTGAGGAGTCCGTCGAGGTTCTTCCTTGCTGGGGTTCGCTAGCCCCCTGATCCAGAGGAGTCGGTGAAGTTTCTTCCCTGCTGGGGTTCGCTAGCCCCCTGATAAATAGGAGTCGGTGGCGGTTTTTCCCTGCTGGGGTTCGCTAGCTTCCTGATCCAGAGGAATCCGTGAAGGTTCTTCCCTGCTGGGGTTCACTAGCCCCCTGATCCAGAGGAGTCGGTGTAGTTTCTTCCCTGCTGGGGTTCGCTAGCCCCCTGATCCAGAGGAGTCCGTTGAGATTATTCCCTGCTGGGGTTCGCTAGCCCCCTGATCCAGAGGAGTCCGTGGAGGTTCTTCCCTGCTGGGGTTCGCTTGCCCCCTGATCCAGAGGAGTCCGTGGAGATTATTCCCTGCTGGGGTTCGCTAGCCCCCTGATCCAGAGGAGTACGTGGAGGTTTTTCCCTGCTGGGGTTCGCTAGCCCCCTGATCCAGAGGAGTATGTGGAGGTTTTTCCCTGCTGGGGTTCGCTAGCCCCCTGATCCAGTGGAGTCCGTGGAGATTATTCCCTGCTGGGGTTCGCTAGCCCCCTGATCCAGAGGAGTCCGTGGAGGTTCTTCCCTGCTGGGGTTCGCTAGCCCCCTGATCCAGAGGAGTCCGTGGAGATTATTCCCTGCTGGGGTTCGCTAGCCCCCTGATCCAGAGGAGTCGGTGTAGTTTCTTCCCTGCTGGGGTTCGCTAGCCCCCTGATCCAGAGGAGTCCGTTGAGATTATTCCCTGCTGGGGTTCGCTAGCCCCCTGATCCAGAGGAGTCCGTGGAGGTTCTTCCCTGCTGGGGTTCGCTAGCCCCCTGATCCAGAGGAGTCCGTGGAGATTATTCCCTGCTGGGGTTCGCTAGCCCCCTGATCCAGAGGAGTCCGTGGAGGTTCTTCCCTGCTGGGGTTCGCTAGCCCCCTGATCCAGAGGAGTCCGTGGAGATTATTCCCTGCTGGGGTTCGCTATCCCTATGATCCAGAGGAGTCCGAGGAATCTATTGATAGGGAATTATGTAATTGTTTAAAAATAATGATCTCTTTTCACTCTCATACCAACTAGAGATATTAAACTCGCGGCTTTATAATTATAAAATGAACACACATAAAAACGCTAATTAAATCTCTTTCACTAATAATATATTTTTTTCAGTTTCAATTTTATTAAAATTAATTTTGTGAATGAAATATTTTTATTTTTATCTGAGATTAAATTGGTGTGTGTTAAGTTGAGATCAACGATTAGAAAGTTTTATAAATGTATTTTAAATTTAAAACTTACAAGTTATCTTTGTAGAAGTGTGTGAAATAATTACCAACATATTCCTTTTTTTTAAAGCAAATGATTAACCATTTGATTCCAAGAACCTAACCATCACACGATGTCTTAAATTATATATCATTTTGTTTTTCTTTTTTTAAATATTTCTATTTTCAATATTTAATGAAAAATATTGAGGTAAGAAACACACCCTTTGTATTAAAAAATGCGCAAATGCAATAACCTCTCTGTAAATCATTGAAATAATTTTCCAGTTTACCTGCCATAGGGGTATTTGGGCATGAATAACAATGTATCAGTGTCTATAGGTTATACTTATGTCCATAGGTTCACTAAACACTCCTAAGCTGTCTTCAATAGAAAATGCAGGGTATATCCCAAGACAATTTCAATACAATAGTAGAGCGGTCTGGAGATTAATTTGGCGAAACCGCTGAGAGGGATTACTACTGATGAGACAAGACTTTTCATTCAATAACTTATATCATTGCTACTCATCATCAATAGGGTCAAAATCGGAGTATCTTTATTTTTCTTATGTAGTCTATCTCTCTCATGTGTTTCTATTCACATGTGTTGTGTGTTGTGTTGATGTGTGTTCAGGGATGGGAATCGAACCCACAGTGTTCTGCTTACCGGGAAGATGCCATGTCCACTATGCTACCATGTGTTGATGTGTGTGTTCATGTAATATAGAAATTTTATATAATACTTTCATTATAACAAAATTTGAAGGTAATGTTTAGTGTAATGAAGATAATTATTTATTCAGTGAATCCAGGTTCCTGGAGCATACAAATGTTGTCATATACCCGGCTGTTCTGTCAAACAATGTCTTCTTTTCTTCCGATTGAAGAGTTATGAAGTTCCAATGTATGAGGTGGCGGCAAGCAAATCTATTAATTGATTGATTCTCAGAGATTTCTAAGCTTAAATTAGTGATTCCTAGGAAGGCGGCCGTCTGGAATCTTTGGTGGTGGACAGTTGAAGAGATGTCCATGTTTTGGTCTTCATCTATGCAATATGGGTCTTCTTTCCATACTTTTACATAGTCTCCCTGACTATAACCATGGCCTGTCAGAATTGTTATTGCGTAAATCCATGTTTAATATTTTAAAGCATTGAGAACAGTAACAGAGATTTTTATACAAATCAGGTTTTTAGAGGGCACAACTACCTTATATTTTACGATATATATAGTTACAATTTCTATAAATAGATTTTTGAAACATTAATTGTAATTTGAATATAATTTATAAATATATTTAAATCATATAGAATCGAGCCTCCCTCTTTCTCTCCCTGTGAAAGATTCTTAATTTCAGAATCAGTGTTCCTTACACAATGACAATTGAAATAATTTTATTGACATCTTGGCAATACATGCAAAAGTGCACAGTCTGCATTATTTTAAAAAGATAATTATATATTTACATAAAACTATATTGTCATAACCATAAATGTACATAGCGTGTAACTGTAAATAATACATCAGCAGCTCGGCGAATATTATGTACCTAAGTCCCGATAGATGGCGCGCTGTCAGATCGGCAAGTGTTATGTACCTAAGCGCCGATAGATGGCGGGCGCGCTAGGCAGGAAGTTTGTAAAAATTAGCCGCCATCTTAAGAGGTGTAGCCGATCGCCAGCCGTTTGGGTCTTTGACATTACTTCCTTAATTTATAATTATTTTAATCCATTCGAATTAGTTTATCTCTTCTCCTTTTTATCCCTCAAACCATTTAACTATTTGAAGTCATCTAATAAATCATTATTTTAATCTACCTAAACGATATGTCAATACTGTGACAATATGTACAATGACCCGAAGATCCAGGCCCGCAGGTCAGGGGTCGCCCGAGGACATTGAAGACTTCGATGATGAGGGGCCTGTGTGTGTGTGAAATAATGATTATTGTTTATTCCCCTGGAAATATTTATTTTAGGGAAATATTCTCAAAGGTTTTGCATGTGCTACTGGCTGGTTGATATTCTATTTCGATTTATATATACATGATTGCCTGAATTTATCCATATTATATTGTAACACAGTATTTATAAATTTAATAACAGAGTATCATTTTTTATGTTTGTATTTTGCTACTCTGTAAACTTCCTTCATTGCTTATCTTTGTTTATCATTCATAGTTTGTTCTTGCCTTAAATAAATTGCTGTTTCATCCTGAAATTTGTCTTTCCTAATTTTCCACGTGGCGTATATAGAGTACCAGTGTTTCCAGAGTAGTCCTCAGATCTTCTATTTTTCCTCCCTCGAACTACTTCCCACAGGTTTCTGCATCCTGGCGGCCCCACTACGCCTCGGCAAGTGCAAGCTGCGAGAACACGTCACTTCGCATGCCCGAGCGTCATCCGGGACTTTCTGGCAACTGGCGTCGTAAACAACAAGGCTTGCTCCAATGGTCATTACTTCTTTTCTCTTTACATGTTTAACTCTTTAAATAAATTATTTTATTTTACAAAAATAATTACAATCTTATCAGCGGTCTTTCCACAAACTACAGCAACACGCACACAACCATCCCCACAAAAAAATAAAAAGAACGTTAAGTTGATATATATCCCGATAGATAGCGCTCATACAACATCAACGTTAAGTTGATATTTATTCCGATAGATCGCGCTCGGTCAACATCAACGTTCAGTTGATATATATCCCGATAGATGGCGCTCGGTCAACATCAACGTTCAGTTGATATATATCCCGATAGATGGCGCTCGGTCAACATCAACGTTCAGTTGATATATATCCCGATAGATCGTGCTCGGTCAACATCAACGTTCAGTTGATATATATCCCGATAGATCGTGCTCGGTCAACATCAACGTTCAGTTGATATATATCCCGATAGATGGCGCTCGGTCAACATCAACGTTCAGTTGATATATATCCCGATAGATGGCGCTCGGTCAACATCAACGTTCAGTTGATATATATCCCGATAGATGGCGCTCGGTCAACATCAACGTTCAGTTGATATATATCCCGATAGATCGCGCTCGGTCAACATCAACGTTCAGTTGATATATATCCCGATAGATCGAGCTCGGTCAACATCAACGTTCAGTTGATATATATCCCGATAGATGGCGCTCGGTCAACATCAACGTTCAGTTGATATATATCCCGATAGATGGCGCTCGGTCAACATCAACGTTCAGTTGATATATATCCCGATAGATGGCGCTCGGTCAACATCAACGTTCTGTTGATATATATCCCGATAGATGGCGCTCGGTCAACATCAACGTTCAGTTGATATATATCCCGATAGATGGCGCTCGGTCAACATCAACGTTCAGTTGATATATATCCCGATAGATGGCGCTCGGTCAACATCAACGTTCAGTTGATATATATCCCGATAGATGGCGCTCGGTCAACATCAACGTTCAGTTGATATATATCCCGATAGATGGCGCTCGGTCAACATCAACGTTCAGTTGATATATATCCCGATAGATGGCGCTCGGTCAACATCAACGTTCTGTTGATATATATCCCGATAGATGGCGCTCGGTCAACATCAAAGTTCTGTTGATATATATCCCGATAGATGGCGCTCGGTCAACATCAACGTTCAGTTGATATATATCCCGATAGATGGCGCTCGGTCAACATCAACGTTCAGTTGATATATATCCCGATAGATGGCGCTCGGTCAACATCAACGTTCTGTTGATATATATCCCGATAGATCGTGCTCGGTCAACATCAACGTTCTGTTGATATTTATCCCGATAGATGGCGCTCGGTCAACATCAACGTTCAGTTGATATTTATCCCGATAGATGGCGCTCGGTCAACATCAACGTTCAGTTGATATTTATCCCGATAGATGGCGCTCGGTCAACATCAACGTTCAGTTGATATATATCCCGATAGATGGCGCTCGGTCAACATCAACGTTCAGTTGATATTTATCCCGATAGATGGCGCTCAGTCAACATCAACGTTCTGTTGATATTTATCCCGATAGATGGCGCTCGGTCAACATCAACGTTCAGTTGATATTTATCCCGATAGATGGCGCTCGGTCAACATCAACGTTCTGTTGATATATATCCCGATAGATCGTGCTCGGTCAACATCAACGTTCAGTTGATATTTATCCCGATAGATGGCGCTCGGTCAACATCAACGTTCTGTTGATATTTATTCTGATAGATGGCGCTGTGCCAACATCAACGTTCAGTTGATATTTATTCCGGTAGATGGCGCTGTGCCAACATCAACGTTCAGTTGATATTTATCCCGATAGATGGCGCTCGGTAAACATCAATGTTCAGTAGATATTTATTCCATTAGATGGCGCTCCGCCAACATCAACATTCAGTTGATATTTATTCCGATAGATGGCGCTGTGCCATCATTGCCCCAGGTTTTTTAGTGCGCTTGTTACTGCTCATTCTCCTCCTTTTTCATCCAGGCTTGGGACCGGCAAAGGCGGAGTTACTTCTAGTGTAGATACACACACTATCATCCAATAGTTTGTAGATTGTTTAAAACCGTTTGTGAAGCGTCTGTTTGTTCTCAGATAGACAAAGGTTCTGCGATATGATTGTATTGTCCTGGACATTCCTCCACAGCTGTGTGACTCCATACATCAGTTATTTCATATGTACATTATATACATGTTTGCGTGTTAGTGGTGTTTGTGAAACTATTGTCCATATTATTGGGCAATCTATACAGCCTCCACCACACATCAGCGGAGGAATCAATATCCACTTCTCAAGAGTGGATACAACATCTACCATCGCCAATCTAAGCTGCGAGAATGAATTGGAAGTCGCTTAACATCAGCGAAGGAATCAATAATCATTTCTCAAGAGTGGATACAACATCTACCATCGCCAATCTAAGCTGCGAGAATGAATTGAAAGTCGCCTAACATCAGCGAAGGAATCAATATCCACTCTCAAGAGTGGATACAACATCTACCAACGTCAATCTAAGCTGAGAGAATGAATTGAAAGTCGCCTAACATCAGCGAAGGAATCAATATCCACTCTCAAGAGTGGATACAACATCTACCAACGTCAATCTAAGCTGCGAGAATGAATTGAAAGTCGCCTAACATCAGCGAAGGAATCAATATCCACTCTCAAGAGTGGATACAACATCTACCAACGTCAATCTAAGCTGCGAGAATGAATTGAAAGTCGCCTAACATCAGCGAAGGAATCAATATCCGCCTCTCAAGAGTGGATTCAACATCTACCATCGTCAATCTACGCTGCGAAAATGAATTGAAAGTCGCCTAACATCAGCGAAGGAATCAATATCCACTCTCAAGAGTGGATACAACATCTACCAACGCCAATCTAAGCTGCGATAATGAATTGAAAGTCACTTAACATCAGCGGAGGAATCAATATCCACCTCACAAGAGTGGATGCAACATCTACCATCCGCAATCTCCGCTGCGAGGATGAATTGAAAGTCTCGATTTACATCAGCGGAGGAATCAATATCCACTATCCACCTTTCAAGAGGAAACGGAAGATTCCCACCAGCCAGGTGGTATACTATTCTACCTTACCCTACCCTTAACACCACACTTACGAGGGCTAACAATCCCAAATGCATACGTAGTTGGTTTTTATCTATTTATCAAGAAAATGGGTTGGCAAATATAATGGAATAAACCTACATCAACGTTTAGTCGATATTTATTCCGGAAGATGGCGCTCACTCATCTAAAAATGTTCATTTTAGCTGTCAGGATATGCATATTATTCATACCACTACCTGGCATTTTTCTCTTACTTTTTCCTATTATATTATTCGTGTATATGTAAATATGATTGGGTTTTCTTAATCCAGCGACTGTCAATAGATGGGAGAGGATTTGATGGGAGCGGCGTTCTAAACTTTTATTTATCGATTTACTCCCGGACAAATTTATTTAAGTTTTGTGCATGAGAAACACAGAAATATTTTATAAGTGATAAAGTGCGCACACCTCTGAGGTAATGTTAAAGTCATATGTCCTTTCCTTCGAGTCGTTAAGATGAATGTCATTATCGTCCATTCCACGGCAGCCGAAAGGACATCTAACCCTGTGTGCATGTGGACTGGAACTCAACTTCCCTCTTCCGATAGCTTGTTCGCTCCACAGACCCAGAACTAGGCACTGATTACTAGACTGCTGGTTCTGGCGTAAACCTCCGATGGGAGGCCTCGCGTGTTGACGTAAGTCCGGTTTTCAGCGTTGTCAGTATCAGCAGGGCTGTATTCAGTCTCTAGTTCGCTCCATTCCACTTTGTTGCCAATAGAGAACTCAACGAGTACAGCGAGCTGTCGGAATGGGAAGTTGGGCTCAGCGGTGTAAGAGACTGATGGGGTAAGAGAAGTGAAACAGCCTCTAACTCCCCTCTGTGTTATGTATCTAGATATCACATTGGAACCTTCATCGTGTCTTGTATTCATGATGTAGTCATGAATAGTCATTTATATAAAAAAGCTCCTCTCCCTGACTTGTGTTTCTTCTGCTATAGCGAATTGGGAGACGATTATCGTTGTCTTTATAGTTTATTGTTCAATAAATTGATAAAAAGTAACTCCGCCTTTGCCGGTCCCAAGCACGGATGAAAAAGGAAGAGGGGGAGCAGTAACAAGCTCACTAAAAAACCTGGGCTCAGCTGGCCTGGTTGATAGTACCCTGTAAGGGCTCCTAATCCAGGGATACAGGATGAGTCTGTACTCCATGATAGGAGCGGCTGCCCTTCTTTTGGAGCTAAGTCGGCCTGCCACTGAGTAGTGCTCCCAGTCTTAATGACAAAGGCAGACGCATCTACTTCATCCAGTTATGATGGATGTCAAACAGACACCATCAAGGGTTACAACTTGATACCCTAATATGATTGAGTGGAGATAAGAAAGAAGAAGATAAAGAGGGAGCAACCTTCAAAATATTTGAGATATTTTTTCCGCAAAAATACATATATGCGTTTTTTATACAAATATACTGAATATATCACCTTCAATTACCTTTCAATAAACAGATCAAGTGATATAAAGCCTTATCATTTTTAAAAATCAACTCGATTTGTGGAACCCTTGATTAAAGGTAGCATTCTCGCGTTGAAACCCTCAACGCTGTTTAGGTGGTTTGTAGTAGAATAAAACCAATCAGCTGACAAATAAACAGTAATTCTTATAAAATAAAAGGATTTAAAGCGCGAATGTTTCTTTTATACATAATACGAACTTCTACTGTCCTTACTGCGATGAAAAATATATTGGGAGGGCTTGGCTCATCAGTGGTGAACCCTCCCAGCGGTTTCGCCAATTTAATCCACCAGACCGCTTCTCAGAGCTCTAATACTGTATTGGATCATTCTGCTTTTATATGCTACACTGAAGGATGGAATCTTAGAAATGGTTTTCAAGTAAACTATGGACATAAGCTTATAGGACAGTAGCATTATATTCAAATGTTTGCATCGAGCAATGCTCTTCAGCAAACTATAAAGACAAGGCCAGTTAGGCATAAATTATTAGTAATTCTTATATACATATAAACCCATAGAAATAAGAATATAAAAGTGCTATGATATAATAAAAGGATACTCCAAAAGGTACGTGTTAGATTTCTCTTTGTAATTCAAGAAAGAGTTTTTTGTCCTATGTTCTGAGCGCGCTATTTCCCTTTTTTATATATTTGCAGATACTTCGTGGGGTAAATCCTTGTTTAAGAAATTTCTATTCGTCCAATTTATCCAGAAATCTTAATTAAATTTTCCTGTATAGAAATTCCATATTACCATTATATATGATTAACTTTAATATATATATAGATATAATAATAATAACATTGTTAATTACTGGTACCATTACTATTATTCCTAAATGTAGCTTACATTTCTGCGCTTTGGAGAATCTGTATAAGATTAAAAGGTCTTAATGAAGCTTTTTGTTGTTGTATTTTCTGGGTTGAAAAAATTCAAAAGTCAGTGTTGATATATTTACCTCTTTATAATTCTAGCCAGATTCAGTTTCACGATATGGACGTGCCCATTCATTAATAGCATGTACAATAGAAATAGAGAACACTCCTTCTAGCGGGCATTTCGATATTATGATAGATTTCTCTGCCAAAATGGCCATTTTTAGTGAATAGCTGTTTTTCGGTAAAAAGATATCTCTTTCTAAAGGAAATACTGACTCTGAAAATAAATATTGTTCAGTGTTTTTCTGCTGTTAGCGTCCATCAAGTCCAGTTTGACTTATGGTGTCTTTATGAGAAATAATTATACAATTTGATCTGTTAATGACTATTACTCGGACCTCATTTAGTGACCTTCCAGTAACTTTCTTGATCCCTTATTACCAGCTCTCAATAAAATAAATTAAACACAAAGAGCTATATTTCTTGTACAAGAAACTTAGCCCTAGATCAGGGGTTGGCAACCTTTTGAGTCGGTAGAGTCAAAAATTACAATTTACAAAATTTCAAAGTTTTTGGAGAGCCACAATTTTTTTTTATTTCCTACAATAAATAGTACTCGCATAAATAATATTTGCGTAAGGAACTATATAAAGAACCGCAGCTTCACATCCAAAGAGCCGCATGTGGCTTGCGAGCCGCAGATTGCCGACCCCTGCCCTAGATGCTTTTATTGATTTTATTAAATTACAAGTCAAGGGAAGAACGTTTATTATCAGCTTTGATATTATTATTATTGACAATTATGTGTTTAAACAAGTAACAAAGAGATGGACATCCATAAAAGACTAATAAAATAATTTAATGTGTTTATTCAGCAATACTGATGAGCGAATGGATACATGTGTTGTAAGATGCAGAGAAAGGGGATGCTAAACGTTCCTGGTAGCTTCAATGTCCGAGGACGGCAACAGGGGACATGTGATGGGGTTCGCTAGCCCCCTGATCCAGAAGAGTCTGTGGAGTTTCTTCGCTGCTGGGGTTCGCTAGTCCCCTGATCCAGAGGAGTCGGTGGAGTTTCATCTCTGCTGGGATTCGCTAGCCCTCTGTCCCAGAGGAGTCGGTGGAGATTCTTCCCTGCTGGGGTTCGCTAGCCCCCTGATCCAGAGGAGTCGGTGGAGTTTCTTCCCTGCTGGGGTTCGCTAGCCCCCTGATCCAGAGGAGTCGGTGGAGTTTCTTCCCTGCTAGGGTTCGCTAGCCCCCTGATCCAGAGGAGTCGGTGGAGTTTCTTCCCTGCTGGGGTTCGCTAGCCTCCTGATCCAGAGGAGTCGGTGGAGTTTCTTCCCTGCTGGGGTTCGCTAGCCACCTGATCCAGAGGAGTCGGTGGAGTTTCTTCCCTGCTGGGGTTTGCTAGCCCCCTGATCCAGAGGAGTCGGGGTAGGTTCTTCCCTGCTAGGGTTCGCTAGCCTCCTGGTCCAGAGGAGTCCGTGGAGGTTCTTCCCTGCTGGGGTTCGCTAGCCTCCTGATCCAGAGGAGTCCGTGGAGGTTCTTCCCTGCTGGGGTTCGCTAGCTCCCTGATCCAGAGGAGTACGTGGAGGTTCTTCCCTGCTGGGGTTCGCTAGCCCCCTGATCCAGAGGAGTACGTGGAGGTTCTTCCCTGCTGGGGTTCGCTAGCCCCCTGATCCAGAGGAGTACACGGAGGTTCTTTCCTGCTGGGGTTCGCTAGCCCCCTGATCCAGAGGAGTTGGTGGAGGTTCTTCCCTGCTGGGGTTCCCTAGCCCCTTGATCCAGATTACTACGGGAAGCGACTTCAGTGTACTACGGAGAGCGACTTCAGCTTACTACGGGGAGCGACTTCGGCGTACTACGGAGAGCGACTTCGGTGTACTACGGAGAGCGACTTCAGCTTACTACGGGGAGCGACTTCGGCGTACTACGGAGAGCGACTTCGGTGTACTACGGAGAGCGACTTCAGCTTACTACGGGGAGCGACTTCGGCGTACTACGGAGAGCGACTTCGGCGTACTACGGAGAGCGACTTCAGCTTACTACGGGGAGCGACTTCGGCGTACTACGGAGAGCGACTTCGGCGTACTACGGAGAGCGACTTCGGTGTACTACGGAGAGCGACTTCGGTGTACTACGGAGAGCGACTTCAGCTTACTACGGGGAGCGACTTCGGCGTACTACGGAGAGCGACTTCGGTGTACTACGGAGAGCGACTTCAGCTTACTACGGGGAGCGACTTCGGCGTACTACGGAGAGCGACTTCGGCGTACTACGGAGAGCGACTTCGGTGTACTACGGAGAGCGACTTCGGTGTACTACGGGAGCGACTTCAGCTTACTACGGGGAGCGACTTCAGCTTACTACGGGGAGCGACTTCAGCGTACTACGGAGAAGGAACCAAGAAGGATTTTTAAAATAAAGTTTATATTTTTTCAAATATGTATTTATTTCAACACGAAAATTAATATGCTGAATCGTTAGAATTTTTCTATTAAAAAAACAATATTCTTCAATATAATGCTCTATTCTAGGACAAATTAACAAACATGAAGGTACTTTTTATATTAAAACAGATATTTCATAACATCAATTTTCCATCTTTGAAGAAGCGAGCCATAGAACTAAATATTCTCACACTGGGTTATAAATAATTAAATTAACTCAAGAGGTTCTCTCACGTCAAGTCTGAGCTGTGTAAGTCATGTGCAGGCTCGGGGATACATTGTTCAAGATTCACGATAATCAATTGAATGTTTTAATTAATATACAGAGGGTGGGCCAGGACCTTCCAAAATGCCTGTTATGAGAATTCGAAACTATTATAGACGTGTATGATTCTTTTAAAAGCGCGAAAATGTATCATATTAAAATCTGTTATATTTTATAATTAAAATTTCATATCACAATGTGTATTTATATTTCAGTTACATGAGATATGATTGGTGAATTTTATTTGATTCAAAATAACCCCCAGTTCCCTCCACCACGGAATTTTTTTACATTAAAAAGCACAACTACGATGAAAAAAAAACGCAAAAATATATCACAATTACCAATTCTTACATAAATATTTCCATTATTGGAAAAAGAAAACACAAGATTACTTCTCTCCATGATTACAGTATAACTGTAAACAATGAGGTGTCCTAGAGAGTAAAATTAATTTTTTTAGCTATTTCATTAATACAACACAACAACAACAAAAAGCTTTATTAAGACCTTTTAGTTTTTTACAGATTCTCCAAGAAGAAATGTAGAATACATGCAGGAAAAACCGTAATAGTACCTTAATGGTAATATATGAAATTTATATACAGGAAAACTTAATTAAGACAATTACAAGCTAATAAATAGATTAGTCTGGGTAAATTGGAGGAAAAATAAATTTATTATGCATGGATTTACCACGGAGTCTCTGCAAATGAAGATGAAAAAAAAGTAAAAGCTACTAATCACAATCAACATTGATAATGAAATTTACATTCAAGAAAACCTAATTAAGACAATTGTAGTTATTTCATTATTTTTTTTTATGTATTCATTTTCTTCCCGTTACATTTATTCCATTTGTAGTCTTTTATTTGTACAAAAATGTTTTATATAATGCAATTTTATCCATCCCTAAAAGTTGATCATTAAACATTCTGAAAAATAATAAATAAAAAAGTCTAAATGGTATCAAATCATATTATTGTGAATTATCCCTATATATATAAAAGTCAGGTATGTATATATGTTTGTCGGCTATACACTTCCACAATACGCAACTAATCTGACTGAGATTGTAACAGTATATAGAGTAGAATCTGTAAAAACTTATAGTGAAATTCTATCCCGAATATCTTTCAAGTTATTTGCAAATTTGCCCTATCGCTCGCAAGCAGCGCCTCTAGCGGTGAAGATGGGAGACAATATCAGCTGACCTAATGTATGTCATAATTTGTATATAACTGTATGCACCTCCGACCCACTATGTATGTACAATGTATGTTTTAAAAGGATTTAATAAAAGAACAAAGGTAACTGGAGGATAGAACGCCTTAGAGAAAAACCTAGGAAGTAGGCTTAGAAGAGAACACAACTATTAATAAAGTCACAGTCAACCTTATGACCCCGGAAATCCTAAAAACTAAGTTTAACGACCAGTATTTCCTGGGCAAGGCCGGATATCTTCCGACAAAGACCTCAGTAGAGACCAATTAGAAGATAACACCTAAGTAGGTCAACCAATAGCCAACGGCCATGTGAC
Organism: Cordylochernes scorpioides; assembly: GCA_030710605.1. NCBI lineage: Eukaryota > Metazoa > Arthropoda > Arachnida > Pseudoscorpiones > Chernetidae > Cordylochernes > Cordylochernes scorpioides. The sequence goes on along the minus strand of CP092866.1, from coordinate 33,220,827 downwards.
ATCTTCCTACCAATTAGGAAACAACACCTAAGTAGGTCAACCAATAGAAAAAAAGCCCACGTGACAGCTTCCCGCCAATGGGAAAGAAGAAAACTCTTGGTGTTAAATCGAGAACCTAGGATAGTTAGTAGTCGCTTCGCTCCCACCGAGTTCGGATCAGGCTTCGACCCGCTACCACCAAGGTAACCTCTGCTCTAGAGACTTTTCTCTCAATTCATCCCATAGTCAAGTCGGTCATCACCATGTGATCCGATATTTAATAGTCAAAATCGCTCCGCTTTCTCAAGCTTTCTTTCCTCCAATCCAGTTGCCTTTTATTTTCAAACCCCATCACGTGTCCTGATTATTCCTAACTGTATGCTTCACTTTCCACTCAAACGACTGCGTTTCAACCAATCCTCACCATTCTCATCGAACAACAAGAAATTCCGCAACGATATTGTCACAGAACGGTTAAGTCGACAGGATAAAGATATTATGGAGCTTAATCAGGATTCCACAGGCGTAAAGTCGGACGGCCCGACGAAAACAACGGAAGAAAGGCAGGAAGTAAGAGAGACGGGCGAGACAACTGCGCCCCTAGCGGACGTCGTCACCCAGCTGTCGACGCTCTTGACCCGAGCAAAGGTTTCTGATGGAGCTGAGGCGACAATCCCGCCTTTCGATGGCACATACAGCGCGATCCAGTTTTTCCAGGCGTTCGACCGAAAAATGGAAGACGCCTCCATGGGAGAACAAGAAAAATTACTCCGCCTGCCAAACTACCTGGTGCGACAACCCCTGGAGCTCTTCAGGAAACTTCGGCTGGCCGACCGGAGCTATTTCCAGGTGAGGCAAATCCTCCTAGATCTCTATCCTGAATCAAGCGAAGCATCCTTTGCGAAATATTTCGCCATGAAGCTCACTGGACAAGCCAACTTAGAGACCTACTACCGGGAGAAAACCGCCATGGGATTGCAACTAGGACTTCCGCAGGAGGTGATCCTCGAGACGCTGACAGAAGGACTGCCATTCAACGACCAGCGCCTAGTCCGCGTAGTGCCTCCCGAGAACCTAGGAGAGTGGTTCCGACTGGTACAGCGGATCCACGGGCCCAGTGTACCGACAACGCGACCCAGAGAGGATCAACCACCCACAATGTCGGGTCCGTATCACAGCACACCCCGACGCCCAGGTGCATGGAATGTACCTCTTCCGCCGTCCAACTGTAAGTTCTGCGGCGCGAGGCACTGGCACAGCGAATGCCGACATCGACCAGTCCCGGCGACCCACGAAAAAGTGCGGACAGTGCAAACAGTCCCAAAATCACCAGTCCCGATTCCACAACAACCAAGTCAAGCCAGAGACACCCAGCCGAGCAGACTTTTCGAGACTGAGGTAGGATCCCTAAACCAACTGACTGTCAAACTTTTTCTAGCCCCTAATATACCATGCCCCTTTTTAATTGATACAGGCGCCAGCCTGAATATAGTGCCATATAATCTTTACCATATGTTAAAAACCCACCTGCCTAATTTAACCCTTGAGGGACATTCACTGGACCTCCAAACCCTAAACGGTTTTGCAAAAACCATGGGTAAACTGCCTATCCCACTGACAATAGGACAAATATCCCGAAGAGAATTTCCATGTAGTGAATGCACCGTTACCATTTGGAATTCTTAGTATCAATAGCCTCCATAAATTCAGATTAACCATAGATTTTAATAAATGCACTATATTCCAGCTGGGCGCCCCATTGTCTACCCCATCCTACCATTTTAACAATGTACCAAATGTATGCACGTACTGGCAGTGTCAGGCGATGTCACAAAGATCTTACCATACAGCCAAATCGTCCGCCTATGACAACCATTGCGTGCATTCATTGAAAAACACCCCCTTACCTACATGCCCTTTTTTCACTAAGGCCAATTGCCTTTTTTATATGCCATCAAATAACCAAGCCACAACGACTTCAACCATCACCATGCCCAAAAAACGTGTCAGTACAGCTCACACACTTACCACAAAGTTCATACGTAACCATACGTCGTCGCGCCACAATCACGCAAATGTACCTCACAACAAACACGACATTCACAATAACAATACCCAGACAGCCCCCATCCAACAGGACGGTTTTCACGCTAACAAACACGCACCCATACGTCATCACGCAACAAACACGCACAACCCGCCCAACAAGCGCGACACTCGCGCCAAAAGACGACAACAACCAGTAAACGCATGCACAACCGTTAAAAATAATACAATCATCCCGTCTACACAAAACATAGAAAAAATTCACGCCACCAAACAACCACACAATCAAAAAACATTGCGATCTTTCCTAAAAGCTGTGAACGCCTATAAAGAGTTCATTCCAGACCACGCCCGCTTGCGGACGCCGCTTGTCAACCTTCTAAAAAGGGATGTCATGTGGGTCTGGGGTGACGAATGCCAGAAAGCGTTCACTAATCTGAAAGAAAGCCTTACCACACACCCCACATTACACCTTTACCAAGAAGGTCTGCCATGCCAGGTGTACTGTAACACCTCAACATTCGGCATTGCAGGCATTCTTAAACAAGTCTACCCTGATGGGAAGACATACCCAGTTCAACATTTCAGCCGCTCTCTGCGTGGTAACGAGCGAAATTATTCAGACTTGGAACTACAATGCCTAGCCATTGTGGAAAGTGTGGATAACTTCCGCGCCTGTCTAATGGGCAGAAAGTTTACAATACTTTCTGACCATCCTGCATTGCAGTGGTTGAAAGAGATCAAAGCCCCGTCAGGCAGATTGTTTCGATGGAGGTTAAGACTGTCAAGATACGAATATGAGGTCCGTAGCATAAATGGAGTACAACAATATGAAACGGGCGTTGTAACTCGTATCCCATTTTGTGGCTTTCTAGATGCGCCACTCATAAAGAGCCAACAGTCTTCTCCACCGGGAAAATCTCGCGTGACTATGGATCACAATGAACTACGCACCGTCTCCCGAAAAGGTGTACTTAAAACTATAGTCCCAAGTTCACTTACAGCCAGACTTCTTAAGTCCGTACACACACAACACCACCATCCAAACATCTCCAAGATGACGAGACTCATCTCGTCACAATATTATTGGCAGAACATGACACAAGACATCGCCAAACAGGTAAAAACCTGTCCCACCTGCCGATTCGCTAGAAGAATCGATGAATCCAACCAACCTCCACGTAAAAATACCGACACAGCCCCCAAGGCAAAACAAAATTCGTACATAAAACACAGCGTACACACAACACAAACAATGCCGAAATTACATCACCCACGTCAGAGAAACGATCACACATCTCCACTTAAACCAATTACCGCCGACATATCTCTAATAAAACCATTGACGATCAAACAGGAGAACTGCGAACCTATCAATCATTTAAATTCTACAATTAATAAGGTTCAAGCAAATATTTCAGAATCAACATTTATAACAACATGGAAGAACATGGGTCAATACCCTATCTTTCATCTGATTTTTATCCTTTGTTTGCTAGCTTTACCATACCAATATATCCCAGTTTTATTTCTTAGTTATTTGTTTATCTATACCATGCCCTCTCATAGAATTTTCGAGCTACAAGAGGCAGTTTTTCATTGTGGACAAGCATTTATAAAACTTCTCATAATTTTAGGAACCATTTTTGCAGAAAATCTAAATAAAATCCGAGGAAATAGAAGTAACTGAAAGTAACAAGATCCGAGTCACACCCACAAAGTCAAATAGGAAACAGGACGTAGTTCCGCGAGATCATAAAATTCGAGTAAGACAGCTAATGCAAATAGAGGAAGCGTAGTCCCCCACTTCCGGATCCAATTACTTGCAAATAGTGGATGGGTAATTTTAGGTCGGATCCTGCCTACCCGACACACCCCACTTCCGTATCTCTAATTACAATAAAGAAATCACCTATTGAGGTCAACTGGGAAGCTCTCTATGCCACCGATTTTGGATTCCAATTCGAGCCTGCGTACCGACTTTTGCAAAATGTAGTCCAATCGCCTTATCACAAGAAAATTAAACAAGATACACACACAAACATTCTAAATGAGTTCCCATCCCTATTATAACTAATCATAATTACTTTACAGACTTCCAAAAAAAAAAAAAACATTACATATTCCACCTACACGTAGATATCACAGACCTTAGGATCTCGACAACACATAGAATTCGCTCACACATTTCTTACACAAAAGACATCTAACATTTTTCACAATACACACAAAGACAAAAAATTATACATAAAGGTTATATAGATTTCCATGTCTCCTGTACACATAGCATAAACGCGCACTTGAGGGCTAGGATCACGTTTCCACCTAAGTGTCGCTACAGATGAGACAAAAAATTTATAGGGCATAATTGAGCAATTAAAACATTTAGATCAGGGCATGTAGATACACAACGGGTTCAAACCAATACACCTTATTGTTGATATAAACCATTTTCACTATTTCTTTTTTTTTTCCCCAAATTAAAATTTAAATACTTAACCAATTTAGCAATTTATTCAATTTATTATCACTTTTAATCATTAATTATCATTTTATTTACCACTTAGTTTATATTATCATAGTTTCAAATCAACGAAAACTCACTGGTTTTCTTTTAAAATTAGATATTATATTTTATTTTGATTTACAAAAACATTCTCTTTTTTTTTTCTCTCTCACCATGCATCAAGCATTCACTTTGATTTCTTCCAACTTTTATTTTATATTGATTTCTCAAAAGACCTAATGGAAATCCCTCGATTTCCATTCCCAATTTCGAGTAGAATATAGTTAGGCATTTCTTTTTTCACCATGCAACAAAACATTTTTTTTTTCACCATGCAATCAAGCATTCACTTTGATTTCTTCCAATTTTTATATTTTTGATTTCTCAAAAGCCCTAATAAAAATCCCTCGATTTCCATTCCCAATTTCGAGTAGAATATAGTTTGGCATTTCTTTTTTACCATGCAACAAGCACTTCTTTTTTTTTTTCACCATGCATCAAGCATTCACTTTGATTTCTTCCAACTTTTTATATTATTTTTGATTTCTCAAAAGCCCTAATAGAACTCCCTCGATTTTATTTCCAATCTCGAGTAGAATATCGTTTAGGCGCATTTTCTTTTCTTTTTAACCCACTATGTACCATAGCATTCATTTTGATTTCTTACAATTAAAAATTTTTGATTTCTATTAATTATACTCAACCTATATCATCAACACCATTCTATTTTACCTCTTATATCACCACCAATGCTTGTATATAGCCTCTCAATACCCACAACTAATTTTCCCACAAAATTATTTTTCCCTTTCCAGAATTCTCTCAGGCTAACCCCTTCTTGAATTCTTCACATGTAGGGGGCGCATCTGTCATAATTTGTATATAACTGTATGCACCTCCGACCCACTATGTATGTACAATGTAAGTTTTAAAAGGATTTAATAAAAGAACAAAGTTAACTGGAGGATAGAACGCCTTAGAGAAAAACCTAGGAAGTAGGCTTAGAAGAGAACACAACTATTAATAAAGTCACAGTCAACCTTATGACCCCGGAAATCCTAAAAACTAAGTTTAACGACCAGTATTTCCTGGGCAAGGCCGGATATCTTCCGACAAAGACCTCAGTAGAGACCAATTAGAAGATAACACCTAAGTAGGTCAACCAATAGCCAACGGCCATGTGACATCTTCCTACCAATTAGGAAACAACACCTAAGTAGGTCAACCAATAGAAAAAAAGCCCACGTGACAGCTTCCCGCCAATGGGAAAGAAGAAAACTCTTGGTGTTAAATCGAGAACCTAGGATAGTTAGTAGTCGCTTCGCTCCCACCGAGTTCGGATCAGGCTTCGACCCGCTCCCACCAAGGTAACCTCTGCTCTAGAGACCTTTCTCTCAATTAATCCCATAGTCAAGTCGGTCATCACCATGTGATCCGATATTTAATAGTCAAAATCGCTCCGCTTTCTCAAGCTTTCTTTCCTCCAATCCAGTTGCCTTTTATTTTCAAACCCCATCACGTGTCCTGATTATTCCTAACTGTATGCTTCACTTTCCACTCAAACGACTGCGTTTCAACCAATCCTCACCATTCTCATCGAACAACAAGAAATTCCGCAACGATATTGTCACATGTACATGTAAAGCGTGTTCTAACAGGACATGGAGAAAAATCTGGAAGAGATTTTTTATCGCATTTTTAGCCAAGAAAAGCCAAGTTCTGGGCAAAAATAGTTGTTTTTAGTCAGAAAAGGATGATGACAATATTGATGTATCATGTTTGATTATCATATACAAAATTATATCGGGGAAAAATTCCAAAAAGCTGAAACCACGGGTGAAGCCAGTTCATTTTTAGTGTGCAGGAACAAAATTCTTAAAAAAATAAAAAAAAATCATTCATTCAAGCAGGAGACACAAAGCCAGATCACCTCTCTTTAAAAATATTGCTTCTCAGACACAAAGTTAGGAACGGGACGTTTCACAAGAGTGAAATCCACGGCACCAATTTATAATTGTAACGAATAGTATTTGAAAATCAAAATTATAGAATTTTCAAATATCGTTGTGAAAATTTACATTATTTTAATATTTTAAAAACACACAAAGTTTGGACCGGAACGTTTCACAAGAGTGACATCCACGGCGCCAATTTATAATTGTAACGAATAGTATTTGAATAAAAACATTTAATCGGGTAAAACCCGTGCGTGGCCGGGTCATTCGGCTAGTTATATATAAAATGAAGCTATACGTCGGAAAAGACTAGGAAAGCTAATACATGGTCTCCTTTTCCACCATGACAATGCTCGTCCACACACGGCCAAACACACAATGGAAACTTTAAGAAAACTTGGTTGTGAAGTTTTGGTACATCCTGCTTATAGTCCCGAACTTGCTCCCTGTGACTTTGACACACCTTAAAGCTGCTCTACGTGGACAAAGATTCTCGAAGAATTTGGAGGTGGAAAAGTTTTCCAAAGATTGGTGTAGGGAACAACCGCAACTCTTCTTTTCTCAGGGATTTGACAAGCTAGTTAAAATATGGAATATATGTATTAAAAATACGGTAATTATGTAGATTTTTTTGTTGTTGTTAAGTAAGTTTATACTTCTTCATATTTTTCATGTGACCACTTTCCTTAAACTTATTGACTCATCCTCCTACATACCAGGAACTTGGGCTTATTTTAGATGTGTTTTAATGTACAAATGTGTATTCAAAACGTGTGTGGTGTGCTTTTATTAAATTATTCATTTAATTTTTTTCTTACAAACCCCACGTTGTGAATTGATGGAAGAGTGGCCGTCAGCCTTGACCCAGGATCGAATTCTGCATTTTTTTCTTAAAAAATGCGTCAAAGTCCCAGATTCTTTGTCCAACCCCACCAGTGAGTGCAAGTAGCCAAACAGGGCTACGACAAACTTTAAGTACAAGGGTCGAATTACTTTCCACATGACATGTGGTGTACTTTCAGTGTAGCAGTCGATAACTATTCACCATGATTATCATGGCCACTACTGTGTACAAATTATAATTATTAACTTTAAGCACATTAATATGTAGCGGCTCCCAAATATTAACTTTTCCTATTTTCATTATAAGTTTTAATTTGTCTAATAACTATTCAATTCAAATATTAAAATTATTCATCTTATAAATATATAATGCTTATAAAATATACTTTATTAAAATTATATGAATTAACATTAATATCATATTAATTGTTGCCATATCAATATAATAAAATAATTATACATCATTCTAAATATAAATCATAAATAATATGAAATGTAAATATTTATCTATAATATATCAAGCACATATGTCTATCATTATATAATCTAGAATTGATATTTGACCACACACACAGATATAAAAAATAACTCCAACATGTAGTATACAACAATTTAACCCCTTCTGATAATTTGTATAAATAAATGTAATTAAAAGTTGATTTTACAATAAATAATTTGTTATCTGACTCCGCCTAGAATTCCATGCCACCCACAAATAAACACGTTACAAATATGATGACGCCAGGAAATAAGTGAACTACTATCCGTTTTACTGTGGGGATAAACTGGCGCTGGCCCCTGATGGTCTTCACAATATTTCCCCCCATTGAAGTAAAGAATAGAGAAAAAAAAAAACGTGTAGATTATTTTTGAAATAATATATTTTAAAAACATTTAAACTCCTAGAGAGAGGGATAGAGAAAACATATTATTAATGTAATATTTTTCATTGTAATTTAAATATTCAACTGTTTAAAATATCGTAGATGAAGTCTAGCATTCACATTATTTGTGAAAAATTATTTTTTATATTTCATTTTAAAAATGAAAAAAACTTCGGCATACACCAATGTCATTCTGAATAACAAATCAAAACATTGGAAATCAAAACATTGAGAATAAGATATCTTAACAAACGATTAAAAATACAAGAGTGAAGCCTTCCTCGCCAAACAGGAAATACGCGTACATTGGGCTTACGTCATCAGCTTCTGGCCTCCTGCATTCACTGAAACATGCCCAGGTTCAAATCCTCTTTGAGTTTTAAATTTTTAAATCGATTTTATATTTCACAGAAAAATATATAAAATAAAATATGAAAGGAATATATTTTAAAAACATTTTAAAACTTTCTGCAGAGCACAAGAATTCTATAAAAACCGCTCTTTCGATAGGATATTACAAGAATACAACGAAATAAGAAAAATGGAAGAAACGATATGGTTATATGGTTGAAGTCGAGGCCGAATGCCATAGAAATATGTGTTGTAGGTTGACGACAGAGAAAAGGCTCGTTAAACACCATTCTGGCCAGATGTCGAGAAGTGACAGGTATATAAGGAATGGCGGAGCTAGTTGGTTGGATGGTCCGGATAGGCGGTGGGGAGAGGCTTGTTCGCTGCGTGGAGGACTGTGGGGGCATACATGGTAGAGATCAGGGTCAGCTAGAGCCAAATTAAAACTCTAATCATGACTATTGTGCTCTAAATCATAATCACTAAATCAATTAAATCAATACTGCGAATTTTCCCCTGTGTCTCAAAAGTACTCTGCCCTGGGTTCGGTGCTCCGAACTCTGCTAGCTTCTGCTAGTACTGTAAGGTCCACCCAACTTAGGCAACTGCAGTTCCAGCATTCGCTGGTCACGCAGTGGACAACTCCCTCTTCTCTCCGCCTGACCATCCTTTTTTTAAAATATGAATATAAGTATTATATATAGTGTACACACAGACTATCCATGATCCTGCTATAGGGCACCTTTACAAAGGACAGTTTTTATTACCAAAATTACAATTTTTACTACATATTTAGCAACTCATCGGAAAAAGGACACTTTTCATTAGAGTACATTTTTGGCCTTAAAAAATAGGTATTCTTTGCAGAGAGGTTCTACTGTATTTGAAAAATTGAATTCGGAGCATTATAAAATGCCATAACATTAAGTAAGGCAATTGCTCTGGAAGATTATTATCACGCGCACATAGAAATGCCGTACATACACGCATTGTAAACTTGCCCATATACACCCACTTGTATACACAAGCACATAGAAATGCCGTACATACACGCGTTGTACACACGCGTATATACACCCACTTGTATACACAAGCACATAGAAATGCCGTACATACACGCGTTGTAAACTTGCCCATATACACCCACTTGTATACACAAGCACATAGAAATGCCTTACATACACGCGTTGTACACACGCGTATATACACCCACTTGTATACACAAGCACATAAAAATGCCGTACATACACGCGTTGTACACACGCGTATATACACCCACTTGTATACACAAGCACATAAAAATGCCGTACATACAAGCGTTGTACACACGCGTATATACACCCACTTGTATACACATGTACATTCACTTACACACGTTGTACAAATGCCCATATACACCCACTTGTATACACACGTACATTCACTTACACACGTTGTACACATGCGCATATACACCCACTTGTATGCACACTTACATTCACTTACACACGTTGTACACACGCACATATACACACACACTTGTATACACATGTACATTCACTTACACACGTTGTACACATGCCCATATACAACCACTTGTATATACATGTACATTCACTTACACACGTTGTACACATGCCCATATACACCCACTTGTATACACGCGTACCTTCACTCACACACGTTGTACACATGGTCATATACACCCCTTGTATACACATGAACATTCACTTACACACGTTGTTAAAAATAGATAATTTATAATTGTATGCTTTATAGATTTTCCCCTATTATTATTATGTATATATATTTTTATTTTATTTTTGTTGCCTCTTTCTCTTAATGGGTGGAAAGGAATAAAGAATGGAAGGAGCAAAATTTGTAAACAAGCAAGACATCGCCCCCCCCATCCCATGCGCGAGCACCTATGCGCGGTGACGGGGAGAAAAAAGAAGAAAGGACAAACGGCAGCACCGGGGAAATACGAGCTCTGGGAAATATGAGCTCCCTGCCTCAGAAGGAATGAGTAACCACGTGTGAATGAAACAAAGAAGAGAACGCGAGCAGCGTCGTTATAGAATTGCGCACCAATTAAGTGGGTTGCGATATAGTTTCCTGTAAAGGAACAGAAGAATTAATCTGGAAAATTATCTCAAGTGAAGAATTATTTCAAGTGAACTCTTGATCAAATTTATCGACAGAATTGAAAACAAGATTTGTTTTTTTTACAAAACGGAAGCTTAGATAAGTATTTGCAAACTTTGAAAAAGATTTTGCCTTTCCACCCCTAGTTATTTTGCTCTCTACATTATTTGTTTGTATGTATATTTAACTTGTATCACTTGTTTTGTTTATTCTAATTTTAAATATATCTAACCTTTTGGCCAATTTGATTATCACCCTTTTTATCTGTTTATTTATTTTTATTGCCCAGTCATTTTTGATAAGCAAAATAAAATATTTATTTAGGCCATTTTTGTTAAATTGTATTTCTACAACTTGTGCAAACACAACTGGTGAATCTATTTTCAATCTGGGTAAGATTGACCTTCCCCACATTTATATATATTTTTTCAAATTCAACATTTTTGGTGAGCCGGACGTGATTTCACCTTGTGGTGTTTATACAATTTGTGGAGATGGATAAGCTTAAAAGAGAAAGAACTCCCTTAAGGAATACTATAACTCGTACCACAAATGAAATAAAATCAGGTCTAAGTCTAGAGGAAGTGGATATAATTTTAATAAGGGCCAAATTTGAAAGGTTAACCATTCTTAATGATAGACTGATATTGATTGATGATAAAATAAAAGAGATCTTATTAGATGATCCGAGGTCCACAGAAGCTCAAATCAATGATGAGATGGAACTATGTGAGACTTATAGCCTACAAGTAGGAATTGTCGCACAGAAAGTGAAAGAATATGAGTCTAAATTGGCAGCACCCTGTGATGATAAAATGTCACAATCTAGCACTTCATAATGTTAAAAGACAAATTAAACTTCCAAAATTTGAACTAAAAAAGTATGCAGGTGAGCTAGAGGAATGGCTATCATGGTGGAGTCATTTTGAAAAAATACATTTAGATGAGTCACTGTCTGATGTTGATAAATTTGAATACTTAATACAATCCATGGTTGTTGGGTCAAAGGCCCACAGACTTGTGACTAGCTTCCCTCTTACCCAAAAGAATTACAACAAAGTCATTGAAGATTTGAAAGATCGGTTTGGGGACAGAGATATGCTGACTGAGTTGTATGTGCGCAAGCTTTTAAAGTTGGTCATTGCCAGTGCCAGGTCTGAAAAAAAGAACCTTGGCTCAACTTTATGATGATTTGGTTGCACATCTCCATTCTTTGGGATCTCTGGGAGTGGATACTAAGTCTGGGGGTGGTGCGTTCTTGTACCCGTTGGTGGAATCAAGTTTGCCACTTGAACTTATCAAAATATGGCAACGTTCCCGTACACCGTACATTGAAGCGGGAATTGAACCTTGCGGGGCTAAAGCTTTTGATAAATTGGAGAGTCTGATAGAATTTTTAAAGCAAGAAGTTAAAAATGCAGAACGCATTTCCTTTGTTGCTGAAGGATTTGAACCTTCCCTTCCTCTAAAACAGGGAAAGAGAGAAAATAATCCCCCTAAGATCCACACAGCGTCTGCGTTATTTGTTGGAAAGACCAACTTACCGTGTTTATTTTGTGACAAAGATAACCATCTTAGCCAAAACTGTTTTAAGGCAGCCAAGATGTTGGAATCGGACAGATTAAAGAGGGTACAGGATGCGAAAGTTTGCTTTAAATGCTTGAGAAAGAATCATTTGAAGAAGGATTGTAGATCTTTTGTAAGATGCAAGCGTTGCCAAGGACCTCATTTTGAGATAATGTGCAGAGGAACCTCACATAGTCAGGAAAATTTAAATTGGAGGTCAGATAACAGATCTCACAATAGTTTAGCAGAGCAGAATGAGGGGAACAGTGAGCCTGTAACAGCAATGGCGAATCAAGTATGCACAAATAATATCTCTTTAATGACTCTAATTGTAAAAATTAAAGGGCCGAAACGTTCCAAAATGGTAAGAGTGCTTTTAGACTCTGGTAGTCAAAAATCTTACATCAGAAGGTCTCTAGCTAAGGAGTTAGACTTACCCAAGGTGGGAGAAGTCAAATTGAATAAATTTTTGTTTGGAGGGCAAACCACAGGAGAAAAGGCTCATTCAATATTTTATTTCCAGTTGGACAATGTTGATGGGGGAAAGGCTTTCAAAATGGAAGCGTTAGAGGAAACAATAATTTGTGGCAATATTTCACCCGTTGAAACAGGACCCAGGCAATGGGAATTGGATAAGAAAGGAATCACTTTGACTAAGGTAGACAATAATAAAACCGAAATAGACATCCTAATCGGTGGAGACTATTATGGGCAACTTCTCACAGGAAAAATTGAACAGCTGGCAGGAGGATTGACCGCAATTCAAACAGTTCTTGGTTGGACTTTAATAGGTAATACCTCATCAGAGAGACCAGAGACAAGTGCTCAAATGGTTATCACCTTACTTACAACCCAACAGAGAGTAGCGTCCTTATGGGAATTAGAAACAATAGGGATACGAGATCCTACAGAGGTCATCTCTGTGAAAGAGAAAAATGTTCTCATGCAAGAAAAGTTTCGTGAGAAAATCTGTCGAGGCCATGATGGACGTTATCTTGTATCTCTTCCATGGAAGGAAGGAATTGGGACGATACCTAATAACTTGGAAATAGCCAAAAGGCGCTTGGAGGCTATGACTCAAAAGTTGACACAAAAGGGTCAGTTTGTTCCTTATGATGAATTCTTCCGATCCTGGTTCAGGGAAAACCTTATAGAAGAAGTTGACGGGGAAGACATCAGACCTATTGGACATTATCTACCACATCGTCCAATATATAAGGTTCAGAGTGAGACTACTCCTATTCGACCCATTTACGATGCATCATGTAAAGCAAGTAAGAGAAGTTTGTCTCTAAATGAATGTTTAGAGACTGGACCTAATCTGGTTGAACTTTTACCTGAAATCCTGATAAGATTTAGGGAAAAGAAAATAGGAGTCATCGCTGACATCCGCAAAGCTTTTCAGACCTTAGGTACAGATGAGAAGGAAAGATTCCACAAGGAATACCTCGCCATGCTCGTACAAAAGAGGAATGAAACAGAGGGTAGAAGGTTTCTTCCAGGCGAAGTTGTGCTGATTGGTCGAGATGATCAAAAAAGAATATTCTGGCCACTAGGCAGAATCTTGGAACTGTACCCCGGGAAGGATGGCAGAGAACGTGTAGCTAGAGTTAGGACTGCTACGGGGGAATTTGTAAGACCGTTAAAGAGACTTTTCTCTTTGGAACTTGGCTCTGATATTTCCAGGGAGGTGAGATTACCTAAGACAGAAGGGATCAAAGCCCAGGAGATATCAACAGATGGAGAACAGTCAATTTTAACTAGGTCTGGAAGAGAAGTGAAAAAACCTACGAGATTGGGGGTGTACACCAATAATCTTTCCTAATTAAGATTTATTTTTGTATTCCCATACAAAAAGGTGGGAGTATGTTAAAAATAGATAATTTATAATTGTATGCTTTATAGATTTTCCCCTATTATTATTATGTATATATATTTTTATTTTATTTTTGTTGCCTCTTTCTCTTAATGGGTGGAAAGGAATAAAGAATGGAAGGAGCAAAATTTGTAAACAAACAAGACATCGCCCCCCCATCCCATGCGCGAGCACCTATGCGCGGTGACGGGGAGAAAAAAGAAGAAAGGACAAACGGCAGCACCGGGGAAATACGAGCTCTGGGAAATATGAGCTCCCTGCCTCAGAAGGAATGAGTAACCACGTGTGAATGAAACAAAGAAGAGAACGCGAGCAGCGTCGTTATAGAATTGCGCACCAATTAAGTGGGTTGCGATATAGTTTCCTGTAAAGGAACAGAAGAATTAATCTGGAAAATTATCTCAAGTGAAGAATTATTTCAAGTGAACTCTTGATCAAATTTATCGACAGAATTGAAAACAAGATTTGTTTTTTACAAAACGGAAGCTTAGATAAGTATTTCATCGCAGTAAGGACAGTAGAAGTTCGTTTTATGTATAAAAGAAACATTCGCGCTTTTAAATCCTTTTATTTTATATGTATAGATGGCGCGTTATTGCTTTGTGTTAATTTATTCCTAATGACCTTGTCTTTATAGTTTGCTGAAAAGCATTGCTCGAAGCAAATATTTGAATATAATTCTACTGTCCTATGAGCTTATGTCCATAGTTTACTTGAAAACCATTTCTAAGATTCCATCCTTCAGTGTAGCATATAAAAGCAGAATGATCCAATACAATATTAGAGCTCTGAGAAGCGGTCTGGTGGATTAAATTGGCGAAACCGCTGGGAGGGTTCACCACTGATGAGCCAAGCCCTCCCAATATATTTTTTCATCGCAGTAAGGACAGTAGAAGTTCGTTTTATGTATAAAAGAAACATTCGCGCTTTTAAATCCTTTTATTTTATATCTAACCTTTTGGCCAATTTGATTATCACCCTTTTTATCTGTTTATTTATTTTTATTGCCCAGTCATTTTTGATAAGCAAAATAAAATATTTATTTAGGCCATTTTTGTTAAATTGTATTTCTACAACTTGTGCAAACACAACTGGTGAATCTATTTTCAATCTGGGTAAGATTGACCTTCCCCACATTTATTTTTTTTTTTTTCAAATTCAACACACGTTGTACACATGCCCATATACACCCACTTGTATACACACGTACATTCACTTACACACGTTGTACACATGCACATATAGACCCCCTTGTATACAGATGCACATTCACTTACACACGTTGTACACATGCCCATATACACCCACTTGTATACACATGTATGTGATAAGGTCCTGTCGACTTATCTGTGATGAGGTATCCTGTCGACTCTCGCTATAGCTGTGGTAACCGGGGGTCAAACCAGTAGTAACCGAGAGGGAAAGTCAGGGCGTGGAGAGTTTTCCAGTACCTCTCTGCACCTTGGAAGACCTTTAAAAGTTCTCACAGAGTACAGGCAGTCGTGGTCGAGGCAGAGTGGAAAGCTTGGGAATGTCCACACACAAAAACCGAAGAGACACAGTTGTAGTAAGCAAGTTCCATGAACAGATAGGAGTCGAGCTAAGAGCAAGATGGAGTTAGAAGGGTTATTACTGTTTTACATGGTCGATGAGGTGGACCTGGCTGCAACCAACAAGGGCTCACGCCGACGGTGAAGTGACTGTGTAAGTAGGGCTAAAACCGAGGTTTTTTTATATACCATTCCCGAGGAGGGGGGGGGGAGACATGTGAGAATTTGAACTTTGAACGCCTGCGGCATTCTGCACCCTTTGACCTTGATGGCAACGATTCGCCAAATTCTCTTTAGGGTTGTTGAATTTCTCTCTCGATTTTAGACGTTTTTGAACTTCTCAATCTTGCTTTAACTCAGCTCTTAATCTATTACATAGTTTTATTTATTTATCCTCAGTTTTTACAAAGTACATTACATATGGTGATGCAATGACACATGCCAATCATGCGTATAATTATTTATAGATGTGTTTCTATATACAACATGACAATCTTGTTATAAGTAGTATACAATATAGGGTTGTTGGCTTAAATTACCATAGATGAGCCCCGGGAGTGAAAGGGTTTATCCGGGTTTAAACGGGTAAAGCCTCTCTAACGCAGGTAAGTAATTAAAATTATTTTAATTAATATAAATTGTGAGGTTAAAAAGGGCTATAACAAGATGTTTTGTTTAGATATATCTGAAAATTATAAAAAATAAAACTTATGTTTAATTTAAAAGTTATGATATTCATTATAAAAGAGAAATTTAGATAAAACCTTTGTTTGATAAAAAAAATAATGATGATAAAAATAAAATCATGTTCTAAGAGTTTGAGTCAAAATGTTGGCGGGCGTTGGAAAGGGTTAGGAGTTAAAGGATATACAATTGTAAGTATTACACAGGCAATCAAATACTTAGATCCAGGTGCAAAGCGAGGATATAGACTTGAGCGTCTTCTTAGGCAATGTTTCACCTGTGATTCTGTATAAGTTTACAGTGCTTTGTCACAATTGTAGGGTTATTGGGTTGAAAAGTTGTTGAAGAAAAAGTTGTTCATTAATATGATTGAAAGGGGTGAAATGGAGAACCATGCTATAAGTAGAATTATTGTATCGACAGTAGGTGATCTGACTTGACTTAAAATCAAAGGTTGATTGTGGTCCGCTAGAGCTAAAAAAAAATTGTGAGTTATGAACGCTTTGTGCATGCGTTGGTGATTTTGCTCTGCGGATGATTGAATTAAACTTTTGAAACGTGTTCAAGCCAGAAGTTGGGATTTTTAAATCTGGGGAACTGTGTTCAAAGAGTTTGTTGAAATTACGAAATAAAAAAAAATTGTCAAGCAGTACTATCGTTTTTCTACGTTGGTGTGAAGCACTGGCGGAGAAATAGATTGTAGTGTAAAGTACACTGAAGTAGTTAGAGAAATAGATTGTTGTATGCCCGATAGTTAATGATATTATTTGTCCTATTATAAAGGTATAAAAACAAATATAAAATGAATAAAAATATAGCAATGTGATTGTGGTTGAATAAAGTTTAAGTGAACACAATCAAACATACAATATATAAAAGTAATAATACGGAAGAATTAAAGTGATTTTTGACAACAAATAAATCTTTTGTAATACTAAAATAATATTATGAAAAATAAAAGTAAAATTGATTTTTTTAAAATAATGTTGGATTTAAAAACTTGTGATTATATAATTGAGAGGTTAAAAAATAAAATTTAAAATATAATATATATATATAATATATATTTTATACAAAAATAGAATATAGTTAAAGATTATTACAATGAGTAGATGAAGGTTTAGTATTTCTTCTAAAAAGAAGTTACAAATGTGGTGCGTAACTAGTTCATATCCCTTTGGTATGTCAGTCAACTAGCGGTGATTTCGTCCATTTTTACGACCGGGGTGCGATGTTTATTGTTTTTGAAGGGGGAGATATGGGGGTTGTCTACAGCGCACGTGCTTAAATTCTTTCTCTTCTAGTCTGGATCTGGTGGGTTCAAAGAAATCTTTATATTTAAGTGATAGATTTAAAGCGAACGAGGATGCGTTTCTTATAAGTTTTAATGAAGCCAAGCTTTCGGGTCAATAACCCTTTTACAGGACATCATATCTGAAGAGAATCTTGCATTATATATTCATATCCATTTTGAGAAAAATTATCATATTTACAAGAAAAATTTTCTTGTAAATATGATAATTTTTCTCAAAATGGATATGAATATATAATGCAAGATTCTCTTCAGATATGATGTCCTGTAAAAGGGTTATTGACCCGAAAGCTTGACTTTATTAAAACTTATAAGAAACGCATCCTCGTTCGCTTTAAATCTATCACTTATATTCTTTAGAGGATTTCAACCTTCTTTAAATCTTTATATTGTGTGAAAGAGAGTAAGTAAGTAGGTAATACAGATCCAAATGGGTTGGTGTAGCGTATGTAGGTAGAATAGGTTTTTGAATTTAACGGGAAAAATATTTGGTCGCTACTTGAGGTTTGTTTTAAAACGATCGATATTAAATAAATCTGGATTTAAATGTAGGAATGGCTGGGAAGTTTGGGGCGGTATAATTCGGAATAGTTGCGTCTCGAAGATATCTGGAGTCAAATGTTTTAATTCACTGAGATATACATCTTGAGACATTCGCTGTGGGTTTTGAATAAATCGGGTTTGTGGAGGTGTAATGTACAGAACATTCTCTGTGTAATATTTTAATTTATTGACATGTATGGTGTCACTGTCTCTATTGAGAGGTTGATTGGGGAGATCTATTCGAACAACATTGGGTGAGATTATTTCAATTATTGTGTATGGTCCAGTAAAATATGGTGCTAATTTACCTGTGTCGGGATTCTATAATTTTTGACCAAAACAAGATCATTCACTTCGAAATGTGGTGCTCTGTGCTGTTTATCAAATGTTTCTTTATCTTTTTTATGCTTATTTTGGGTACGAGAACGTGTTATCTCTCTAGCTCTAGTTATTTCGGGGTATGGGTTAAGATGAGTTCTTAGATCTGGGGGGATAACATTGAACATTAAGTAGGTGGGTGGAAAACTTGTGACAGAATGGGGTGTGTTATTATACGTCTGAGTGACGCGTTTAACTAGTTGAGTCCAGGAAGCTTTCGAATTTTCTAGATGAGCTAGTCTGAGCTTGCCTGTAATGATGGCATTTAAGCGTTCTATTAAACCGTTTGCTTGTGGGTTATTGCTTGTGGTGAGTAGGGGTTGTATACCATGTGTTATTAGAAATTTACGGAATTTTTCTGAGTTAAAAGCGGGCGCTCTGTCAGATAACAGACGTTTTGGAAATCCTTGTTGTAGTACGGTTTTGAGGGTTTGAATGTACGTTAGGGTACTGGTTTACTGGTTAAACTCTTTTTGAGAGTGGTGTGCGCTTGTTGGCAGTTTTATGGTCTATTTGAAAGATGTAGTTTTCTTGGTGTTCGTAAGTGTTGTGTTTCGACTTGTTGCGGACTTAGTACAAATGTTATTCAATGATGTCAGGTTTAGATGTGAGTAAAAGTGCGACTTTCGACGTGGACACGCTTTGGGGTGAGTTGTGTCACAGGCATGAAGGTGTCTTTGTGGCCTGTTAAGTGAGAAAAATAGTTGTGATGCGCTGTGTGAGACGAGTGAGTGAATTGAATGGAAAGGTGTCACGTGAAGTCTTTGTTTTTGGTACAGCATCTAACTTGTTTCACCATGAATAACAAATTTACTAGTCATGGGTGGTGGTTGTACAAAACACATCGAGATATTTTGGCTGTTAGTGGATGTGGCACGTTTAGTGGCGACGATATGGAGTTTGTGTGGCTCGATATTGATTTGTTGCTAAGTCGCGCGCTAATAGATGGTGGCCAATTGGAGAAAGTGATGGGGAGTGTGTTGAAGTTTGTTGAGAGAGATGTGTGGATGATTAATAATTATGCATGTAAAAGGAAAAGACGAGGGAGTGAAACTATGTTGGATTTTAAACTTGTTTTGGGGAAGGATAGTTACTTTTCTAGTTGTGATTTTGAAGATATTGTATCTTTCGATTTTTGCAATTAAAAAAAAAATGCGTTTCACCTATGTTTATTAAAATTTGAATATATTTTTTGAATCTTTGAATATGGTAGTGCGAAAATTATCCTTGTAAAAGGGCAATGGCGTGATAGTGACTTATAAATTGAATGGGGCGTTTACTTAAAATAGTGAACATAACAATGATTTTTGCAAGGTTTTGAGTATTTGATTAAGAAATTGGTGTTTTGATATAAAAAAATGATATTAAGAAAACACAAATAAATTTAGAATTATCATTCGAGTAATTTTAAAACTATTACGATTTTTTTTCTTGTGTAAAATTGAAAGTAAAGAAAAATATATAAGTTGCTTAAAATAAAGTAAAAATTGATAAATGAGGGTGTAAAAGATTTAAAATTTGAATTTAAATGATATAAAAATGGTAAAAAAATTGATTTAAAATGATTACAGTGAAAATAAACATTAAATTTATGGAGAATCAAGTTGTGAGCATGAGGAGAAAATTACGTAGGTTTTTAAAACTTACAGTTTTGAGGATTGTTCAGTCAGGAGACTTGGTCTTTAGTTGTCGTCTTGATGACGCGGAAAACGTTCCATGTAGGGCTTGTAGAAGCTTGTAGTTTCTGTTTGGCGACAGCGGCATGTCGCCTGGAAGATGGTTGCGTTGTAAGGCCGAAAGGGGGAGGTTAACCGGCTTATTTTGCGGGATTTTCGGCTGTGTCGTTGGGGGGTTGACAGCTTGCTCCTGAAATATAGTCTCTTGTTGGGGGAAAGATTGCTCGGTCGTTTTGTTGGAATGGCGGGTTGGTTCCTCCATCTTTGCTCTTTGTCGCTTCTATCTGGACAGGCTTCTTACCTCTTCGTTGTGGTCATCCTGTCGACTCTTCTGCGATAAGATCCTGTCGACTTATCTGTGATGAGGTATCCTGTCGACTCTCGCTATAGCTGTGGTAACCGGGGGTCAAATCAGTAGTAACCGAGAGGGACAGTCAGGGCGTGGAGAGTTTTCCAGTACCTCTCTGCACCTTGGAATACCTTTAAAGGTTCTCACAGAGTACAGGCAGTCGTGGTCGAGGCAGAGTGGAAAGCTTGGGAATGTCCACACACAAAAACCGAAGAGACACAGTTGTAGTAGGCAAGTTCCATGAACAGATAGGAGTCGAGCTAAGAGCAAGATGGAGTTAGAAGGGTTCTTACTGTTTTACATGGTCGATGAGGTGGACCTGGCTGCAACCAACAAGGGCTCACGCCGACGGTGAAGTGACTGTGTAAGTAGGGCTAAAACCGAGGTTTTTTATATACAATTCCCGAGGAGGGGGGAGGGGGGGGGGGCGGGGAGACATGTGAGAATTTGAACTTTGAACGTCTGCGGCATTCTGCACCCTTTGACCTTGATGGCAACGACTCGCCAAATTCTCTTTAGGGTTGTTGGATTTCTCTCTCGATTTTAGACGTTTTTGAACTTCTCAATCTTGCTTTAACTCAGCTCTTAATCTATTACATAGTTTTATTTATTTATCCTCAGTTTGTACAAAGTACACTACATATGGTGATGTAATGACACATGTCAATCATGCGTATAATTATTTATAGATGTGTTTCTATATACAACATGACAATCTTGTTATAAGTAGTATACAATATAGGGTTGTTGGCTTAAATTACCATATGTACATTCACTTACACACGTTGTACACACGCGCATATACACCCACTTGTATACACACGTACATTCCCTGGTTTCATAGGGTCCCTCGAATCCCTGATTTCATAGATCCCCTTTCATAGCGCCCCTGTATTTAAGAGGGCCATACTATACAGTTGTATTTTTATTTTTATTTTCGAGAGCTAGGGCTTTGGCATATGCACACGCATATGCGCGTCCCTCTCGGTTACTACAGGTTTGACCCTCGGTTACCACAGCTATAGCGAGAGTCGACAGGATCTCTCACATCACATATATATATATAATCTTACCTTTTATAAATATTCATCGCGTAAACAAACTAAAATTCATCCTTTAAACAAACAACGTGTAAAATTATTAACCAATCAAATTCATTTATCGTCGCGATCAGTGCTGCGCCCAAGCGGTAAAAGGCTGGAACTAACGCTTTTTGGTTTTACAATAAAAAAAAAGGACAGTAACCTTTTTAGTTTTTTGAATAGCCTATATGTTAAACGAAATCTTCAGCTACCTACATGCGAAATTTCATAATGATTTATTTTGTAGATTTTGCGCAACGCAATAACAAACATCGATTTTGGATTTCATTTTTATAAATATAAGGATTTTAAAAAATAAGTTACCATTTTATTTTCATCTATATATAAATACGATGTTACTGTCTTTGAGTGCTGCACTATTTCAACTCGAAGCCTGTTGGGAGTTGGAACTTGATTTTTGGAGCGATGATTCATGACCATAAGTAGATTGTAACTTAAATTTTCAGGCTTATATCTGAAGCACCATGTTGATACGAGTCAAAACCCATCAAACTTGGACCTTCCATACGATTTCTTTTGTGAATAGCTCCAAGTCAAGGTCACTTAGCCCGTTTTAATAAAGGAAATTTCTATGAATTTAGCACGACCTCAGAGGTGACACGACGAAACCAGAAATTTGATATTCGGTTTCCGAGTTAGGAGCTATAACTAACAACATTGTGTATAAAACGTTCAGCTAAAATAATTTAAGGGAGTCTGACGAAGGAGGTGTCAATTGAATAAAGAATGGATCCGTGGAGACATAGCAAAGTCCAAATTTTGAAACTTGATTTCGTTTCTGAGGCATGGGTTTTAAAATAATAAAGATAAGCACGTTAAGGAATAATCTGCATAACTTTATATACAATTGATACAATAATTTCAAAAGGTTTTGTAAAGAGCGACAAGCCAAGGTCACTTAACGATTTTCTACATATATGGTTTCTTTGAGCTGAATATGATTCTAGGGGTGAGGCAACATCTCTGAGCACAGAAGATTTTCTAATGGCCCTGGAGAGATTCATCCAGAGACGAGGACGTCCCTCCACCATCTTCAGTGACAATGAAACAAATTTTGTAGGAGCCAATAACTTCTTTAAACAAATTGACTGGGAACTCGTTTCTAACGACAGGAAAGTGAAGCGTATTGAATGGAAATTCATCCAGCCCACTGCTGCCTGGTGGATGGTGGGAGATTCGTTCCCTCAAAGATATACTAAAAAGAATGCTCGGAACATCAACATTGACATATCAACAATTAATGACCCTGCTGTGTCATGCCGAGCCAGTGATGAATGGAAGGCCCATGACTTATGTCAGCGACGATCCGAATGATCTTGTGAGAATATCACCTTCCATGTTTCTACAAGAACAGACAGATGTCGAGTTACCGAGTGCCAGAACATGGGACCTAATCTAACGACACAGAAATTGCGCTATTTAAACAAGCTGAGAGAGGAGTTGAAATCACGATTCAGGAAGGAATATTTATCCCTCTTGGATAATAAAAACAGAAGCATTTACAATCCAAAACTCCAGGCTGGGGATGTTGTCCTTGTTGGTATGGACAATAAAAAGCGTAACTTCTGGCCATTAGTAGTGATCGAGGAGATATTATTTGAAAGAGATGGAGTGAATAGATCAGTGAAGGTGAAAACCGCAGTAGGAACCTTCCTAAGACCTATTTAGAAATATATCCCCTGGAAATATCATCAACAGCACGATTTTTAAATGTTAAAAGAAAACTGCAAATATTCAGACTAGATCGGGAAGAACCGTTTGTATCCCCAACCGATTGGACGAGTATGATTCCTATGTCCACCCCTCTTGCCCGTGGGTCCTCCTGGCAGCCATTAGAGCGTCGTTCTGTTGCCTGACTCGATAGTCGTTGTTGTTTTTTCATTTGTTCTCTTAATTAAAAAAAAAAATAGTTAAAAGGATATTTATACCAAATTTTTCGTCTATTCAAAGTTCGGTCTAAAATCCTTGTACAGCCTACAACATATCATTACTGTGGAGTTTTTATACCTAGCCCCGCATCATTGTTTGTGAAAAGTTTTCCACTCTTTTTTCACACCTTGTATGAATAAATGTTGGTTATATAAGGGCCCTATCCAAACACGGGTAAAATCGAACTGGGAAATACCCGAACTAAGTTTTTTCGTTCAATAAACTACTAATCTACTAAATATACTTGATAAAATTGACATCAGGACTTCGTCTGTTGAATTGTTAATTGTTTAATGGTATGATTGCGTTTTATGCTTGAATCTTATATCTTATCAACGATACGGCAAACCCATTTTGAAGGAAGGAGCCTTGCATGAAAACTAATATTAACATACACAGAATATTACGTCTAAACAGCGAAAATACTTTGTAGGCTAGCTTATGATCAATTAAAGATGAAACATGTCAACCATAAAAAATTATTATTCGACGTTTTGGAAATCCACTGTCGTCCCAGTCAAGGCAGAAAACGGGCGACATTAGAATCTCGAAACGTCGGGCAATACATTTTGATGGCTGACATTTTACATTTAAAAGATGTTAAGATCAGTAGTATAGTTGAATACCTTTCTGTGCATAGGACTCGTGGAAATTTGAGGGGCGGGATACTAAACTCACTTATCGACCGCATCAAATATTTTATGGGATCCAGTCAAAATTCCGACAGCCGAAATCCCGACAACCCAAAATCCCGAAAGACCAAAATTACGACTGTGTTAAAATTCTGACAGACCAAAATTCCGATAGTGTTAAAATTACGATAGACCCAATCCCTGCAAATTAAATTAGAGAGAAAATAAGGATGTATATTTTGATGGTGAAAAATATAACATTTTATAAACATAGCCTCCAAACACAGTAAATTGATATACTAAAATATACTGAAATTTGTTTAGATATTTGTTGGATGTCGGGATTTCGGCTGTCGGGGTTATGTTCGGAACCCTTTTTTTCATCATGAAAACAGATAAGTTGCTATTTAGATATAACATTTGAATAATCTCACAATTATCGTCTAGACCGAGCCAATTCTTCTCCATGTGATAAAAATCGATTGATGTAACTTCCCCAGTCTATGACTAGTCTAAACTAAAAAAGAAAGAGTTTAAATTTAAACTAGCTAAAATCTGACCTTAACTCAAAGTCTTTCTGCTTCATTGATATCTTAGCGTTGAGACC